>JAXCEX010000001.1:0-345164 GCA_038382965.1 Ceratocystis huliohia | reverse complement strand
GGGTGGGGGGGAGGGGGGGGGGGCGTTGCAGCTTGACTTCGAATGTAATGTTTATCCAGACCAAGATTAGAGGGGAATAGAGCACCACGGAAGAAGCCTGAAATAGGATAGGTTGCTCAATCAATAGCTTCGGCCCCCACCCAACCCAGCCCCGACCACCATCGGTCTTTGTATGCTAAGATTCTAGACTTGAGAGACTTGATGACATCATGGCTGGCGGTTGATTTCGTTGTTTCCGGCGAATACTGTAAGGTATATCTCCCCGGTAATCCGTGACGCTGGCTCTCGCGAGATGGATTCGAAATGTACGCGTCGAGATATAGGTCTGATTTCTGCTTGTTGTTGACTGAAGGATATGACTTCGTCCTCCCCCGAATTTTGCATTTCCAGGTGCCTGCTCTCCCAATTCGCCAAATTGTCAATTCGGCTCCAGGTTAGATTCTGGCGATTTCTCCCAGCCCCCGGCTTCTAATAGACAAGCTTTCACTGGCTCGCTCTGTAGTCTGGCCCGGCTTTCCACGTCGGGCTAGCCTGATGTCCCTTTGAAAAGGCTAAGCCCTCTTCTGCCAAAACGGCTCATTGCTAGCTTCTCTCCTAACAAGCTCAAGTTCGATCTTGGCATTAATTAAAATCCTGATCGGCTTGCTTATTTCATACTGTGAAGGGACTAGTGCCAGCAAGTTCAGGGTTACCCAAGTCGGATCCAAAGATCACAGCTAGAATTGGTCAAGCTTGTGGCCTGTCATTTAGCCTGCCGTCAGCGCAACACGACCGAACCTACCAAGCCACAGACTGCATCTAGGCAATAGAGGCCCATCTTGAGCCCTTCATTGCAGTCTAAAACTCGGCATTTTTGTTGTTGTTGTTGTTGTTGTTGTTGTTTTTATTGGTGTCGCTGTTGGTGTTGTTGTTTACTCCTTGATCGTCTGGCATGATCATACACTCTAGCAACCAAAATGCTAGGCTGACCTGAGATCGTGCGTATCTAAAGGCGCACACGTACGTGACCCCACCCAACCTTCCGTCGGGTCCCAGGATGGCTTTATGAGCTTCGGGCTATCGCATAATAAGAGCTCAGGCAATAAAGGAAGCTCTGAAAGCTATCTGCGCTCTGTCCACAGACCAGGGTTTACTTTCCCATTTTCTCCCTAGGAAAACGGGGCTGATAGGCGTAACTCTGGGTTAAAAGCTAGAGCGCTTCGACTATGGTCGCGGTTGGGCCAAACAAGTAATAAAAGATTAAAGAAAAGCGGAGGTTCCTGTTAGAGCTGGAAATGACTAAAGATCAAAACGGGCCTCTGCGCTTTTTATCTTCTGGGACGGTAAGTGGGTGTGTGTTCAAAAACATACACAGGAAGCCAGAAAGGGCCTTGCGTTTTTGGTGTTATCTTGCTATCTCGACGCCCTAGATTGGACAAATAGCAACGCGGGGATTTCTAGGACGTGGCATATCGCAGCTAGGGGATCGGACGACGACGACGATGAGAAAAAGCGAGACCTGGTAAAGCGAATAATTGGGAGATTATATCGATTATGTGGCAGGTGTGGTAGGAGGTAGAAGACGGTGGACAATGTGCGCTTGTTAGGGCAAGCCTGTTGCAAAGTTTTTTCGTTCCTCTTTTTTTTTTGGTTGTATGGCTAAGCCTCGTTTGTTACAACACAGTTTTTAGACTAGGAAACAAGACTGAATATCATGGATGTCGGGGCTGATCTGTTGAAATTCGGTGGTGCAATAGGCAACAAATAGAGATATTGCTGGATCGGAAATGCTTGTTTGTCGATAAAGAAACGTAGCGTGGCGTGGCGTGGCGTTGCTAAGCCTTTGTCTTTGTGATAGGTGGCAGTTGGCCTGTGTTTGTGTAGCCTGAAAAAGGGAGCGTATAGGGTATGGCGTTGTACAAGAAAAAGCACCTGGCCGGCTTTCGTCAGCGAAACTTCGGCTGCGTCCCTCCTGGAACACGGATTTCACATTGCGGGTGGGATTCGACGGCAAATAGAGGCATCTGATGCTCTGCTGGATTTCCGGTTGGGTGATAGTTTTTTGGCTTGCAAAAGTATGGTAATGTTAGCCAATCATAGATAGAAAAGGCGGACAAAGACTCACAGCCAAACATGCACCATTGGAGGCGGATGGCGGGAGCCTTATATAACGAACACATTGGGGTTATACACATGTTCCACGCCTCAAAGCACTATATGATCCCATCATATCATCTTTAATCTCCAATATGCTGTAAGACTGCTTACCCGCGATCTCCCGTTTCCCGTTTCCCGTTTTCCGTTTTCCGTCTCCCCTCACTTCCCCAGAATTGCCTCCTCCACACCTCTCAGCTCAGCAAACTTGGTTATCGCAGATCCCCCATAGGAGAAAACAAGGAAGAGCTTCTGAGAGGTGGGAGAAGAAGAAAAGAGAAATGCATAATTCTCCGGCTTGACTAACTCCCTTTTTGTCTGCACCGACACTACCCGCTTTGGTTTTGTGATAACCATGTTTTCCGCGGAATACATCCAACCAAAACTCGGGTAAGACAGACAAGGAATCTCCCGCAAGGCGGTTTATCACAGCCGATGCTTATTTACCATGCGACGAAGAAAGTGAGTATATGGGAGTGTGGGAGTGTGGGAGGGTCTCTATCTCCGAGTGTCAGCTTCTTCTTCAGGTTAGATGTTACTGATATAAGCATGACGAACGATTGTTATGATGTTTCCGATAAGAATCATCCATCGGATTTGGCGTGCATAAATGTGCAAGACGGACCAAACGGCAACTTCTATCCGTTACCTATTTGAGCTTGAACTTTAATATACCTGACATTTATTTGTTTTTCTTCTTCTTCTTCTTTTGTGCGTTTATTTTGCTTCTACCCGCTCTCATAGCTTGGTAGTATCACGACTAGTAACAGATTGCAAACTTGCATAGCTTAGCTGGAACTTGGGCATGTTTTTCTCTCTTTCCACCGAACCTCTTGCTTAAGCCTGAACTTGGATTTGGTTAGTATCTGCAAGGCTCATTGAGATATGACAACGCCGTATTGGCTATCGTGTAGAATCAACATTGTGAAAGGCTAACTACAGAATTGCGACCAGACAAGCGCATATGCTTCTAAGAAAGCTTGTTGCTCGTCTTGAGCTTGAATTCATTCAAGGCTTATGGGATTTACCTTGTGGCTGTTATTGTATGATTTTTGAATTTTGAACTTCTGCTTATTTAACGCCTACTGGAATTACTAAAATTAAACGACGCTGTATCGGTTACCGGTCAGAGTTGTTTGTATTATCTGACGTCTAACTACAAAGGCATCTTGCGGTTATCGTTGTTGGGTTATTATACGTCTGCCAATGCATCTTGCCGTGAAGAGGCATGACATTTATATACCATTATAGTGGAGGGTCTGCTTGTTGACTACTGGGGTGGTGGCGCAGTTGGGAGCGCGTTAGACTGAAGCTACAAACTTCAGCCGTTCTCCGCACGGAGAAAGTTATCTAAAGGTCACTGGTTCAATCCCGGTTCACCCCATATAACACTGCAAACTGTTCTTTTTGCTTCTTTTCTTTTGTCTTGATTACTCGCGCCAGTGCTCTCTATCTATCAGTGGAGGTATGAGGTAAGAAGTCGAGTTGGCCAGGTAGCTATAGCCTGCTGTGATTAGATAGGAAGTTGAGAGATCTGTGCTTTAGATCTCTGGGTTTTTAGGTGATTGCTCTTATCTTTCATCTGGCGTGGGGGAGACAAGTTAAAGTGTTATAGCATGAGGACGTATAGGCATGTGCGTCTGGTCTTTATCTTTTGCTGCGCACAACCGTCATATGCAAATTCACATTTGCATGACTAGCTTCTGTTATCAAAGCCAAGCGAGGGAAAATAGCGCAACGTCCACTTTCGACGACAAAACGACGGAAAATATAGGGAAAGGTCAACAACTGTCAGTAAGCTGAGTCAAGATTACTAGGATTGCTGACCCTGATATAGTTTGCCTAAACGTTAGGGTTAGCAACAGATATAAAGGGTCTTCTTCTAAGGCCCATGTGCTTGTTTGGTCTAGACATGGCAGTGATGGGTGTATAAATTGGCTGAGATCTGCTCTTCAAGCAAGAATTAGACAGATAGAATCAACGTTAATAATCGCCCATTCCTTCATCTCTTCATTATAGGACATTCAGCATGTCGTCGTAATATTTACTGTCAACAACTAATAACTGGCACGGCCTTAGATTATGTCTGGGAAGAGACACATTTGTAAGCGAGACAGTTGTATTGCAATCTCTATCTCGAATGCAAGTCACGTACTCTGTGCAGATAGAGGATGTCTCACGTTAATGACTAGAGAAAAGCCTCGCTGTATCCTTAGCCTATACTATGTCCATAGTCGCGCAGACAGCGCACGCTTGATACCTAGTAAACCGCTAAAGGGCCCAAATTGTAGTCTTGCATGCATTTCCAAGTCCCCATCAAGCTGGAAACATTGCATAGGCTAGTCCAGTACTCTCTAAATATGTAGGCCGGGCCGTTCCTTGCTGGGCCAAGAGGATCTCGTTTAGAGGTTACACAGTCCTATTTACAGCCTGATAGCAGCTTAACACTAGCCCAACTGAGTTGTAATAACATCAAGTAAAAAAAACAAAGAAAGAGTTCGAGCTGATCATGGAATCCAAGCTCAAGGCAAAAAGATGTTGTTGGGGTGAACAGGGATTGAACCAGTGACCTTTAGATAACTATCTCCGTACGGAGAACGGCTGAAGTTTGTAGCTTCAGTCTAACGCGCTCCCAACTGCGCCACCACCCCATTGTCGTTGGCGATATGACGATGAAATTCTATTTATACTCTTGGCAACTAACTGGTAGGCTCCTTTTTTTTTGGACAATGGACTGACTTTCCAAGGAAGTTTCAGTTAGTCCAACCTTTTCTTGTGTTTTTCCTTTTTGTTTTTGGGGGAGGAAGGTGGTTGGATTGGGGGACATGTCGAGGAGGCTCTACGTGGAGGCAGAAAGAGTCCTCCTCCTTTTCAACAACCGCCATATTAATAAACTGCGACAACCGACATTCCAGATAAGAGGACAAAACCCGCGTACTCAGCCGAGGTCAACCCCTCGTGCCGACAGCCGTTGGCCTCTTGGACTTCTCGATATATGGACGGGGCCGCAGGCCAAAAACACCAGGTAACCAATCCTGGAACCTCTCGCGGGGAAAAGCCGAGTCGAAGAACCTTTCGGTGCTCATACCGGACCCTTGATGGTCAGGAAAGGCTTCTGAACCTCGTGCACACCTGCAAATGCTGACTGCCCGGAAGAGGTGTCGGGGGGACGACATCTCCTTGCCCCTTTTCCGCCCAGATCATGCCGTCGTATTGCTATGAAATAAATAGTAGGTAGACGTTAAATAGTTCAATCAATCAATCAAAAAATGGTAGGCTCCTTTTACGCCGTCGTATTATTGGGTAGAATCAATCAGGTAGACGTTAAATAGCACAAACAAACAATGGTAGGCTCCTTTATGCCTGTTCTGCCACTCTCGAAGATTGTTGTGCGTTGTTTCCGTCGACTATCTCTTAGCTCTGGCTAGATACATGTGGTAGTCTGCGATCGCCACCGCCGCGTTGTTTGCCTTTCAGTCCGCCATATCGTTACCGAGTATTTCCAAGTACCCAGGAACTTATATGTGGTCGAATCTGAGTCCGGGGAAGGTTGCTTTTGGACTTTTGCCTGGCTGTCCGAGCATACCCATTCTGTGCCTGTTCTTCTCAGTATTCGGCCCGGGATGCAGCGTAGCCCCCTCTAAATCGCTTTAATCTCCATGTCTGCTACTTCTGCCCGTTTTCCACAGGGGAAGGAGCTGGATTCGATGACTCGCCTTTCACCTTTCAAGAGCTCAACTTGCGCTTGCCTAGATATTTAGGAGCATGGGGCTATCCGTTCACAGCTAGACGTCTTGGTGTGGGTTTGTCTCCTTGGAAGCGATGTGGGTTTTGGCTGCCATGCTCTTGCCTCTGCCAGGCACTATTGCGTTTGTGAGTGGCGGGTCTGTTGAGTGCTGTCCTCCCCTCGCTTTCCCATATTTTGAGGAATCTTTGGTAGTAGTCCTAATAGATCGCAGGAGGATTTGTGCTTCTTGAGACCGGGAAGAGGCTGTGGGCTGTCTCGGGTATACCATCTAATGAGTTCCCGTGCAGTAGCCATGTACATGATTTGATCAGGTGGCGGGAGGCTAGCTTCCACAGGCAGAAACGATGATCATGCCGGCAATGCCGGCAGAAAAGCCCGTCATAGGAGTTTCCCCGTCCCTCCTCTCTCTACCCTTCTGTAACGTCCATTATGTTGCTGCAGCATATGTCACGGTGAGCATCAGACAGGCTTTAGCCACCAGTACAGTTTAATTGGCCAAAGCACTACGCTTGCAGCCTTTGAGGTCGCTGATATTGTGTGTAGTCTTTCTGTTTTGTTAACCACATGAATTGGATAGATATACGTCGAAGCCTAGTCTTCTGTTGAAGTAAACTCTGAGCCACTCGAGCGTGCCTTGCAGAGAAATTGCCTTTATTGCCACGATTCTGGTGACTTCTAAGTGACCAAATTCTTCGCCGCTAGGTATAGGAGGTCCGTATCATTTTGGCCCAAGGCTAGACCATTATGGTGACATCATGATGTTGCCATTTCTATGGCTTTGCGTAGGCCTTTCAGGTCCTGATTCTGCCATTGACAATTCAGAACTTGTCATCTATATACCTTCAGTTTTGTATTTCTGTAGCCGCTACCTAGCAGGCTTCCCCAGGGGATTTCTAGTTCAGGTCTTTTATAGTCCCCCGACGGCAATATTGTTGGATTTGAATTTCGGCTAGCTGAGGGGAATGTCCGCTACCTCATTCTAGCTCCCCGCCACGTTGGTACCTCTTTAGCTTGCTCCAGATATCTGCTGAAGCCAAGGTATGATCAATTACTTTGTCCTAGTTATGTGTGGGCAGCGTGCTACCATTGGCACATATGAGTCTTCCTCTCTCCGCTTACTCAACTAGGTTATCGGCTTTGCTGCCGTTACGAGTAACCGCTGTGCTCTCTATGCCGTGGCGCAGATTGATGTCCCTCATGATAACCGTGGCACCTAGCCACCCCGCTGTGCCTCAAACCCCATACTCTAGCGTTGTATACTCATATCGCTGTGTGCTTTCATCATCGTGTTGTACTATGGCCACACAGAGATCTAGGTGAGGCAAGGGGCAGATGTCAAAAGCTAGAGCCTTGGTAGATAAAACAGATTTATAGGACCGAGCCGCCTGTTGTGAAGACTAGGCGGGCCCCATAACATAGCCCTACAATATAGCCCTATCTCACTACATATCAAACGTTGGCTCATTTCTATAATTTCGAGCTTTCTTTCTTCCCCAATGTAGAATCTCTGTTCGTCTTCGAAACTTGCCTGTGTAAGGCATATCTGCAGCAGACTTGCAACACATGACGCTTTTCTCCGTGTCTGCCCCTCTGCCGTAAGTTCCTAAGAATGCATTAGGAGTGAAGAGAAGTGCTCTCGTTCATATATATTAGCGGTGTTTAGATAGGCACGGTATCAATCCTTTCAGCACTTGCGGCCTACGGGATAATTTTTTGTACTGCTAGTGTTTGATTTAAATACATCTAAATTACCCCAATGTATGAGTCGCATTTTTCTTGGCTATATTGACCTCTCATTTATAAGAGAATACCGCCTCCACGGCCTTCTCCGGCCTCGCCTCTCCTAGTAGGGTGACGAGGTGGTTTTTTGTATGGTGGGCCTGACTGCGCGCTTTGTGTTTGATTGCAAAGTTGCAATTCTTCATCAGGCAGCCTCTTTCACATCTATCACAGCTAAGTGAAACTCTGGCCTCTATCCCGTTATCTGTGAGAGCCCGGGTAGCTTAACTACCCTTGCGGCTCTGCCGACGTTAAGGATTGCCACCCTTAGTCCCTACATACTTACGTCCGTCAACTTAATCTGCCCTCCGAAGCCTGCCTGTATGTCTAACCCCGTGTCGCCCAGACCCGTTGGGGGGGGCTCTTGATGTTTGATTTCTCCCCTCTTTGATTGCTAGCTGCTATTTTGTCTTTTTGTGATTTTGATGGACGCAAAGCTTTCCAAGGGAGGGTAGCAAAGGTTAGATCCTCTTCTAAAGCTTGTAGTCTGTGGTAGAACCTAACTAATAGCGCTCTCTATCTTCTCTAGGTTGCCACAGCCTACCTAGCCAGTAACAAGGGCTTAGCGACGAGCATTCTTATAGTATTGGATAATTTGTGTTGAATCAAAGTGGCCAGCACTAAGAAAACCAGCACGAAATACATGGCAAAATGGGTGTAGCCCATCAGCGTACTAGGCAGAAATGAGTGAGAGACATGGGCGAATACAACCAGACACAGTAAAAAGTATAGATTGAGAGAAATGCAGAAGCAACAAGGAGAGAACAACTAAGTAAGGTATCATAGCTTCTCCTGCAGGAAAAAAAAATCCTGTAGTATTGGATGGAGAATCTAAAAAGTAATACCGTCACGAGTAGGGTTCGAACCTACGCGGCCGAAGCCATGAGATGGCTTGAACGGAGTATTCAAGTCTCACCCATTAACCACTCTGGCATCGTGACAAGCTTTGACGGGAAAGACCGCCAAATATAAAAGTTATAGATGAACAAGATTTTGCGCGAAAGCAAAAAAGCGTCATCGTTGGCACCTCTGAGTGTACCCAGACCTTATGATGTGGCGTGGATGAAGGGTTTGCATCGAGGAACAGTTGCCAGAGTTCTGGCAGCCCGTTCTGGACACGGTGATTTTGAGAAATATCACGTGCAACGCAACCATTCGGATGCCAGGGCGCCTGGTCCGGTCACAGGTTGTGGCCAGCCGAAAACTCCTGGGCACCCGTGGCAATGCCGAGGCAATATGAGAAGCTCCTCTCGTGTGATCCGGTCAGTGAGCCTTCGCAGAGGGTTAAGCCTGTCCGGTAACCAGCCCGGCGTCGTTTGATCTATGTGATTCCAGTAGACGTAAAATATATTCAAGTTCAAGTTCAAGTTCAAGCAAAAAAGCGTCGTTTGATCTTCGTGATTCCCATATATGTTGAATAAATTCGAAAAAGAAATAGGAAAACCTTCAAGATCAATTCCAAGCTCAAAGTGAACTTGGGCTAGGCTGCTCGCCTACTAAAAAACGTGGCTGCAATCATGAAAGTGAATCAGATCAGAGAGGCATGTGAAGCAAAACTATGCAAAGCTGAAAAGAAATGGAGACATGTCCGCACTACTGGCCTGTCAGGCTTCTACGCCCTGAACGACTACGACCTGGTGACTGAGAAAAACGAGGACTGACTCGGAGTCGGATAGAAAAACAGACTGGCAGGCATGGCAGGCCCATCAAGTAGCAGTTAGAAACTGAGAAATACAAGGACGCCACGCTCTGAATCGCTCTAGAACTGCCGGAAGGCCAACCGCCACCTATAACACGGCCTTCGGCAAGAGCGCCAACTCTGCCACAGTCAAGAGGTGTCATACCTCGTCCATGCCACTATGCCGCACCTGCTGGGAAGCATATTCAACGGCAGGGTTCAAGGAAAAGCCGCGATGTAGGCTGTGTGGAAACTCCAAACATACCGGAAAGACCCAAAAGGGTCTCACACTGCATGCATCATCTACAGAGCACCTGGTCACTCCGTAGAGAATCCGGAATGTAAGCGGGGAGGCTTCCAACGTAGAGCAACACAAGAGCCCTCAGAACAACCCTCGGGACTAGTCTCAGCCAGCCTAGAAAGTCCATCACGTAAAAGAGAACGCCCAAGGGAGAATCAGCCGTACACTTTGAGACTACTAGGGGGTGCCCTCGCAGTTTTCAGGCAACCTAACCATATGAGCGCTAATTTGAGGGCACAGCCAAGAACTGGCTCGACAAGAAGCGGCAAAGTGAAATATAGTAGCCCTATTCGTGCAAAAACCCTGGGTTGAAACACGCATGGACCAAGCAAAGAAACACCCGGAATTCGTACGATATAGCCCAAGAGAAGGATAGTTGAACTAGCCACAGAGCATCGCCTATGTACGAAGGGATATAGAGGTACTAGAGACACACCAAACACACCCAGGCCTGCGTCCCATATGCGTCAGGACAACAAAGGCCATACTCCAACTTTTAGGAGTCTACAATGTGCCAGGGAGGAACTTTCGAGTGCGAGACACTGCGAGAACTCGACCTCACAGACAAGGAACACAAATTGATAGCGCTCACCACAGCACATGAGATGCCAATGAACAAGAAAATCTCCAAGGAAACGCATTGTAAAACTGACTAGCTACAAACAACCTAATGGTGCTTAGCCAGAAAATAGAACCAACTTAGGGAGTTGAAAGAGTAGTAGACCCCGTCGTGCTAGAACGATAAGTGCTGCCGGTACAACGCTATGATGAGAGAAGCTAAGAGTAACCACCGCAGAAAGATAAGACGACGTAACACTGCAAGCCGTGTGCGTAAAGAATAAAAGAGAATGCAAAGGGTCGTCATCCAGGCGAAAAGTGCTTTTATGAACAAGATTATAGCAGAGCTAAAGTAAGCAAAAGATATCTTCCATACAATCCAATGGGTCAACGAAAAGATAGACAGACGAATTCCATTCTTGCAGAAGCCCGGTAGAACAAAAACCACCTGCACCGTGGGATCCATGACCCTGATTCTCGAGACTCATACGAAATCCCACGTAGATTCGCAGCGGCAACACCAAAGGCCCAAAACGGAGGCACTAGGGCTCTGCGGGAGTCCAGACAGCGAGACACTACAAACACCAGACAAGACGTGGGTGAACAGCGGTGACAAAATCTAGGTCAACAAGATGAGGAAAAGAATTTCCTTGGCCGAATCTGTGCCCGATGCGGAGTCATCCTAGCTCTAACAAGACAAATGTTAGGTGATCTAACAATTTGAAGCATCAACGTGGGAAAAGAGAGGCTGCCATGCAGCGAGTTGACATCCTACTAGTATAAGAATCTCAGATTAGATAGCCCCAAAGAAATGATCATCTGGAATATACTTGGTATAGCTCGAGGCAAGAATGAGAGTAGCAACTCCGAAGCATAGCTTACGTACGGTAAGAAATGGAGCCGATGGAGACTCAGGCCTGTGTCCTAGTCGTGTAAAACCAACGAAAGGCCTGGGAGGTATCCAAAGCGAGGCGAGGGCCTACGAAACGAGCAGCCACCCCTAAGATATGGCCAAGTGAAAACAGTCCTGTGGGCATCTCCTAACACGGCTCCAGGAGCAAACTGCCGCTCTAACGGTGTCTGGAAATCCGCGTGGGCCGTGGGATTGGATCGAGCAGTGGGCCGAAGGCTAGCGAAAGAAGCAACCGAGAAAAAAGCCATTGCGAAGGACTACATGTGTACGGTACTAAAGAAGGCAGTGACAGGCCTACTCATTGAACTACGTAGTAGGTTACAAGATGCACAGTACTAGAAGAACCTCACCGCTACCCTAGCTTCCGATACATATGGAGTACACAACGTAGTTGATTCAATAAGAATATAACGGCAGCTGGCGAAAGGCCAGCGGCCAGTCATGCCAACCTGATGAGAAGGAACGCCCGCGTGCGCTTAGAAGAATACTAGACAACGATGCAAGGAAGGATATCTCTGGCAAGACTCACTAAATTCCGTTTGTGCTATTCGTGCGTCCCTCTACAAAGAAAGTCTCCTATTCCTAGAACATTCAGACAATGGAGCCCTAATAGCTAGTAGCCATTCTTTCTGGAGCAACTCCTAGGGGTAGAGAATAGAAGCCTTAGGTTTGACTGATTGTGAGAAAACGCAGTGATGATAGACAACAAGAAAATGAACTGATTTACAACACTTGATGATGATTCAAGCTTTCCTAACCAAAGTGAGGAAGATGAGTTTTCGAGTGAGGAGAAATACTAGGCCTTGTCGTTGCAGTAGTTGTAATAGAAGACCTAGAGAGAAAGGCGCAGTGTATAGGACCCCAGCGTAGCAAGGCGTGTCACACGGACGAGTTGAGTTTGTTGCTGTCTGGTGGTACTCTATGCAACTAACATACGGAGTTCGTCATCTATATCTCTTGATATTACACCTGCTTCAAGACAATAACCAAATCATGCATCTAGAAACGGCTTCTGGCTACATGTTCTGCGCCGACCTGATATGGCACATGGTAGAGGGTAGACAGCCCTAGCATTCAGCGAGAGCAAGCCAGATAGACATGCCTGTAGCCTTTTCTCGGCTTAGCCCTTCGCCATACTTACTCTTGAGTCTTCTTTGCAACGCTCCGCAGCTTAGTTCTAATCAGCCAGGATTGGAGTATCTTGTAAGCCGCCAGAAACCTAGTATCCACGGCTCCGGGTCCAAATCTTCTCAGCTCGAGATTCCATCTCATCCCAAGGGGGTCACACACACAATAGAAAGGCAAAAGCGGTTTAAGTAAGCCAACGCTCACCATGCAGCGTCGAGAATCCCCTTGACAAGCCAGCGGCCACAATATCCAGGACCTGGGACTTGAGAAATGTACCATTAACTATAGCAGCCCCGAGTCACTAGGCCTCGGCGTTGCCAGGCCAGACGAGCTACCTTTCTTGCTCTTTCATCTTATCCACACTATTGGCTATAGCCAGGATATTTCTTGAAATCTAGCAATTAGATGAGCTTCTCTCGCTATTAGGTTGTCCCAGAAGCCTCTACGGAGTACCCAATGGACAACCAGCCGCTGTCATCACAGCTTTTAGTCAAGGCCATCAATATTCTGTGTAACTGTACCGAATGCACGCCAGGAATGGATGTGCCAGCTGTTGTGTCGTATGTACCAGCTGGCATCCCACGCCCAGCTCCCAAAGTCCGAGCTTGCCGAGGTAGCCGCGAAGGAGCTGGAAAAAGGAAGACCCAGCCTTATCAGGGGCCTTGAATCAGGCTTTTATGTTGTCCATGGGCTTTTCCATCACGGGGTTTCCCTGTTCATTGCTCGAGAGCGGAGCGGAGGAGGGTCGTTATAAAAGAAGGAAAGCTGTTGGGCCTCGGCTTCTTTACGCTTCCCCTTTGGTGAAGAGGCTTCTCAACTTACCTTCCTTCCAGATGCCCTCCGAGGCCTTGCTGATCAAGCTAACGGCTTGCGCGTCTCCAATTCCAAAGACAAGGGACAGTTGGCTCCAGATAGCTCATTGAGTAGGGCTTTTGTTCTGGGCCCTAGCCGGCAGGGCTCTGCCTGTTGGTAAGCTTAGTAGTATTGGTTATGTGATAGCTTCGTCTTCCTTTGTAGAAATTATGTCATCAGATCAGCATTCTTTTATCCGTTCTTTTTGTCTGTTCCCTTCCAGCCGTTCTTTTGCGCTCACGGCCTCGAAGAACCTATAAAATAAAGAAAAGGAAATGTTCCTATTGCTCAAGCCCGAATCGCCGAGCTCAGTTGCGCGACTGTGGCAGGAGAAGAAGGAGTGACGGGAGGGTTCGACTATTGCTCGAATACGACAAATTCTGCCAGCGTTGCCGATCTCATCTCATGCTAAGTAGCAGGCTCCAAGCTAGCAGAGCTTGATCTGCGCTGTGTTAGAAGACGTTGATCGATTTTGCTTGGGTCGCTTACATGAGACTTTTGAGAGAAACAAGCGACGTCAAGAACAGGAAAGCGTCCGGGGAGTCTAGCTGGCAAGAGAGAAAGAAAGAAAGAAAGGGGCTTTGAGTGGCTTGTTTTGAGCTTGCGATAAGGGCTTATAGAAGAAAACCCCCCGACCATTGCTATTATTGCTCCTGTGTGCCTATCCTCCTCCCCTGCAATCTCTTGACAAGAATGGAATATCACTATTCCGTCTATCTACTACGCTAGCCGGCCAGTCTCTTTGGGTCCCAACACAATAAGTCTCAGACAGAAGTACAATATACCTAGAGTCATATGCACACCCCTCTTCAGGCCTCCCTCTCCGGTTCCGCTCTGATGTCACGCTATCCTAAGGCCGAAAAAAAAAACATGGCTTGTATTATTATCCGGAACACATTACCGCACATGTTGCAAGGCGGCAGGGCTTTCTCAAGCCAATGTCCCATTGAAGGTAACCGTGGACAGTTGAATAACTCAAGCTGAAACTTAGCCCTCAATAGCGACGGTTTTGACTTAACTAATGGTTGTTACGCTCAAGCGTACAGCAAAGATGAGAAAGGTACTGGCTACCAGTTATTGACTACAGCATAAAACTCCGAGACACCCAGTTAGGCCAAGCCAATGGCCGCCCAGCAAAACTAATTATACAGAGGGAGATGGTGAGGGGGTCCGAAGACAGCCCGGTGCGACAGTGTACAAGGAAAGTGTAAAAGTAGGTGTAGAGCAACCGATCACGGCCTATGACCTGCATGTGGCAGCCCAGGCCCCCTCCCTTTACATCCACCATCTGTCTGCACATGCATGCGTTGCAAAACAGGCGACGAAAAACCCAGACAGAGCGGAGGGCGAGAAAGGCAAACGAGCAAGATCATCCCGTGCATCCTGCACAGTCAGTGGACGACAGTCCAGTCCCCAGCTTCCCGCTGGCAGCTAGCAAGCTATGTAGCAAAGAGCATTACATCATTTACTCTCGCCTAATCTGTCTGCATTGCATGTCCCTTTCTCCTGTCTCCCTTCCCTCCGCAATCTGTCCTGCGGTCTCGCGGTTGCGTTGCCTTCTTAGTTTCATGTGTTTTCGTTGGCTCTGGACTTTTGTGGTGGTGTCGATGCTACGTTTTGAGCCAGCACACTAGGCCCAAATGCTCGTCTTGCTTCCTTCAAATGCAATGCATTGCTGATTTTTCTGGCTGGGTTAGAGGCCGAGCCAGCAAGCCCTCAGGCTAAAGGGCGTGAAACTGGTGTGGAGGGGGTTTAGCACAAGTCATCACCACTTGAACGCCCCTAAAACATGTTCATTGTGAATCACTTTAGCCGAGTCATAAACTTCTTGTTTGGCCCTGTTATTTCCGGGTGTGTAAAAGGATCACAAGAACCTTATCCTGTCGCAATCCTCCCTTTTTCCATGCTAAGGCCTAGAACTTGATAGGACGTTGTGCATGTATAAAGTACCCCTTGAACCACCATAGGCAGATAGCCAGCTGCTGTCACTTGACTTGCGCGCTCTAATGATTCACATGACGCTATCTGTGCACAACACCAATGGTCTTCAAACCAAGAACTCTCCCAAGAGCTGAGAAAGAAATGCACAAGACCCTCAGATAGATTGCCTATGCTAGTACAACAGCATTCACAAGCACCTTCTAGCCACGACAGAAGCTTTGTGAGGATGCATATTTGGGTTAATGCCAGTCTAATTCCGTTATGTGCCCACCGGAGCCTATGTGTAGCGGCTTCTTCAAAGAGCAGCAGTCCACAAAGCTTAGACTGCGGCCTTGAAACCTGCATTCTTCGAGCTCCCTCCTCGGACAGGCTCATCCTCTATTCGACCTCCGGTAGTCTTACATTCACCCCTTTTTATCTTTAGGAAAGTTGGGCAAGTCTTGAACAGTCTAGTCCCAAGCAAAACTTGAGGCTTGAAGCTCAACTCTTAGGGCTTAGAGCGAATGGCAGACCCATACCGAGGCTAACTGGAAGCCAACTAGCCCGCTCATCGGCCAGTCTGCCAAAGCCAAATATCACGCTGTCTATCGAGCAAGAAGACGAGAGAACGGGAAGCGCGCGCCCAATGTGGCGCGGGTGAGGGCAGTTGGGAGGCAGGAAGAGGCTAGATGGAGGGAAGGGAGCAGGAGACGCATATTGTCTTGCTCTACCCCAATATGGCGAACTCTGCTTTTTTTTCTGGGACGACCATAGGCCTACTACACTTGTGACGCTAGCCTTCTGCATTATGCAAGCCTTGCCACTGCCGTCGTCGGTACCGAGGTTAGGGGCTCGACTGGGGGCTAGGTCTAGGCTAGCTCTGGGGTTTGCTGTCAAGTGACGGGCCGTCATCAGGTATGCGAGCAGTGATGGACAAGGGCTGTGCTTAGCGCTACCACGCTATGTTACCACAGCCAAGTACACAAGTCCAGCTCAGGGGGGAATGGGGAAGAAATCAAAGTAAAGCAAGCCATGACGGAGCTATTAATATTGGAATTGGAGTCCGGCCTTAGCCCAAGCAGCTTGCCGTTATGGGTTAGCGGTGCTAATTTGCGTGCAAGACGGCAGCAAACAGGCAAAACAAAGAAGCTAGCTACCGCCCAGGTAGTAGCATTGATATCCCTGGACCTACCAAAGTGGCCTTTTCCTTACTGGCTAGACCGCTAGACCCAGCAGAATGGGTGCTGGGAGGGGGTAGTAGTGCTAATTGGCTGGTGGTGAGCCTAGCAGTGGCTATATTATTTTAGCTCGACTAGGTGAATGGGAAATTCCATTTACCCAGGAAGAGCAATAAGAAAGGAACAAGCTAAAGGAAATGATTACGCCCGGCTTGGGACCTGTAGTAAGTCATCAACGCCCAGCTCCCCGTCTTCAATCGGCAGGGGGGCAAGTGTCAGAGGGGGCTATGAGAGAAAGGAAAAAAATAAAATAAAACAAAACAAAAACAGAAGCAGCAGGGAGCCAGGAGCAAGGAGTATTGTAGAATATAAGTCACTAGCTGACAGCGGGGAGGGGGCAATGGAGAAGGTAAACGAGGTGTGTCAAGAGAAGCTGATCACTTGGAGAAGGTGTCGAGTGACACATGGTATATGTGTAAGTAGATAGGAGGGTAGCTGGGGCTGGGTTCCACCCGTATAAGACACTATAAGCTGCGAGAGAGATGCTGCGCATTTCCACTTAATCCATTTGGCTTGGCGTGCAAGGCAAGATCTAGAAGAGGCGAAGAAGATGCTTTCACTTAGACCGCGTACAGTACGGTACTGAGTCTAGTCAAGTCTCAAGAATAACACATTAATAATGCCGAGAACTGCAAATTCCGCGAAGACTCTATCGTCCGACCTTAGGAGCCCCAACCCTGCCACGCACTTAACCATTGCGCTAACTAAAAATCATGAAGAATATCTGTTGCTGGCGCTAATACGACAATAGTTCCATGGTGTGAATACAAGGGCCGTCTTAGGGCTGGCTGGACGGTAGCACCAACAGCTTTAACAGCGAAAGGCCGATACTTTTGCGGCTGGGAAAGGAGGCAAGTGGAAAAAGAACCAGACGGAATGGGGAGTGTAAGGCTTTCCATGTTCATATGCAGGCCGCTCATTTTGCGTGGTGATTATCTGGTTCTGATCAGCTAGGCCGAGCCAGGCCGGCCTTGCTTAGCTAGGGGGACAGGCCTCAACTATCTAGACACCTGACACACACGAGACAAAGACAGCTTTGTGAGCCAAAAAGGGAAGCTTGTTTAGGGCCATCTGCTGCGCTGCGTATGATACCAAAAGTGGTGTGTCTATTACCTATCCATTTGTAATGGCCACGGGAGAAACAAGCTCTGGACTCTCGAGGCAGGCCGCTTTTAGCAACGGAAGCACAAGCATGGCTCCCAAAGGGCTGAATGGGAGGTCCCTATCTTATAGCTAGCAACTGGTATAGGTAGATGGGCTTTGTTCTTTGTATCAGGTCTCGCAATGTTGGCTAGCAAAAGCCAGCCAGAGGCAGAAGCCAATATATACAGTGCATATTCAGCCCGTCATTAGTATCTTGTGGCTGCATACATGAAAACATGGTGTGGTTTGTTCGTTGTTTTGGGATATAAGCCAGGGATATGATTTGACCTGGTGATCTCTAAATACACACAAGACGTGGACGGACACATTATCCGCCTCTGTCTGCCTATATCTCACAATTGCTGCCGATAACGACACACTATGCCAAAGGGCAGAGGAGCATCTTCCTACCGGCATTCACCCTGCTCTCCTAATTGCCGTACTATGCGGTTTCGAGCACTTTTTTGCCCAAATCCGCCGCCACCAGCACGGGTCAACACCCATAGGCCAATGCAGTCCGGGTCGATACTCAATCCGAACGGGAACTCGGCTCGTTCTCTCTTTGCTCAATGTACTATAATGTAGCGGCAAAGGAGATAAGCGTACCGGAATATAAAGATATAAGGACATGAGTACAAGACGGGACAGGAGAATAGACAAGCCAAGTCAAGCCCGGGCCAGGCGAAAAAATTAATAAAAGTGAAATAAAAGCCAAGATAAAAAGCAAAAGCCAAAAAGGGCGAAAAATAGAACATGAAAGAGACACAAAAGGCCGGTTGCCCAAGGCCGAGTCCACCAAGGTGCCGGCCGAGTCCTATAAGTGACATTTTAGCCAATATGGAGACGCGACAGGGTACGGATGGCGTGGCATTGGCTCGTGGTTGATATATGTATGTGTGTACACGCACATAGACGCCGCATATGAGGCGCACAAGCACCCAAGAGACGGACACACATACACAAGTTGTCGAGAAGAGGCGGCTTGCTTGCTTACTGCCTTTCCCCCTTCCGGGCTAGTTGTGCCCAGTCCTGTCTTGCCTGGCACTTTCTGGCCCTTCCCGAGCCTACCTAGCCTACCTAACGCACGGGCTGCTCCCCGCCCACGCCGCCGGCCTTGCTAACGGCTGCCCATATCCATATAAGAGATACATAGAATCGGAATCGAGGCTCTGGCTGGGTCAAGGCCGCGCAAAAGGCACGCGCTGGCCCGTGGCTTGGTTATTCTCTTTCTCTATCAAAAAAAAATTGAACAGGGCCGTGGCCGTGGGTTAGCCACTGAGTGGCGTGTGCCTCGGGTCAAGGAGAGCAACGTTACTGATTGCTTGACAGGCTGAATTGGGCTCTTGTCATGCCGAGCTAGCCTGCGGGCTAGACCTTCTTTCCCTCTTTTCTTTCCTGGATCTGAGAGCGAGGAAGAAAAGACCAAGGGAAAAAAGAGAAGCCGGGCAAGTGGAGGCGGGGTGAGGGCGGACAGCAGGAAAAAATGATGGGGGGAGGGGCTTAAGGCAGATTGGGGCATGGGGCATAGCAAGGACCGGTAGCAAGTGATGTGATAGAGTTGACACAAGCATCATATACAGCAGAGTTTTATTGTCTTATTCTCTTGTTTCCTCTCAGATATTACTTCCTCACCGCCTGTTAAGTCCTGTGAAATGATAAGTGGAAGGGGGGCAGGGCAGGAGGGAGGCAGGCAAGGAGGAGGAAAAGAGCAATAGAAAGAGAAAGAAAAAGGAAAAAGAAAAGGAAAAAAGGATCCTGCTCGAACATCGAGAGCCCCGCCTAGGCACACGAGAGTTTCGCGTACACATGCCATGCCACCATATGTATGCACACATATATTCATACAGTCTCATGCTCATAGGCACGCATATACTCATGGTGCGATATATCCGCTATTGCTGGCTAGTCTACTATCCCTGTGTCTGCATCTGCACCTCTCTACATGTCTAGTAAGCCCACATTCTGTAGACTACCTACTGCATGTTACATTATTGCATACAATGCAATGTAGTTTGCTGTATGAATATAACTCTTCCCACCGCAGTATATTCGTGTCATATATCATATGCATGGTGTATAGATACTTGCAAGCTTTCGGCCTGGCCTTCGGATCGTTTCATGCATTCTTTGAACGCATACATGCATGGTGTTGTGTTGACAAGGCAGCTGGCTAGACTGGCTGGGGCAAGCTAGAGTCCATAGGGCTACCTATCGCAGTACCAGTCCCAACAACAGCAGGCGAGCGAGCGGGCGGGCGAGCTTATGGTTCAGAAGGAGGACGAGGGCAGGGCAAGAAAGACGCAATACTTGTAAGGAGAAGCAAGACAGACAGACTAACTGCATACTTAAGGCACAAGTCTTTTTTGCCCTCCGCCCTACTCTGCCCTACTGCCCTGCCCTGCCCTCTAAGCTCTAGACCCTTCCTCCTCTCTTAGTCTAGAACCCAAAGCCAGGTCTAGCCCTTCCTTGATCCTCCAAATTCCTAATTTCCTAATTCCTGCCTTCCTAGCATAGCCCATGGATTGTATAGTCTAGTATAGCATACATGATAGGCACGGCACATACAAGTCCGTTTTGAGGCTTGGCTTACTCCGTCGAGCGAAGGCGGCGCGCCAACTGACCCGCGATAGGGAGACTCGGAAGTTTCAGAAGTCCAACCAGACCAAAGCCAAAACGAAAACCAACAGCATGTGCCTTCTCCATTTTTGCAGCCAAGCCCAAGATAACAGGAAACCCAGAATCTCTCAACACAGAACCCTCCCCCCCCCCCCCCCCCCAAAAAAAAAAAAACCTGCTTTTTTTGTTTTTTAGCATTAGCGCAAGCGCATGCACCCCAGCCTTCATATACAACCCCCCCCCCCCCCCCCCCCCCCAAAAAAAAAAAAGCCCAGCAAACACGGCCGGGGAGGGGGGGGGCGGATGTGAGGTAGGTGTGGGAATATCACAGAGCCTTTGTTCTGTTTTCCTTGTGTTCTGTTTTCCTTGTGTTCTGCTTTCCTTCTCTGGCTCTCCCACTTCGGGCCTTTCTCCGGGCTAGATTTCTGCCGAGATTTCTGTCGTTGAGGAGAGGGAAAAGAAAAGCCGTCTTTGTTTTTTCGCCCTTCCCTGCGTACCGTACTTGGACACGTTATTCTACATCCCCTCTCCTCTCCCTTGCATTTGTCAGATCTTAGGGCAGTGTGATAGATCAGACAGAGACAGAGGGACTGGCAAATCGTTTCCTGAGTCTCCGTGGCCTGTCTGTCTCAGTGGACGTAGAAAAAAAAAACGCCGCCTGCATGACCCATGGCGCATGATGCACGATACAGACATGCATCAGCAGCCTGCAAGTTCGTGAAGGGCTAGTGCCCTGTGACGTGTTTCTGCCCTTCGTTCTGCTAGCCAGTCAGAGCGGCAATGCCCTAAGGACGGGTAGGTGTGGATGTTGTCGTGGTTTTGGGGAACTCTACATTGCGTTGCGTGCTTAATCCAGGCTAGGGCGAGGTCACCGAGTCAAGTTAGAGTAGTTAACCAGGATCAATCCTTAGAGGCGGCATAGACTGTCTATCGTTTTTGTTTACACACTGTATCTTTCTTTCATCGTGTGTCTCGCCATGTTAGCCATTGCTTGTCTGTCCATCCCCATGTGCTTCTCCAAAGCTCGTCGACCAGAATCAGACTTCTCCGAGGACGACTATCTTAGCTTCAATCTGAGCCTGGCTCTTAGCGGAAGAAGAAGAAACAATAACCCCAAATCCTCTGTGTGGGTCTATCCGCTCGGTCGTCTTCTTTTTCGCCAGGCCAAGCAATACCAGCGCCAGCTGCGGGCGGATTAGCCTGATACGCCCTACGTAAGGCGGTCTCAAAGCTTATAGGAAGATAAAGGTTTCCTTCCATAGAGAGCAAAAGGCCCCTCCCTCTCCACATACCGCTAGTTAGACAAGGCCTTCCGCTATTGAGGTCCAGTTAGACAGGTGGTCTGTGTTCTTGCACCGCTTCTTTGCTCCCGGTGCCCCGTCGCCGCCAGAAAGAGGAAGAACAAGGAAGATAGAGAGAGAGATGCTACGTATTTAGTGTGCGCCCAGACGAAGCGAGGCGGTGATGCAACAACCATAATGTTGAAGCGAGATAGAGCCCAGTTATCCTAGTTACATAGCTAGCCTAGCTAGACAAAACAACGTTGACACGAGTGAGTACTAGCATCAGTTATCGATCTGTGCTTGTCCTGTGTTGTATTAGTGTATGCATACTAATTGCACTCTTGTCTGACCTGGCCCTTGGACCCTTTCTTGGGCAGAAACGAGATCTGATCCTCTTGGCTTTCTATCTCTCTGTCTTTCTATATCTCACACTTTGCCCCCCTTTGTTCCATTACTACCTACCCTACCAATTAATTTCTGACCCTCGGTTTTGACCAAACAAAAAAAATTGAAAAAAAACAAGGCGGAAATGGGCAGAAATTTGATTTTGCTAACCACCCCCCCCCCCCCCCCCCCCCCCCCCCAGCAAGATTAAAGGATCGACATTCTATGTTTGCTGGTGAGACGAGTGCTGTGTTGCGACGCGGAGCTTTCTAGCAGACTTCAACAAGAGCCAGAGACTGTCTGCCGCACAATGCTTTCAGTCCGTCTGTCCAGCTGTTTGCCCTGACGCCCAGCGATGTCATCTCATCTTCTCTTCGCCCGCAATATGCATGCTCTCTAGTTATAGTCTAAATGGTGAAATTCTGGAGAACTGAGGCCCTGCCTAGTCTCATAGCAGTGACTGAAAGCTCTCTACCAGCTCGGCTTTACTAGCGACGCGTGGCGTCAGCTTCTTATCCAGAGTATCAAACTATGATTGGTGGTGTGATAGTGATGGATGTGTGACAGAGCCCCCCCCCAACCAGGACTTATACTTGCAAGCCAGCTGAGCGTTTCTTTTTATCAATGACGCAAAGCTCTTTAGACTCAGGGAAAAAGCCTGTTCAGGCTCCAGCTCGAAGCCCCAGTTCCGAGTTGCAGCCCAGCCCGACGGAAGCGTGACGAAGGACTTTTGCAACAAGGGATGAACCTTGACGAGATGAGAGAAGAAGAGAGGACGTTGATAGCAGCTGACATTCTATACATCGGGCAGGTGCTGACAGCTGTCTGCACAGTGCATACAGACAGTTCGTTGCTCACCATGCACTGCCTGCATATCAGTCGCCTCCCTCAAGCTCCTCTCTCTGTTCAGCCCTACACCCCTTTGATGGATGACAAGCGCAGTAGAGTACATACACACAGCATGCACCAGGACGAAAAAGAGGTAAAAACATGTAAAAAGAAAAAAAAAAAAAACACAAAGTTCGAAGACCTCAGCCCGGTGCAAGGTCTACTGCAGCGTACTTTTGTGCTTTTTATTCCATCATCTTTGCTTACCATAGTCCCGTCCTCCCCTCTTCTGTTCTCGGCCATGTTTCAACTTAACCCTCTTGTTTTCTCTCTTCCGCGGAGAGTTTGACAAAACACAAGAAAGGAGAACAACCCACGGAAATGTACCTCGACTGGGGGGAAGGAAGGGCTATGACCACAGACTCCGAGGTTGCACCTTGTCTCTGTTGTATTTTGCGTCTGGCAACCTGCTTGTTGTAAATAAAGGGGAGGGGACTTTCCCCAAGCCAATAAGCCAGTCCTGCCCTGCCTTCTATGCTTTGAGATGGGTCTCGCAGTGTACACATACATATTATACGTATCACAGCCAAGCTATCTCCAAGTTCCCATGGGTTTCTTGAGAAACAAGGCCATTGTAACGCTGCAGGATTGACTATTTCGCTTCACAAACGTTGCATGCAGTCAGAAGACAAGAAAAGGAAGGAGAAAAAAGACAGAAAAAAACAGGAGAGGAAAGGCAAGACGAAAACGAGAGGGTGGGAAAAGGGCCGATGCAGTAGAACCTTGAAAGCTACGGCCTTAGCCTCAAACAACACATTTTTTTTACTCTCCCATCCCCAGAAGCCAAAGGAGGAAAGAAAATAGCAGTGGCATCTAGCTGGCTGCTAAAGGGCTGCACGTAGCTCGTTTCTTAGGTCCCAAAAAAAGATAAGCCCTATAGGGCACGGCTAAGGCCTGGCTTGGGTTTGGGTCTAGGTCTTCTTTCTGCGCTTGTGTTTTTGCCTTATTTTTTGCCCCCCCTCCCCCTGCAGCAAGTCATACAAAATCACAGGGTGAGGGGGGCAAAGACAGGACGAGATCCCATCTACTAACAAGTTCAGGAAGGTCACAAGAGGTCGTAAAACAAGGAAAAGCGACGAGAACTACTGAACTAGGGCAGGGGGAGCAGAACAATAACTAACCCTTATATATTTCCACTATCATCGGATAACCCTATAACTAATACCGGGTAAATGTTTTAGCAGATTCCTTCCTAATAAAAAGTTGCATTTTCCTTGCCCCTCCTCTTGACCACTTATCAGGCAGCATGAGGGAGGAGAACAACACAGGACAAAGAGAACTAAACATGGCAATGGAAAGTCAGGGAAAGCGGCCAGCCCAGTATTTATTTATTTTGTTTGTTCTACTTCTCTACCTCCGTGCGCTCATGCATGTACACATATACAGACAGAACACAAAGCAACCTCCACACTCCTCCATTGCCCCCCCCCCCCCTAGCCTAGCACTCCTCCCGCAACACATGGCAGGCAGGATAGTTGCAGCCGCCGGTTGTGTTTTTCGTCTTCTTTCTTTTCATCCCGTGCTTGTGCTTGTGCTTGTGTTAATACTCATATTTTGGGAGACAGTCGGGCACGAAAGAGAAATATGAAAATAGAAAAAAATACTGCTTGTTAGGAAGACTGCATATATATGTATGAAGCCCTAGAATTGCACCAAGACACAAAAGACAAAGGCACACACGCATTGACAGGGTCAGAGACAAAGGCAGTAAAACAAAGACAAGGACTTGGAAGCGGACGCAAAGGAGCGGCCAGGCGGTCAGACAACCCGGCGGGCGGCAGCAAAAGGCGGCTTAATGCGTTTGGTTCATTGGATCTTCTTCAATGCCTTGCTTGATACACGTTTTTGGTATTTTCTTTTGTTGTTTTCTCTTCTTTTCTTTTTGCAGCCAGGCTAGGCTCGCAGTGGGGCGCTGGTCGGTACAACTTGCTTGTGACAACTTCGGGGATGGGACGGGGATTGGCACAGGAAGCATGGGATCACAGAAAGACGCCGGGCGGATGGATGTGTGTAGCAGACCCAGACACAGGTAAGCCCAAAGACCCAGATACCAGAAAATAAAAGACACAAGTGCGTACATGAATGCTCAATGATACACAGTACTTGGTACATGTTGCTTGCTGTGCCGCATCACATATACATGCGAATACGTGTACTGTGCTTGGTGACGGGGAAAAGGACGAGCAGACAGACACACAGACGGACGGACAGGCAGACAGACGGACAGGCGGACAGGCGGACAGACGGACATACATGGCCAGACTCTCTTATCCTCCTCCCCTTCCCCGCTGCGAAATCAAGACTGCTAACTGACTTCCCCTTGCTTATTGCACACGAAACAAGGCTTTGCGGAGCTCGTTGCATTCGCCCATGACACAGTACAGGGTGCATAAAGCATGCAAGTGCATACCAAAAAGTACATATACACACGGTGTTGCTGTGTTTTGCCTCTGTCTCTCTCAGCATGTATTTCCGCGCGTCAAAATCGAGCCAGCCCTATATTACAACATCCTAATCTTGCTTATGGTCCTTTCTCTTCCTTCTTTTGCTCGCCTGCGGCACAATGTGTGGTGGCTCATGATGCAAGATGAGATTCATGCCCTTCCCTTTCTTGTTTTCGGTGTGATTATTACTTGTTCCTTTGCCTTTTTTTTTACCTCGACCATCCCCCCTTTTCAACTTCCTGAACATTATCGCGAACTAAGTCCCTTGGTGGGCTCCCTTCAGCCAAGCGTCTTCAATTGCTTTACTCACCGACACAGACTTACATGATCTGCACGTCAGCGCTTCGGGCAGCCAAGAAGCTATAATTACAAGCTACAGACAGGCTAGCCAAGTAATAGACGTGCCGCAAGCACTTGTTAATACACGGGGCACATATGCATGCACACATGCTTACACACGCACACACACACACACACAAACACACATCACTATAATACTCCCACACCAAGACAAAAAGCCAGAGAAATAGCCCCAAGACAAACCCAAGACACTCGTAGGGCGTGTCGTGTTGATCACAGCCAGGGCTAGTCTAAACCGACCCGGCCAAGCCAGGGAAGCTAGGCTAAAGAGGAGCAAGAGGGGCTGGACCACCCCTCCTCCATATGGTCCCCAAAGACTAGACTGTCAGCCCTAGCGAATATCAAATCCGGGCCCAGCCATAGACGTGGTCACAGAACATATAACGACAGACATTACTGTTAAACACAGACACCAGCTCCGTGGTAGCAAGTTCCTCTGTGTGACGGCTTGTGTCTCCTATATTGGCGATTGTAATGTTTGGTTGGCTGGCAGAGAAAGCCCTGGATTTTGGGCTGGGCCTATTGTGTAATTGTACTGCGGACTAGGAATAGCCTAGGGGCCTAGGGCCTAGGGCTGGGAATAGAAGGGCAGAGTGACATTGGGAGGGGAGGAGGGAGAGAGAGGGAGAGAGAGATAAAGGTGTAGGAGGATGAGAAGGACGAGGAGGACGAGGACGAGGAGGAGGAGGGAAAGAGGAAGATGAGGAGTTGTCTCACTGAGTAGCCATGGCACAAAAAGTCGAGTTGATGGAGGAAGAATTAATGGGGGCCAGCCTACAGCAGCAACTCGAGGAAGCAGGTGGAGAGAGAGGAATGGGGGCCTGAACAACATACATTAATCATTATGTGCGAGCTAGAGCAAAGCCAAGTCCACCCTGATTTCTTTTTTGACTCTCTTGGATATTGGCTGGCTGCCGCAACATGCGAAGACAATATCACAACAACCCTGAGCTAGCAGTTTTTATGTTGTCAGACTGGGACCTGTCCGAGAGGGGTTCAGTTCGGCTCAGCTTCTTCTCGTAGTAATTCTTCATCCTCTTAGACTTCTCCCCCCCTTCGGTCCAAAGAAAAAAAAATAAGAGAAAGGAAAAAGATTGCTACTTCTTTTCCTTGTTTGGCTTAAAATGAACTGGGGGGGGGTCCCTTGTTTCTGCTTGAATATGAAATCCTCACAGGTAGAGACACGCCCCGAAAGAAGACTACCTGTTTGTTGGTGCAAGCCGTCCTTTCGCTCTAGCCCTCCTCTTTGAATCGTAGCCAAGACCCAAAGGCCAATAACCACAAGAAAGTGCTAAACCAAGAGCCCGTAAGGGGTGTGCCACCACACCCCGGTCTTGCCAGGCTAGGCCGCTTTAAAACTACCCTGCAGTCCACATAACAGGGTCCCCAAAAAGAGGGCTGAAGTTTAGATGTTGGTGGTGCCGGGTGTAGACATTTCTTGAGGCGGCCGGGGGTTGAATCTCATGTTGAAAATGCGTGTGTATGTGTGTGCGTTGCGAAGCTCGAGCAGAGCTCCAAGCTTCTTGGTGTTCTATAACAAGTAGAAACTGCCCGCCCACTTTCCCCATGCTCGCCTGCTCTTCCCAAGCCGTGCAAAGTCCAATCCTATTGCCTTGCCTTGCCTTGCCTTGCATTGCCTGCCTACCTACATATACGGCTTGTTTGGATCCTCAAGTATAAACATATGCTATTTCCGCTCTTCTCACACGCAGTGCTTCCCCGCTATCCTTTTTCTCTCCTTTGCTTGTTCTTCATGTTGACTTGGCTAGAAGAAATCAGCCGCAATCCAGAGATATTAATTCAAATCGCCAGGCTGAAATCACTCTAAACCAAAGTGCGAGAGAAGCGCTGCTGTAGAAGAAACAAACAGCACCGCAGCTCAGTGCACGCAATACAGCAGCACAACAACACCCAACACCCAACACCCAATAAGCCATCCACCACCCCCCCCCCCCCCTTCGAGAAAGCTCTCTTTCTCAATCTGCGACAGGGAACGAGCCCTATTTTAAAGGCTTCACTGTTCCATTCTGTACAGCCCTCTTTGCCTGCTTATTTTCCCTTTATTTTCTCTTTATATTTGACTGCGTGCTTCACCTCTTTTTATCCTCCCTTGACTTTCTTCTGTCCTTTCTCCCAGTAATAAAGGCCCTCTTCTCATTCTATCTGCCTCTTCACTGGCGTTTCCCAAGCTAAGCCCTGGTTTTGCTCTGCCAAAGCCAAAGCCAAAAAAAGAAGAAGAGCAAACTTGAATAAATTCGTCTGAATTATTTATGCTCTTTCCTTTTTCCCATTATTAAAAAGTCCCGGTGCCCGCGCGAAGTCTTAAATTTGGCAATTGCTTGAATCGGCAACGCAACTTTGTGCTCACTTTCCTCACTTTCTTTCCTGTCAACTTTGCGGGCAGTTCCCCCCCTTTTTTTCCTCTTTCCTTTTCGAACAGCCTGCTCTCTCTCGCCCATTTTCCAATCTGAGTTGTTACCTAGAAACAACAACCCGCTATTTTCGCTCTTTCCTGTTTCTTGGTCGGGTTCTCACTGCATCAGCCTCTCTATCTCAGCCTTGGATCGCTGCTTCAACCATCGCCAACTGAAATCTCGCTCTGGTGATAACCGCCAGCTACCTCTGCCTGCTGGCGCCTCTTTTCCCGCCAAATCAGAAAAGCGCTGACACATTGCTACTGGCCGTTGCCGCTTTGGCTCTTCGATCTCGCTGCTCGATTATAGCGCCTGCCCCTTGTTCTCCTCAACAACTGCTGCCGCTATTTACCACCGCCGATCACTTCGCTAGCCAGCCCGTGTTTCAATTGTCTTTCGGAAGAAGCCCACCAACATTCCGGCTCCCGTTTCTCTGCCCTTTATCTCCTTTCATCGTTGATCGTCGCCAGGCCAGACCGCATCTTATATGATATCGTGCTAAGCTTTCGTTCTCAGGCCAAGGTATACGAGACACTGGCCCTGAACATTGACACAACCCCCAGAAACCTCCCTCCGCCTGGGGACCTACTTTTTGTATACGCATATATTTGCAGTCTCTCTTTTTGCTCTCAACTCCTTGGCTGTCGTCTTCGTCTTGTCTCTTCGTCTCTTATTAGTCTTATTACTTGTCTTACTTTTTAACATCCTCGTCAGCTCTAATTGTCTGCCGGCCCCATTTTGCTCGCCTCTAATTTTCGTCTTGCTCTCTTTTTCGCTTCTTGTCCTTATTTCCATCTGCTCCCGCCAAACCCAGCTTTCGTCCTGCCACTTACTGCACACTCTCGCTTTGTGTGCCAAGATTCATGTTCTTCTACACCATCGTCTGCTACCGCTGATGTTTCGCCCTGTTTGCCCTCGCAACTATCCACATTCCCTCCAGCCACCATCACTCACCTCAGTGACAACTCGCTAATACCAAAGGTCCACTCCCATTGTCTTGATCTTGGCCTTCAGCTCGTTCCTCTCAGGGCCGCCTCCTTTCCTTCGTTTTCATTTCTCATCTTACTCCCCCCCCACATCACATGCATAATATGGACTTCCCTTCTCAACGCCGGCATGGCCTCCCCACCATTCAGATCGACGATAGACGGCCTGCTGCTGCAAGCTTTGGCTTGCCATTCTCCAGAGCAATCAACATCCCCCACCCTCCGAGAGGGAATCCTGCCCCTCCGCCTCTTCCGCCACCGAGAGACCCGTTCAATGGCCCGTCTTTTGCAGACCAACAGTCTATGCCTTCAAGGTCCTACTATGACGATTCCCGACAAAATGCCTCTTCTATGTCTTCCTTTGGGAGCAGTCTCTATGGGAGCATGGAAAACGGCGGCGGTCTCCCGCCTTTACAGCGCCCAGAAAGTCGAAGTCCTTATCATGACGAGGGCTATTCTAGCATGAACTCTATCCGGTACGCCATCGCCTCCTAAGCCTCCAATGCATGATTTTGATTTCATTCGTCTGTATATGAAATATGTGAAAAGCCGTATCTCATTTCTCTCCACAATCCAGACTACAGCAACTAACCGCCCCCATCGCAGCTTGCCTTCTTTGTTCAACAACGACTTTGGCCGGCTTCATTCCCAGTACAACCTCAACTCCGCAAATGAATACTCTAGTAGTATCAAGGATAAATTGGACAGCCACATCCCGACTCGCCCAAAGGCTTCTCACTCTTTTTCCCGGCCTTCATATAGCGACTTTCAGCCAACGCGCCCCTCACTGAACACAACCCTACCGCCCTTGGTAAACCATTCTTCTCTTCCTAGTTACCCCTCAAGAACAAATGCGCTAGACTCTCCTCCTACCGATGCATATAGCAGCTCTGCCATTTCGCCCAATTCTTCCACCCACCCCTTTAGCTTTAGTAACCACTCCGATCATGACCGCTCTCCTCCCCAATACCATCGCATGTCCACGTCCAGCCGCAACGGCTACGACAGTCCTATGGACGAGCATGACATGCAGCGTATGAACCTATTTGACCGAGATCGTGTAGGTAGCAAACGCCGTGCTACTTCGCCACCCGAGATTGAACACCCCCTACCACCAGCACCGCACCAGGTCGAAATGGTACGCCGACGAGAATTGCACCGTGGCTCCCCTGCTCCCCGCCTCTCAACCATCCCACAAGTGCCAATGGCCCATTCCGGCCCCGCCGTGTCAATGATGGGCACATACGACCGTGTATCACCAGGGAGTGCTCCCAGTGGCCCTGTCATGGTCATGAATAATGAGAGCATAGCTCCTCCTCATCTTGCGTCTGGAGGCTCACCAATGAATGCTTCACCCAGTGGCTCAGTCTCACGCGCCCCCCACCAAAGGAATAGCAGTGTGGCCTCGCCTAGACGTATCAATGAGCTCAAGGGCGACGGCCCCAAGGTGCCTACTTTTTGGGTGTGTGAATGCTGCGCAAAAAAGCCCCGAAAATTCCAGACGATTGAAGAACTACAGTAAGTGTTATTCCCCCTGTCTTTTTTTTTTCACGGACAATCTATTATTAACATGCGTATTTCACTCTAGTGCTCACGAAGCCGAGAAGCAGTATGAGTGCCAGTATTGCCACAACCGCTTCAAGAACAAGAACGAAGCTGAACGCCATCAGAACAGTCTCCATGTGCGCCGGCACAGCTGGAGCTGCAAGGCGCTGGATAATTTTAACAAGGCTTTCCACGAGAACCTAGCTAGCAATGGTACGCGTGATATATGCGGTTACTGTGGCAAGGACTTTGAGCGCCGTGGCTTCTTTAAGGCCGATGGTGTCTCGCGAGATATTAGCGAGCAGGACCGGGAGGAGCGCATCCACCACCTCCAGACGGCGCACAAGTTCCGTGAGTGCAACAGCAGCAAGAAGTTCTTCCGTGCCGACCATTTCCGCCAGCATTTGAAGCACAGCCATTCGGGCACCAGCGGCAAGTGGACGAATCAGCTCGAAAACGCTTGCATGCGTGATGAACCGCCGCTGAGGTAAGCTGGGGAAAGGGATGAGGAAGGAAGATGAATGGAGAGAGAGAAAGAAGGAGAAAAAAGGACTGGTAAATGCGACAAGTGGATGAGAGAGAAAGCAAAAGCAGGGTTGTTGGTGCGCTCACACCCCCTCTCCCTACATCTTACTCTTCTTCTTCCACCTCTTATTCGTGCATTCTCATCTCCCCCCTAGGCTAAGCGTTCACTTCGGCCTTGGCCCTAGGTCATCGGTGTTCGCCTGCTCGGGACTTTTCAGGTGGTGTTGTGTAATGCAATGCATCCATTAGCTGCAACTCCGCCATGTACATTGCACGGGGATGCACTGTAGTGTGTCATTCAGGCAGAGACGGGCTCCGGCCGTGGTGTCTTTTGCGCGCCCTTGAGCTGGTCTAGCCTTTGCCCCGCGGCTAGGCCCTACCAGCCTAGCTCCTTTCCGAGGCGTTGTTTCTTTTGTCCTCTTTTCTTGTTCTCTTCCTTTCACGCCCATGTCATGCACTGGAGCGCATAACACAGCCCCGTATGCGAGGGTTGCATTCGCCCTACTTTTGCTTTTCTAAATCCAACGCATTCACTACGTCACCGGATGGGTCATCCATGAGGGTCCGTGGGACACGTGACGATGCAGACTGGCTGCAAAAGAAAAGAGTGAGGAGCTGGGGGACTCGGGCAAGGGCCTATTCTGCATTTCCTTTTTTTTCTATGCCAGTGTGGAGCGGGCATGGATCAAGCATTACGAGAGACGTGTTATTTATTGTACATAATTGTATTGTGCACTTTCTTTGTGCGGGCTGGAGTTGTCATTCCTCCTTGCACATCCACCCACCTCTTCGCCCCCATCTCAAAGAGTACCCTGACTCGATTTGTCTTGGTTTCCTGCTGTGAAACACGGCAAGAGAGCGGGCGAAGCGACAAGACTGGTGTTGTGTGCTGTGCACAGAGAGAGGCCGATTTTGCATCTTTCTTGTTCATCTGATATTGTTTGGATTTGGCGGGCTATATTATATGGTGTGATGGCTTAATAGCTTGTGTGCGTGTGTTTGGACGTGGGCCAGCCGGCCCGGCCAGCTGGTTGGCTGACTGGACATTCGCAACCAGCAAGTTAAACAAAAAACTAGGAGGATATGGATATGAAGCAAGAAGCTAACAGTGCTATCTTGCGTGATATGATGTGTTTACGGACTCAAACGTTGATGGCCATGCTATGTATGGGATTCTTTTGGTCACCGCCTTTGTTGTGTTCTTGTCTTTTTGGCTTTAAAATATTCTTTGTACTGGGTTAATCTAATGACTTTTGTCGCTGGTCTTGAAATCGCCGCCAACACTTGTCTGTCCTGGGTTTATACTATACTTTGGCTGCCCAGGTCTGATGAACAGAATCCCTTGTCTTTGGGTTGTGTCTTCCAGCGTGATGTGATGGTGGTGGTGGTGTTGTTGGCAATGTATGAGACGAGGCCCGGGCCTGTCTCTAGCATGTGTGATGTTGCACTGGCGGGTCTGGTGTGCTTGCCTCTTGAACAGAGACTGTCTATGTGCATGTGCATGTGGTGTTGAGGCATAGTCAGGGTCTCGGCATTGCAACTGGGGCAGCGGTAGTCCGGCGTTGTTGTTTGTTGCACGCTATTATTGAGTTGGCGTCTGTGCGGCTTTGTTTCTCTTGTTTCTCGGAAATTGGTGAAGTTATTGAAGAGGCGGCACTGCCTATATTGCGGTTGTCTTTCCCGCCTCGCCTGCTCAAAGACAAATGCCGGCTAGCCAGCTGCTAGCCCACCCATGATAAAAGCTAAAATTAAAATAAAATTAAAATAAACCCAAAAACCAGATGCTTGAAAATTGAAAATTGACAGCAAAAGGCCCCACAATTTCGTTTGCAGCGATTTTCTCCTCCTTTTCTCCCCTCTATTATCAATCAGCAGCAAGCGCTTTGATAAGGCCCTACGCAATAGCAGCCAGTACGAAAGAAAGCAACCTACCCAGGCTCATCATCACTACCCCAGCCTTGTACAGCCTTGCAGCAGCCTCTCCGGTCTTGAATGATTTCCAACACATTGTCTACCTGCTCGTCATTGTATCTGCATTCTCCCCCTCTCTTGACTGCCCCTCCCCCTCTCTCTCACCTCTTCTCCCCTCCTCTCGCCTAACCCTTCCCCTTTCTCTCTCCTACCCCCCCCCCTCCCCCATCGTCATCTTCTCGCTCCCAAGCCAAGCCAAACTCGACTGCCGTCTCGTCTCTATTTTTCTCTTCAGACGTTACCACAAACAGGCCGCGACTGCCACCAATTCCCCTCTCCAAAAAAGCCCTTCTCACACACGAGCTTTGATGGACGACGATCCGCTAGCAAAGAGCCTCAAAACCCAACGTCTAAGCTTCATCAATAGATTGTCGGAGCTTCAACGCGAGGCCCAGAGCGATCCCGTGGCTAGACCCCGTGCTCCCGGCGCTCCTACCAACGGCGACTTGCCTGAAGACCCCGAAGAAGACGACCCCAGCGCCCGCTCCGGCCCCGATTTCCGAACCCGAACTACTACGACTACCACTTCTACTACCGCCGTATTCCCCCCCTCTCCCTCTTCCTCTGCCACCCCGCACTCTCCCTCTTCCTTGTCGCACGATTTCGGCCCGGAACTCGACGGCGAAGACGAGTTCCGCAACAAGCCTAGAGAGCGACTTGACAGAGCACTGTCCTTTATGGCACTGAATCGCATTCCGGGCGATGCCGAGATTTACGTCGGAGGGTGAGTACACCTTGCTCTTCCTCTGTTTCTGCTTCCCTTCTTTCTCACCCCGTCGGTGCTTGCTTACTATGTACTGACTTTCAACGCCTAGCGTCTTCGCCCTGAAGCGCCCTCAAGCGCTCAAGGACCACGGAATCACTCACATTCTCACTGTCCTGGGCAACATGATGGATGGTGTTGTTCCTACCGATGTCTACAAACATCATGTCATTGAAATCGACGACATGGATGACGAAGACATACTAATCCACTTGCCTAAGGCTATCCGCTTCATTGACGATGCCTTGAATCCCCCTCACCCCCCTCCACCCCCTACTGCTACTACTACTACTGCCGAACCTCTCCAGACCCAAGAGACAAAGCCCACATCCTTACCATCATCGCCGTCACCGCCTCGTGCCCCCACTCCAAAACCAGAGGTTGAAGAGTCCATAACTGATAGAGCAGATCGTGAGGCTGCTGAAATGGTGCTTGGTTCTCGGCCTCCACGTACTTCAGCATCAGCCGCAACTCCGGCTCCACCAACAGCTCCGGTTGCGGAACCCGAATCCCCTCCAGAGGTAAAAGCAACAGACAAACCCAACACCCCTGCCCCTCGCCGCAATTCCGTCTATGTGCATTGTGCCATGGGAAAATCCCGCTCTGTGACTGTTGTCTGCGCATATCTCATGTGGAAATATCCCGAGTACTTTGGCCTCTCGGCCGTCGTAGCACTTGATCCTGCCCGCAAAATCCTGCGCCGTCGCCGTGGACACGATGCTATGCTTGATGCAATTGACTGGGTTCGCCGTGGTCGCGAAATCGCCGACCCAAACCCTGGCTTCCGCGAGCAGCTGGCCATGTGGTGGGAAATGGCCTGTCCTGAAGATGTTGAGAGCCATCCCATCTACCGCAAATGGGCCTTTCGCCGCGAAGTCGATGCCTCTGTGGCCTGTGGTATGGCTCCGACTATTCTGCGCTTCGAGGATGAAGAAGACGCTGCGGCTCTTGCACGTCTCGAGCTTGCTGAGGATGAGGATGATCTAGACCTAGATGCTGACGGCAATCCGCGTGTTACTGGAGCTGCTGGAACTTCTGCTAAACCCCCGCAACAACCTAGCCTGCGTTGCAAAATGTGCCGGCGTACGCTTGTGACGACACCATTCATAGTCAGTACCGACCATCAGAATCCTTTTGCACCCGAAGGCGCAAACCCCGATGTGCCTTGCCAGCACTATTTCATTGAGCCACTTAGCTGGATGCGTGAGACACTGCAGGCCGGCGAGCTCGAGGGCCGTCTGCTGTGTCCAAATAAGCGCTGTACTAGTGCTGTCGGTCGCTACTCGTGGAAGGGCTTCCGTTGCTCATGCTCCGAATGGGTGACGCCAGCGTTTAGCTTGCAAAAGAGCAGGGTTGATGAAGTCAAGGAACTGCCAATTGGCCAGCGCATGCGAGAACTAGGAATCCGGCGACCACCGAGACGTCAGAATTTGTGAGACATAGAGAAAGGAAAGGAGGGGAGGAGGGGAGAGAAACAAATATAAAGAAAGAAAGAAAGATACAAGGATACTTTGGTTGTAACTTAGAGGCTTTGGCTCGGTATTAGAATGAATTTGGAAAAGAAACTCAACATGCAAGCTTGTTTGTTTTGACGAAGCAATGGTAGTCAACACTAACTATTCCTCACCAAGCCTTGTCCTCTCCATGCACTAGCCAGTCTGAAAGCCCAAAGCTTTCTAAAATGGCGCGTTCCAGCCTATTGTCAGCGCATCCACAGCCCTTCTACTTTTTGGGAATCTCGCCCGGTACTGTTGGCCAGAAATCGGCCTTGGCCATTCGCTCGCGGTTCATTTGCGACTGCTGGTACTGTCTTTTGGCGAGTTCGAGATCGCGGCGCTTTTGCTTTCGTATATCGAAGAACGTTCTGCGGGTCGTAGTTAGCGCTGGGGGAGGTATGAGAGGAGAGAGGGAAATAAGGTGTCAGTTATGCGGGAATGACTTGCTGTGCGAGAATGAATACACGCGGTTCCTCTAGCGTAGCTTGTGGAGACTGTATGGAATCGCCTGTCAGTCATCTTCCGTGCATATAGATACGCATGTACCAGCTGCTAAGAGTACAAAAAAAGACCTAGTTAGGTTGCCTCACTCACCGCTTTGCTGGATGCCTTCTTCTGGTCGGCCTTTTCCTTTCTCTCCGTTTCTGTGTTCTTTTTGCTGGCTGTTTTCTCGCCGTCTTTGTTCTTCTCCTTTCCCTCCTTCTCCTCCTCTTTGGCCTTCTTAGCTGCGTACTCTTCTTTCAGCTTCTCAACCTCTGCATCGATTTCCTCCTTGTGCTTCGCCTCGATCCTGGCTTTTTCAGCTTCGGCGTCGACAGCGGGCGAGCAGAACTTGCGATCTTTCAGGTGGGCAGGGCATACATAGAAAAAGTCCTGGAAGCGGAAGTTAGTGACAGAAAGCATGGAAGGTTGTCTAGGGGACTTTTAAGGCGCCGTCCCCTTGTTGCGAGACCCTCTCTCACCTTCCCCTCTGGACTGTCGGAGAAAAGCACTGTCGTCGTAGTCTTGTAGCAAATGTCACAACCTTTGCCGGAGGCGTCCGCCACTCGCCGCACTGTGTACTTGTTAACGAATGACATGAGAAGCGCTTGCGAAGGGCAAGAGCTAGGAGTTGTGCTTTATATTATGAGTCAATCTGACAGGGGCTATCTGGCAGTCCTATGCTAGTTTTCCGAGATAGGGCAGTTGTGTGAATAGAGATGGAAGTAAATTTATCGCCAAAGTCCAATAGAATCGCCGCCAATGACGTCGCTAGGCTTAGCTTAGCTACAATAACCTCGCTTGCCCACTCACTTGCGCCAGCACTTGTAACGCCACGACTTTGAGCTTTGTGTGGCGCATTTTTTCCAACTGGGGTGTACCCCACATATTCATTTTCTCTGCGTAACCCGAGCTTTGGGATCAAGAAAGTGGACAACGCGGAAACTCAATCTTATCTTCTGCCAAAAGAAGGAATAGTTTAAGCTACACACCTACACGCGTTTATTTGACCATCATTTGCTGTTCCCAACTTAGAAACTGCCTTTTTTTTTTTATCTGCAATTACCAGTTATTAGTTCCAAGCTAGCGAGGCTTAAATTTTCATTCTCTTCTTGAAGCATTTTTAAGCATTTCAAGCTGCCTTACGCCTCATTGACTGTCATACTCCTATGTAGGCCCAGCCATTATCATTGTTAATTTACGCGTGGCCAACTATACCGACTTGCCTTGTTTGTCTCTTTTTTTTTCAGCTCAATCCCTCCAATTCATCTCTCACCTAGCTTTCTATACCTCTCCGCCACTGCACACATCATGGCTGGTCCTAGCCTTGATTCAAGGACACTCAGCCTTGTCTTCCAGGCAAAGCCGGATATTGTGACTAGAATTCAAAGAGCGGCCGGTATGTGTGCTTTTAAGATCTCAGCCTTAGTCCTTCCGTCTCGTTTCCAGCGCATTAGACAAGAGTCTCCCCGTCGGTCTTCCGGTCTCTAACATTCTCACATCGCTAGACACTCCCGATCGTATCTCCTTATTCAACGACATTGCCCATTTTTTCTACGACCAACTTCACAGCTCTGACGAACCCTCGTCCAAACGTCGCAAAACAGAGACTCCCAGCACGCCGAACGGTACAGTTAGTGTGGCTTCAGAGCCTGTCCAGCTAGAAATAAAGGAGATCTCACTCAGTGTTCCTGTAAGGAAGAAGCTAGACCTCTGCTTTACTTCCAGCGGCTTATATGGCAGAGCCTCCGGAAGCAAGGAAGCTGTCCCCGGCACTGTTTTCTCCTGGTCAGATATTGGTAAGCCGCATACTGTGATGACAGCATCTTGATAGAGCCACGAAGCCTAACGAAATTCTTGCCCTTTCGCAGAGTTTGCCTTTTACCTCCCAGTCCCTGAAAAAACCCAAGTACAACACAATTATGTTCTCCTCCCGCGTGGATCTTCCTTCATAGCCAAAGCCACACCTACACCCGACCCGCTCGTGTTTACCGTAAACGCAACACCGCCCAAGGCCGGCACCATTTCTGGGCCCAAAGCTGCTGCTGCACAGCCTGTTTCCGGCGATTACAACTCTCTTTTTGACTGGGCATTCAGCACATTTCTCCGCAGCGCTGGCAGCAACGTACAGATTGTCGCATCGAATCCTGCCCGCTTTCACTCAATGGTCAAGCAGAGCCACCGGCCGAATGAGAAAGCTGTACATATCAAGGCATTCCGCGGGTCCAAAGATGGCTACTTGTTCTTCCTTCAAACAGGGATCCTATGGGGCTTCAAAAAGCCACTGCTATATATTCCGCTCGAACGGGTTGCAGCTATTAGCTACACCAGTGTGCTTCAACGGACATTCAACATGGTTGTCGAGGTATTTAGCGGTGAAGGCGACAACACGGAAGAAATCGAATTCTCTATGATCGACCAACAAGACTACCAAGGCATTGATGAGCTGTATGTCAAGAAGAACGGCCTTCAAGATCGCAGCATGGCCGAGCAGCGCAAGGCTAAGCTTGAGCTAGCCGAAAATGCCAAGGCCGTCAAAAAGGATGGGGGTGATGATGGTAGTGAAGATGTTGAGATGACACAGGCTGCTGAAGACGCTGCCGTAGCCATGAATCCTGCCCTGAAGCATATGACGGCTCTCGAGCGCGCGGAGTGGGAGGAGGAGCAGCGCCTACAGGATGAAGAGGATGAAGAGGAAGAAGACTACAACCCAGAAAGCGGCGATGACAGCGACGGGTCTGGCGAGTCGAACGACGAGGATAGCGACGACATGGACAGCAATGACGACGACGATGACGATGATGACGATGGCGACGAAGAAGGAGATGAAGAAGAAGATGGAGATGAAGACGAGACGGAGCAGCAAAATCAGCAACAGCAACAAAAACAGCCGGCAACTCGCGTTGGTGGCTGGGCCGCCCTCAACAAATAAGTAAGCAGCCACCGCCATCCATTAGCTTGTTGAACAGCCTGGCTGTACTGTGCGACGAGACAAGCATATCTATTGTGGCCATATAGTGGGGTTTTATTGGTTTTGGAGATAGACACCAACTCTTTTTTGCTCCTGTTTGACTCGTTCTGTCCTCTCCTACCCGTCTTGCTGTTACACCGTAGCGTTCGTTGTCTTGTTTGTTTTTTCTTTGCTTGGGTGGGCTTATATAGACTTGCATTCACTCATTTTTCCCGTGTTGTTGACGCTGTGCATTATAAAGTTCATTAAATTTCATTTAACTAAAGCTACGTTGACGTCTCTCATTCAATCTTGTTGCTTTGAATAAGACACAAATCCATAATATGATGTTGTTCCTTGCAGAGCATCAGGGCCTCGGTAATCCTGGCTAGCTAACCCTGACGGGTTGACGCACTTCACTCTCAGCCAATAGATATCCGTCTGCAGCCCCCGTGTCTCCAGCGATGATGTTCCTGTTAGAAGAAACGGAAGGGGAGAAGTCTAGCAGCACCAGCAGTAGAGATGACTGGTGGCACGGCACCTGTGTAACTAGGGTACGAACCATTGTTACTCTGGGTGACAGGCGAGGCGGTTGAGACTGAAGACTCATACTCCGATCCAGGTGCCGGCGACGATGAAACCGGGTACTTTGACAGCATGGTAGAGACTGGTGGGGGGACGGCCTCGGTCGCCGACCCCGATGAGGCAGGCACGCTCGAGGCTCCGTACGAGTAGCCAGGCAGGCTAGGCAGAGCCGATGAGACGACGGAGGTGACCCAGTCCGATGAGGGGGCGGGGACGTACGAGGATGGAACGGGGATGTACGACGAGGGTGGCAGGGAAGCAGGCGCCGAAGGTAGGTATGAGGAGACCTCGGAGAAAATGGAGAGGTAGCCGGTTGACGGACCAGGTGCAGGAGCGGTGTAGGTTTCACTCTCGCCGGGTACTGGTACGGGCACGCTTGGCACATATGCAGTGGTCGTCACAGCAGACGAGGGAGTGTTTCCAGGCCAGTGCTCAGTAGACTCGGAAGAGGGCCCAGGGACAGCAGGCGTGGTAGGGATGTACTCCTGGCTGCTGCTGCTGCTGCTGCTGCTGCCGGGGTAGACGGGGTCCTGCGAGGACACAGACGAGGGGGACCCATACGAGGGCGGCTCGCCGTAGACGCTAGCCATTGTCAGGCCGCTAGAGGCATATTAGATTTCTGTTTTTGTGAGAATCGCAGGGGAGATTTACTTACGCAGCGACAGAAAGGAAGGCAAAGGACTTCATGTTGGTAGGTAAGAAAAGAGTGTGTGTAGATAGCAAGGTATCAGAAAACAATCAAGTATCAAGCGTCGAAGCGAGCGTGTGCAAGTGAGTGGAATGGACAACTGAGGGTAGAACGGGAAGTCTGCTTCCTAGATCTTCCACCAACAGCAAGAAGAGCGACTTGGCTATCCTTTTTATATTCATAGACGCCTTGATTGTTGCTTGCCCTCATCCCGTCCTCTGATCATGCCTCGCCTCGACAAAAGCAGCCAGCCGCAATGTTTCCCTCCCCCCAAGCCAAGACCCAAGCCCAGTCAGTCAACCTGTTTGCCCATCTGTCGATTACTATTCGCCCGCCGCTCCAGCCTATCCCATCCAAGGCCCAACCGCTGGGCTGGTTCTAGTCATGTATCATTCATTGCATACCTTGGTTGCAGCCGCCACAACAGGTCTCAAAGACCCAAAGATCCATCTCTGCTATTCCTCCTGTCATTCACGGCTCTTTACCACCCGCCATTGTCCCCATAACCCCCTAATCACCACGCCACTCACGCACGGTACTTCGCTCGCGGCTGCAACTGCAACTCCAATAGCAACTGCCATTGCAATTTCAATTCCGCCTCACTACACTACACCGTATCCACGACCTTCTCTGAAACAGCGCGCCTGCATCCGCAGAACTCGTTCATGCAGGCTTCCACTCTCTCCGTCTTCCTATTCCCATAGCCGGGTCCTCTCTCTCTCTCCCATCCACGGCTTTTCTAACCTAAGCACAAGCCCTTTCCCTTCATCTCATCTTGCCCTCCTTCCATTCTCACTCCTGCATTTGTCCCCCACCTCTTGCCCAAAACCATTCACACAACACACCTCGTATTCACGCGCCTTTGCTGCCAGAGCCCGATGCTGTTCATCGTCTCACAAGCAGCCACAAACAGCGCCGTATGGAGCAGAGCATCTCTGGTCAAAGGCAACCCGCAAATGGGTCGGCAAGGGCTATGCCATGCAATGATGTACAACGATATTCATAGAGCCACACATCCGGTTTGAGAATGTTCTAGATACTCTGAGCGTTGCTGAAGCGTTTAATCAAACGGCATGCTTCGTGAATCCATTCACAGCGTTTACTGTAGCAAGAAGTATTCACGCATGTAATACGACATTGTGTCGTTATTATGGATAACCCTAATGTCATGTTCAAGCCTTCGTGCCATGGAGACAAGAATCAAAGCCTTCGACAAGTGAAAAATACTCTGTAAATAATGTCCTGTCAATACAAATAATAAACAATCCCCAGTTCTGGGTGTCAAAGATAAAAAAAAAGAGAAAGATATTGCGGGCCAAATCTCAAAGCCACCATAGAGCATTCTCTCCCAGAGACTGCATACTTTTTTTCTCTTGCATCAGATCAGCCAAGTACGACTCACCGCTTTCACTTGATACAGGAACAAGAGACAAAAACACAAAAGATACGCAAGAAACATAGAAACCAATTCCCCCACCCACCCACTAAAGCCCAAACGCCTAAACCGATCAAAAAACGAAGTTTTCGAAAAGAAAACACCCCCCTTCATATGAGCAGACAGACATCTTGATAGAGGTCTTGCCAGTGGCGACGCTAACAAAGCAGCACCGCCAAGGAAAAGAAACCGAAAAGTCAGAGCAACCTGAGGGCAAAAAAAAAACAAAATAACAATGCATGTCGTGTAATGCACACCGCGACTGAGCTTCGACCAGTAGAATAGTGTAGTCCAAGTCTAGTTGATTATTGACCAGCAATATTCAAACCCAGTCAAAGTACAGTTTCAACTCATCAAAGCAATTCGTGGCTTTCAACACTGACCATCACAGCGTGAATAATAATACAAAGATAGAACATCTGGAAACATGAGAAAATGAGAACATAGCCAGGCCATTTTCATGTCTAGGCTTCTCTGTCCTTGGAGGACTTGCTAATACTGTTACTGCGTCCAAACCTAGACAACCAGCCCTTCTTGGAACCGCCATTCGGTCCGCTAGTCGGTGTTATCGGAGTGTTCCCTACAGACACTGATGCTGAATAGCCATGGCTATGACGATGGGGCGGGAACACATGCTGCTGGGTGTTTATGGGTGTACGAGGAGTCGTCGGTTTTGTGTTGTTGTTCGCCATTACAACACATCCTTCAACTTCAGGACGAAGGTCGATACTAAGCGCTCTATTCCGTGCGATAGGTGGAGGTGTAGCACTGTTACGGACATCTTGGGGCGCTAGAGAATGGCGCTTATGCCAGGCAGCGGTTCCATATGCGTCTGTTTCTGATGGCAATGCTGTGCCCTCATTGTGTGTTTTAATGCTCACGCCTCCATCATTGCCAATAGTCTGGTCAACCGTGGCGCTGCTGCTGTTCAAAACCAGCCCTGAGCTGCCGAGAGAGCGGCGCCAAAAGTTGTTGATTCCCCGCTGTCGCTGCGGCTGTGCCGGTGGCGGGTACGGGCTATTCTTCGACATACCACTATTTTTGGTAAACGGCACGCCTGGTTGAGAGGATGGCCTAAAAACCTCATCCTTGCGGGTTTTGCCGCCGCGATCTTTGCCCGCCAACGTGGCCATGGTTTGGGGACGAGAAGGGCTAGAACCGGCGCCCGTTTTCGCATTAAGACTCGAGCGCCGGTGTGGGGGCGGTGGGGCACCAGGAGGCGGTGTATCGAATAGAGTTTTCGGGTCCATCAATCCATTAGCGGCACCAAAAATAGCCTTAGGAGTCCAGCCATGGGCACTAGAGTAGGGGAGTGATAACAAGTCAGGTGTCTCGCAACCGAGAGCACGCGGAGGCTTCCCTCCTTCGCGAATCCAAATGTCCAAGCTTGACGCCAACGAGCGGGCATCTTCGTCGTCGCTATCGGCATAATCACTATGGTGCAAGATGGTCGATGCTCCAGCCGAATGAGGACGTTGCAAATTTTGAGAAGCAAATAGAGTATCAAAAGCATCGCGGCGTCCTGGAAAGTCGGAGACTGTAGGGGGTTGTAATGACCTCTCAGAAGAGGCATCATCCGCTATTTTAGTCTGTAACGGCACTCCACCAAGGGAACCGTTTGATCCAGTGTGCTTTATATACTGTATATTACCCATGTCAATGGGACTCGAAGCCAGCATAAGAGCACTCCGATCTACAGCATCATTTTCAACTTGGTAACGCCGCAAGGTCGCCGTTGAAATTGTATCGGGGGTTGGAGGCATGCCAGAATCGTGAATACTACGATTTGGCAGTTCAGTGAGTACCTCCTTCAGCGAAGCACGTTTGTCCTCCTTGCCTTTTCGCTGAACAAGAGCCTTGCTGCTACGTAATACAGGCGTGCTAGCTGCAATTTGCTCATTGCTAGAGCCGGAAGATCCACGAAGCCTATACGTCTGTTCCAATCTCTGGAGCGGCGAATTCTGATCGAGCATGGGGCCAGAAATCGAGCTAAGGCTAGCTACCTTACTATGGGCACTCGGGTTCCGATGGCCACGAGGTGTCAGGGTACGATCAGGTTCGCGGGGTGTGCCGAGAAGACGAGGAGTATGTTGTCTATCAAGAGTAAAACTCTGGCTTGGTGTTCCAAAATCAGTGGTCATGGAACGGGCATTTGACTGGGTGCCGCTTTTCTCAGCCCCATACACACTGACAAATGAACTCTCGCTAAGCATACTCAAACTGGGACTGCGCAGTTGCTCGGGAATTGAGGCCTCGGCAGCTTCAACTTCTGACAAGGCCTCGTTCAAACTCGGGAGGTTCACTATACTCCCGGCCTTAGCGCCAGTCAGATACACATTACGCAGATTCTCAGTGGTTTCATTTAAATCAGACAAGAAACTGGGCATGCGATTCAGTGGTCGGTCTTCAGAAGAACGAAGGGTCTGGCTGTCAGAGAACTGAGGGGCATCTGTTGTTATAGATGGCCGTTGACGTGGTGTCCGAGAACGACTTGGTGTTTCATAGTTGTCCCCAGTCCACCTTTGGTTTTCATAGATGCGTGACTCCGCTTTTCTAATAGTCTCGCGCTCCTTTAGCAAGTTTTCAACTTGAGACTCGAGCATAACAATCATGGCGACAGCCTCTTCGACTGCCTTGTCCCTCTTTTCGAGCTCTTCAAGGAGGCGGTCATTCATCTGCTCCATCTGACGCTTTTCGGACTCAACGCCTTCCAAGCGAGATTCCAGAGCTTGTTGTCGTTCTCGGCGATGATATAGTTCAAGCTTTAAATCAAAGTTTTGCTTATGAAGAGTAGTCACAGTCTATACGGAGTGGGGGTTAGTATATCTAGTTGCAAGAGCAGTTGTATGTGGCATGGCGATACTCACAACTTCCATCTCCTTGACACCCATCCCCAGGCCCTTTTTCCCTGGCGTGTTGTCTATCGCCTGAAAGGCTCCGCGATCTTGAGTGGGTGTCGATATTCTTGCCGGGGATCCTGGGATGCGTGCTTCCATTGGGCTGCTGGGATCTGGAGTCATGCGCGCTGTGAAGTCGCCCTCTTTGCGCTCTTTAGCTAACTTTTCTTGCAGATATGTCGACATGGCACTAGGCCGAATTTCAACTGTGCCTTCTCTAGGAAGTGGTGATGGTCGTGGGCTATGTACTAGCACAGGCTTAGCACTGCTAGTATTGGATAGCCTATAGGCGATATTTGAGATGGGGATTTGAGGGGAACTCATAGAATGGGTGCTGCCATTGCTGCTTTGTGGCGTGGGCAGACGGCCAAGTGAGCTAACTGTGCTTGAACGGGTGTAATGAGGCGTCAAACGCTGGCGCTCCAGTCCAGGCAACATTGGAGACGAGTCCATGGCTGCAAAAGACGAAGATTTAAAAAAGCCAATGAGCAAAGACCAGCGCGCTCAGTTTCTTCGTGTCTATCCTCCCTAAATTGCGACAGAACCAGGTGGATGCCGGATTTCTCAAAAGGAAGGGAAAAGAGAAAATAAATTGGAAGCAATGAAACTGTGAATGACGCGACGTAACGGAGCAGAAAGAAATCGCGTAGAAATCCTAGATGAAAGGTGAAGAATGCAAAAGAACTAGACCGCGTAGCAGGTGTGGAATGAAACGAGGCCAGTCGGCGTCAATAGTCATGAACTGGGTCGAGAAGAACGCCGGGCTCTCTTTTCGTTTGTAAAAGAGGGAGATTATAAAAAAAGAAAGAAAAGAAAAGAAAAGTCAAGGAAAGCGCGCATACAATGTTGGAAGACTTGTAAGTGAAGGGCAAAGTCAGATCGAGACTCTAACTCATATGATGCGTCGAGCAGCGAGAAGGAACAGGGAGACGTATTGTGCGATGAGCAAAGGAGGGCAACGAATGACAATGTAGGAGGAGGATAGAGAGAGCGGAGAAGAAGAGGGAAAGGGAAAGAAAAAAGAAATGTGACGGAGAAAAAAAAACAGTCGAAGCAGATCACAAGCCTTGGTCGTACTCCGGGAGTTGTCCAAGACTCAAATAAGTGAGTTAGAGAGAGACAGGACAAGGCCTGCATAAAGTGAGAATAAGCAAGGTCAACCCAGCTTAATTCGATATGATGTGACCAGGATTTCAGGCTCGGAACAGGATAGAAAGACAGGGACAAGTCTCGTCTGGATAAGCAAGGGGGCAGGAGGTCACGACAAAAGGAAGCACTCAAAAGCAGGTATTAGGAGAAAGAGCCTGGGTCTCCTTGTCCAGAAAGAGGGTGGGTGGACAGGATTTCGAGGAGGGAAATGGGCAGAAAGTGTAAAGAGAGGAGAATCTTGGTTTTGATATAATGTTAGAGTTGTTGTAGGACGGAGAGCAAGGTTTGAACGGACCACGCTACTTGAGAATTTTTGGTTTTTTTTTCCTGCTTCCTTTTCTTCCTGACAAGAAGCACAGGTCAATGTTAGGCACAACGAACCTAAGCAATAAGAGAGGAGATAGGCCCCCAGCAGAGGAGGGAAATAGTCGGGTTGATGATATTCGTGAAGAGACAATCAATCAGCAAGCGGTGGGATTCAATGTTAAGAAGATGGTATGCTGCTGAGAAATGGGGGGGCTCCCTTGCAAATGTATGTCATGCAACATACGTCTGCGTTTCAAGAGGCACATCGATTGGGCGAATACCGCCTCAGTGTGAAAGGTCGATAACTCAGGCTCGGCCCAATTGGTTATCGATGCTTGATATTTGATTGAAGGCAATGATAGGTTGAGGAAAACAGGGGAGAGGAAGAGTTGAGTGAGGCGTCGTTGATTGCTGAGCAAGAATAAGCTGGCGATCTTCACCAGCGTTAATGGGCGTTGATCTAAGCAGGACGACACGGTGAACAACGGAAATCTGGACAGTTAAGACTATGTTGTCTGCCTTGGTTACAAAGGATGCTTAGATGCGAGTAGTAGCGAGCTAGTGTTGCCAGCCGTAGTGCAGGGAAGTTGGCTTCTGTGGCTGAGCGAGTAGATGTCTTTTGTTTTTTTCAGGTGGTGGACAGCGATCCCTGAAGGTGCGTAGCCGTGAGCGTGAGCGTGAGTGAGTAGCACAGGCAGCAGAGGTCGGAAAAAAGGTTTCACAAAATAAGAGACACAACATAGAATATTAAAGATGCGCATAGGCGCGAGTGTCTGTATAGACGAGCATAAACGTTTGGCGGGTTTATGGGTTTAATTACGGAGAGAAGATTGGAGAGCATGGCTGGTGGGCAGGGCAGGCATCGAAGCCCAGTTTCAGTGCACAAAAAGGGAAACTTGTAAATTTTTTCCGTTTGCTATCCATCAAAAAGGGAAGTCACTATCGTCACCTTTTTCACTTTAGGCTCTTTCCTGGTTCACTCTGGCTCCCCATACTGCGACTGCGACTGCGACTGCGACTACTTGTACGTGTACTTGCCAGTCTGTGGCATCTTGAGCTTTCCTTTTTCCTGGGTCTTCCTAATTCTGCTGATGATAAGGCCCCTCCCCTAGCTGATAGGGTGGGTCCTGGCCCAAAGTGGCTAAGCGTTGAAATTCAAAAGGGTGCCATTGCAGACCCAGACAGAAGGTACGCGGTAACGCGGGTTGTTTTCGTTCCTGGCTAAATGGTCTGGAAGGGATGGGGAGGGAGGGATAGGGGATAACCCCGAATAGTGCAAAAGATAAAATAATGCATAAATAGCTTCAAAGTGCCGGCTGGCAAGACGGCCGCAGCAAAATAGCCATATTTCCTCCCTTCCGCTGACATCTTCAAACTTCTCGTCAGGAGCTAACTAAGCCAAGGCAGATGGAAAAAAAATCAACGGTGAGATCCCCTTAAATGAAAGATAATTAAACCAAATTTGGCCACTACAAGAAGGAAATTAATAGAACAAACAAGGGAGACATCGACTTGCAACTCAACTCTGAACCTATTCATCAGCGTCTGTAAAGTGCTCTCTTAAGATACCCAGCATCACATCATGTTGGATAAGACTTACACCCTAAAAGAGAGGGGAATGACATCGGGAATAGCGATGTACCCATGGCGATAAAACAGTGAGAGAAATACGTACGTTGTATACATAAGTGCTTCATAACAGCTGGGGTATTAACGGCTACCAGCTATCTCTGCACAAAAGAGGGGCATGTATTCCCGCTGTCTGATTGATGCCTTACATGTTGTTCGCGTCAGCCATGAAGACGGATTATCGATAGCAGTTGCCTCTTGTATGAGTAGTAGATAAGCTACAGTATACTTCTGTGTTCATACACATCTACACAAGGCCGGCCTTGAGCCATAATGTGATGTCTGTACACACCGATTAGTTTTGTGTTTGGCGGTGAATCCACGACCAGGGCACAGCACAACCCTTTCCAAGCTTCAAGCACAAAACTGACACTATTCCAATAGTGACCAGGGCATAAATAGCTTTAGTGTTAGCCTTATGAACTTGAGGCAGGGATACAAATCCATCTTCATGCACAATCTGCAGATGGCTTACAAGCGAGGGGGGAGGAGGGGAAGCTCGTAAGCCCAGGAAGGATGCAAGACTTTTCACCTCATGACACTAACAGTGTTTAATAGAGTCTATAGGCTGAATTCTTCCTCCTTCTCAAAGCTAAATCCCACACAGGAGTGAGCCTCAGCCGTCCCGCCTATAAAAATATCTCAACGAGCTCAGAAACATAATACAAGACAATCAAGACACATACAGTGCACACGACCAATGGCCGCCTAACAATCCTAGAGCCAGGGTGGTTTAGTTCTCCTGCTTTCGCGAATGCAAGAGCTGCAGATGCCGCCGTACCCCAAGATACTCTCAGCTGTCCCTCCCCCAGTCCTTTGAACAAGCAATAATTCACAAACCATCAAGTGCCCTGGCTATAATTGCCTCTGGCGCTTTGTTTTTCTCTATTCTTATAGAACCGAAAAGAGACACGCGGCAACTGATGAGAAGCTATGGGGGGACTCTCTTTTTTTTTTCGTATTTTATTGCTGAAACTGGTAACTTGCAATAGCAAGATTGATATTATCAAAACACTAGGGTTATTGATGAATACATGTCTATATATAGGGTTACAAAGCATTGGTTCTCAATGACATCAGGCAAATTGCTTCAAGACTGGCTTTTTTTTTGTCTTTTTTGTCTTTTTTTCCTTTTTTCTTTTTTTTATTTCCTTTTTCTGATTTCTTTCTTTTCCTTGTTAGCAACTGGATGACCGGTATTTAGACGCTGTCATTATGCACCTGCCCATATTCTAAGTGCGTTCGAATCTATTTGGACTTCCTTTCTCTATTGTGTAGCTAAGAGATGTTGTTGTATCACGTTGAAAGGCTTCTTCGTACGAACTCGCTATAGACGCTTATTGTGCAACTGTTTTTGTGCACTTCTTTGCTCCCACTACTCTAGGCACTAGCTAGCTTCTCCCTCGTCCCTTGACAAAGGCTTTGTCCCCTTTTGCCCTCTATTGTCCTCTGTTGTATCCCGGGATTTTGGGGTGCTCTAAGACGAAAACGAAACACTTGTGTGGATAGAATCCACCACACTAAACTTCATTAATAAAACCAAAGTCGCCTTTGAATTGTATTTATTTGTTTCATGTACCTTGTGCTTAATTATCATGTCAACTATTCTCTTGGTGTTGCAGACTTTTTGCTTGGTCTCATCCCGCAGAAGAAGGCACATTGTGAAAGGACAACACCCCGTGCACATCTTCCCCTTTTCTTCCATTCTCACTTCTCTCCTTTCCCTTCACTCGTCTTGCTGCCGCCGCCCTTTGTTATCCTGTTTCCTCGTCCCTGCAACTTCCATTGTAACTCTTCCCCTTTCTCTACTTCTTCATGGATCCTCTATTAGACCTACGCTGTCGCTTACAATATCCCTAGTTCCCGAGCACAGTAAACTTCCAAAGTCCACTGAACCTAGGATCTATAGGAAACCTTGTCACAGGGGCATTCCACGCTGCAGTGCTGTAAAGTGCTTGCAGCGCGTTGATCTTGATGACTTGGAACTGAAGTCACCTGGATCATGGACCATCCTAGAACACACAGCAAGTCACGCAAGTCAGACTGAACATTAGACGATGACGGGCGTTGGGTATGATAATGATCACCATTGTGTCGGTTATTTTCATCGCTGCGTTCAAACCATGATCAAGAAAAGAAAGTGCTTGGCTGCGGATTATTTCCTCATTTCTGGTTGGATGTATGTCCTGTGCAGCTACACACTATTATTTGTGATGTGCCTGTTAAATCATGTTTGCCCGCATCTCCCAATATATCTGCTTGCTTTTATGTGTATTACCAGTCATTCGTACATGTGCTATCACAATGCATCAGGGCGATGTTTCCCCAGCAGGCCAACGGCAGTGGATAAACGGCATAGCTACACAAGGACTTGTATCAACGGTCATGTAATCATAGACATATAACTGGTGATATTTATAGAACGTAACGCCGAAAATCCTAACGAACATGAAAGACACTGTGGTGAAGTCACTTCATCCTTAACGTCTTTCCCCAATGATCATACAGCACTACCTAGAGCTCGTCTTTCCTCACGAAAAACTCCTCCTGGCTACCCTCATTATCGCCATTGGGGGCGTTTGGCTCTTGAGCCTTGCCACGGCCTTCCCTCGTCTTCTGGTACTGCTCAAAAATCCCAAACTGGTCATCCTGTCTCAGCGCCTCTTCGAGAATCAGGATATGCTCTTTTAGCCACTCAGGTGTCTTCCTTTCCGGAAGTTTTGCCTCGAACTCCTTATACGTAGCCAACGTCTCTTCGACTTCACGGCGCAGCCTTTTAGCGTTCATGACAACCATTTCGTGACTGATGATGTCAGACAGCGCCTGCATAATGTCTCGGAGAGACATATCGTCGGGAGGAGCATCTCCAGCGATACCATCCTGAATAATAGACCAGGTAGTATCAGAATACTCGTCTTTGACATTGTTGTGCTCATTTTGACGCGATGAGGCCAGAATCTCCTCGGCGCGCTTTTTTGCCATGGCTATGACCTCCTCGGGGCTTAGGTTTTTGATTTCCTCCTGATCGAACTCAATCATGAGTTCCATCCGGCGTTCTTCCACAAAGTCCTGGCCATCATCATGTGGGGCGAATGTCTTGACATTGATATCTCCCGCCATGGTGTGATCTTCCATATTCGCCTCCTCATGTTTGCGTTGCGCAAACCAAGCATCGGCTTCTTCGGGCGAGAGACCCTTGGGCGCAATCTCCCTGCAGTTGATGACATTGGCGGCTGCTTCTTTTTGCGGTAAAAAGGCCGCATCCTTGCAGAGGCGTGGGGTGTTGATGACCATAAGGTATGCACACGTAGTAACTTCCTTAATCCAGGCGATGCTGTCATGAGACGCACCCGGAGCACAGTGGTACTGGATCTCGATGGTGCGCTCACGGTGGGTCAAGTCGCACATTGTTCCGCCAGTCAGACGGTGCACCAAGAAGCGCTGATCACCCTTTACTTGCATGTCAGTTGTAGACGACTTGACATCGTCCGCGCCCTTCTGCCACTCTTCATCCAACCAGTTGCCATCCTCATTATGGGACTTGCTAGAGCGGCCGAGGACGTAGGCTGCCATCTTAGGATCAGGAACTGGTGGTGCTTGGCCAGGACCTGAGGCTAGCGCGTGGAACTGGACGATGTAGCTGTCATAGCAGTACTTGTAACTCCACCAGCCCGACATGAAGAACAGACACTCGCCATCCATAGATTTTAGAATCTTCCAGCCATCTTCCAATGCTCGCGCCAACTCCTTTTTCTCATTCTCTAATGCCAGCGCTGTAGCAGTAGCGTTCTCAGCGGGCTTTGGTTGAATGATGGGTATAGAGCAAAGGTACTTGCCGGGGTATATGTCCATCAATTCGTATGTCTCGTTCGGCTCGGTGTTTTGAGCATCGGAATCTTCTGTATTCTTATTAGCGCCAGATGGCACAATATCGGAGCTCTCGCCGGCTTCTGAGGCTATTGGAGGGCTACCAGCAACTGCAGCGGCTACCGAATCTGCTTGCTTGGTGAGCAATGCTTCGGCATCGTGGGGAAGAATATATGCGTCATCAAAGACTACTTCAAACTGTTTGCATGAAATGCGCAGTCAGCAAATGACTGGTCCGATATGCACAAGGACGCGGAAAGCTGTGATAGCTTCAAATAGAAGGATGGAGCTCACCTGTGGATAAGCGTATACGTCATGGTTGACTGCGTGATGCACCGCGCCCAGCGCTTGCGATAGCAACCCCGCCAACGGCAGGGTTATCTTCAATGAGAGCATCGCGATTGTGGATAATATAACTCAGGAGCGGAAGTAGTATGGTTTTTCTCTTGCGCAGCACAATATTAAACAGCACAAAATAATGCGATTGACCTGGCTTCAAGCGCAAAGTGTCACTAAGCAGGGAAAGCAGGCGATGCTACCGAGTATTAGCCGGAGGTTTGTTATAAACCCTATTTATACCAACCCTTAAACAGTTAAGCCCTCCCCCAGCTTCTATTCTATGAAAACATTTAATTGCTCAAAGAAACCATGCATCAATGTATTATTTAGTCATATATTGTATGCGCAAGAGCACAACTACCAAGCCAAGCCTGATTGAAAGAAACAAAGTATGGACAGTATTCTATCTCACAAAGTAAGCGGCACGAAAGTTACCTATCATTAGCCCAACTTACAAGCATGTGATAGGCACTAGTTGCAAGCCTCATTCTCGTTATCTACACAAGCGGATTGTGACGAAGGTTTCTCATTTCCTGTCGTGTTTTTCTTCTGCTGCTTTAGGAAAACATGGATAGACATAAGGGTTGTATGCTTGGGTGAAAGCACCAAAGCCTAGTGTGACATGTGTGTGTGTGCTGGAAATATTTAGGTCAAAAAAGATATGTTGCATAATGCATCAGTCACATTTGCACACATAAGAGCATGCATGCTTACAGAAACTAGGATTATTTGTTGTTCACTTGTTGTCAGTTTGTTGTTCATATGGATGTTTGTTTGCTTTCCTGGTTTTCCTACTCATCATAAGGCCATTCGAATATCTTGTGGATATTAGCAGTCTGAGTAGTACAAGTCCAATCTCTGGTCCCTTATACCGGTGGGAATGTGGCGAATGGTTGCCAGCCAAGCTATATTGAGATGTAAATTCCAATACGAGAAGTTCTGGGTTGTAAGCTGTGCAGTGGGGTGCTACTTACACTACGACACGGCGCATTGAGGGCTTGGGTATAGAACGCTAAGCTGATCCCTAGTCGTCTTACAGGACTCGAGGACTCGGGGGGCCGACTCGAAGACCTCGCTGTTCAAGTTTCAAGTTCTATGCGGGCTCATGCTAGAACAGAAGAACAGGACATGGTACGTGCGACCGCTCTGCTGCCTCCTATACCGCTGTCTACTCACTCGGCAACTTTCCCATCTGCCAATGGATGCAAAGCCTGCACCGATGACCTATCAGTCTGTACTAGGCTGCAGGCCGTCAAGTCTTTTGTTATCCACTCATGCTTTGGATCAGGCTTAGCTAGCCATAGCCTGCTCTAGGGCATGTTAGAGAAAGAATGAGAGGAGAAGCTGAAGGAAGGAGAGAGAAAAGCCAAATTAAGCTAACCGGAAACTGGGAACCCAAGTCCGGGGACCAAAAAGTGCAACTACGACAACGCCAATGATACGGAACACGCTTTAAGTCACATTCACATCCACATCTACTTAGGCCCATATTCAGCATCCACTCACAGGCACATGCACAAACAACAAAGCCCTACAGCCCACCCCACGCTCTTCGAACGCAGCTTTAGATGGGCATGAGTATGAGGAGCTGCAGAGGTTTTTCTTATTTACCCCGATGCGGTTTAGCTTTACATCGAGCAGAGAAAGGGGGGGGGAGCCCAAACCTAGGCAGTCTTGCTGCCCACTATAACGTTCATGTACTTATGGACCTGATGCTGGCTGCCTGTTTTTCTTCAGGCAGAGAGGGATACATGGACACATTTTCTTGGGCAATAACCCTATATCCTCTTTGAAGGGACCAATAAGAGCGGGCCAAGCTCGCTAATGCCCAAGCTGTTTTACAGGAGTTGCTTTTTTCCCTCGCTCCTCAAACCCATGAGCTCTTCACCGCCATTTTGACTTGGGGCCGTCTTTGTCTAGGCCTTTTCCTCATAGGACTTGTCTGATTCTTTTGGCCCTGCCCAAATTAATCTTCATTCTTCATATAACATGTGAAATCTATACGACAAACCCTGACGGCTTGGTGAATACTGCACACTGGCTATCGGTTGTATTTTAGTCGCTGTTTGGTACCTTTCTATGCGATTATGTGTGCAGAGACAATATACAAATCATCTTCCGCAATTGCACGCCTCTTTAGCGTCTAGCAAGATCGATTTTGGCTGTAAAAAAAAGCGAAAAGTGAAAAGGAGCTAGGCGAATGGGGGCTAGCCCAGCCAGCTTATTCTTTTTGGTCACTGGGTCGAGTGTGAATACTGCGGATGACATCACAAACAAGCCGGACAAGAGGTCGAGTCCAAACCTGGGTCGAGGGCAGGCAAGCCATGGCAAAGAAAATTTCGAACAAGTTGCCACCAAAGAGAAAAAAAATTCTTCGGTCAATCCTTTTTGCTGTCAATATCTTCCATCTTCATGACAATTCATTGGGTGCTGTGACGCCCGGTGTCTTAGCGGAATAAAGCAAATGTGACTTTTCTCTTATGAATGGCACTACAGGTCCTCATGTCTCCTCCAATATCCTTATATGCAGCTTACGATTGGTATGAGGCTAATAAAATACCGTCCCCATTTGCCCAGGTACCAATACCAGTGGCTTGATATGCTATGCCCAAGTGATCATCAGTTATGTGGGAAATGGGGGTGCACAAGTGTTTTCTGTAATTTGATTCGCCCGTTTTCCGGACGCTGCCATGGACTCGTATCCTCCCATCTTGGTTTCTTTGGGAAGTGAGCAAGCACATGAAAAAAGTTAGTTGACCGAGCGACCGAGGTGCTCTTTCAAAGCCGTGCTCTTCTCTTGCATATCCCCCCCCCCGCTCGGCCTTGTAGAGGTTCGGCCAGCATTGACCAGTAGATGGTCCCTCCTCTGTTCAAGACCCTGTACTGATGGAAATGCCTTACCTCTTGCCTTCCTCCCCTTGTTTGTCTCTAACTCTGCCATATATCTTGGGCTTGTCCACCATAGATGTAAATGGATGTCATTGCCATGGGCTTAGAAAACAGGCATTTTGCATTTCCTGTGTTTCACTTCTCGCTATCCACTCCCAAACTCCATGCTCTTGCATACACCGGTAGCTTTGTACATACACATGTAGCCTGGCTTTTCCTATCCCTTGCCAGCATCCACTTTCCCCTCCTTCCCCCCCCCTTAAAAGTACGTGTATGTGTTGAGTTTCTTTTGAGCTTTTGGACCTTTGAGTCCCGTGTAGAGCCAAAAAAGACGCTCCAGTTTCGTCCCAAAGTGCCCTGTCTGTCTGGTCCTATTTCGAATACGTATGGTCGATAATGGAGCCCAAGTTGAAGAAGGGCTAGATCAAAGGGGATTACTGCTTGGTCGGCTGGGCTATCAATTTTATACAACTCATAAAAAAGTGGGCCAGCAACAAGACACGACAGTCTATGGGCAGGACAGCGACTGTGATATGTGCTGAATGCTGCCTGGCTTCATAAATATGCATTCTTATGGATTAGTCGAGCAGTGCTCACGCCAGCGCTACATGACAAGTCGCAATACCAGAACTGCGAAAAGCATCTGTGACCATTGGACGGAAACGTACACAAGGCAATAGCTGAAAGATATCACATGTTTGCTGGCCATAGCAAGCCGTGGTATGTTCTAAAGTTGTTGGCAAACTAGACGGCAGAAAGAGAGAAAGAACTTGCGGTGTAAGTATAACTAACCCACGATTCCGCCTAAGTGCTAACCCTAACTGGGTATTGCCTGGCCTGAAGGGACTTTTCCGTTTGCTTCCCTGGGGCTGACGAGCTGGGAGCATATAATGGTGGAGCTAGCCCTGAACGGTATTAGTGAGCACGGCACCTGAGGCACTAAGTAATAACAAAGAACCCTCCTAAAACAAGCGCCATTGAGTCAGTCGACGGCGTGTCAAGGGCTTGTTGGGCAGCAATGGGAGTTGAGTTAAGAAAGATAACGAATCGAGGACTAACAGTTGAAATCGGGGCAATAGAGGCAATGCATTCTCAGCCATGACGGCAAGGAGGCTAAAATCTGTGTGCTCAAATGCTTTCTTCTGGAAATCAGCTAGGTTCCAAATAGGCTTGCTTCTACCTACTGCTGCTGTGGGCCTTTACCTAGTGGTACCTTGCTTGAACTGAAGCTTTGTCCCCGCTTCTCCACTTCTCCGCCTTCTTAGCATTCTTTATCTGAGCTTCATATACCCGTATTATTGCGACGACTAAGCTGGCTGGCGAGCTTCACTTCGAGCGGGCTCTCTCGCGGGGGAACGGAGAATAGGGGGCGGGGTGATGTGTATTGTAGATGCATGGTGTGTAATGGGGCACGAAGAACAGGAGGAGAAGAAAGTGCAAGAGAGTCTGGCCTGTAGGAAGGCCGGATGCAAGCCAGCTGCAGAGCACATTAGGTTTCGTGGTGCTAGCAAAGCCAACTAGATCCACACACGCCACACACCCGCTTTCCACGTACGTACCTTTTCATAATGTCGGAATGTCGAGGAGGCTTGGTTTGATCTAGTGCACCTCCTGCTTCTTTTTGGCTTCGGTGGTGGTCATGCAGTGGCTAATGGTTACATAGGTCACATGGTCGTCTTCTAGAAGACAGAAATGTGGAAGCACAGCATTCATTTCATGGGTGCGCAGGACATTAGGAGAGCGTATGAGATGCAGACGTACAAAGCCACCCACAGACGTACGTATATTAGCATCTGTATATCAGTATCTGTGTTGATGTAGGGAGAACAGAGACGAAATTGAGCGTGTGATATTGGTCTTATGGACTACAGCACATACATATGCATATGCTTGTAGCCGGTTTCCACGTGAAGCATCGGTCAGGCGGTGGGGGTGGGAAGGGTGGGATGGAAAGGGTGGGAGCGAATAGGAGGGGATGTGGAGGACGCGATGCGGAACCGTGGCGACCGGAGGGAAGGGCTATAGAGAGGAAGGAAGGGGAAAGATAAAGGGGAGAGGCCGCCAACGGTTCATGTTCAGACACAGAAGGATAGACGACCTTCACAGCATGCACATACGTACGTATGCTAATTATTCTGTGCAATTGCAGACTGGGCCTACGAGCTGGCACCCCACTTTTGTATCCCACTTCGAGGGAAATGGAACGATGAAGAGAAAAGGGATAGAGGATATTTCGCAGTTGCTTCGATTAGGCGCCTTCTGTTTTCTATTTTCTCTATCACGAGAGGTAAAAGAAAAAAAAAAAAAAACCACGCAATAAAATCGGTAAAAAAAAAGACCCAAGGCCCACAGAAAAAAACCTTTGAAAGTCATTCGCTTGCCCAATTGATTGATGACTCCACTAAAATTCCACTAAATCCCACCACAGCTTCCCCCGTTGGATCAGAGTGTCCCTTCTCCTTTATTCCTCATCCCCAATCCATAGATTTTCTGAGCCCAATCTAGGCTTGGTTAAAGTGATTGTGAGAAGAAACCCTAGACCGACCCGCTCTTAGTAAGCTAGCTCTATGCTCTAAGCTAAGAGCGAGGTAGAAGTGTACATACAGCATGCATACAATGTGAATAGCAGGGAATAGCGGCACTATGCTGCTTGACTTCCTCACATGCTTCCGTCTGTAAATATGTGCCATTGATACATGCCATCCCAACCGTCCCATACACATGCGAAATATCAAGAATTAACATAAATGCGTTTCCTTTCTTCTTCCTTTTTTCCACTTGACAATTTCCATCTCTTCTTCCTCTTTTTCTTCTTCTTGTTATCGCCAACTATCAGTCACTAAATCGACCTTCAACTTTACACTAACTTTTATCCCCACCTCCATTTGCTCGTCTGTTCTTCCTCTTTGTCTAACACTTCCTCTATTCCTCTTGATCTTTTTCAACCTTCATCATTCTTGTTATCTTATCATCTTTGTTTGTGTCCCTAACTTCGTCTCTCTTTGTACCCACCATTGCCATTTCCCTTCTGCTTCACTTTTGCCTCCAGCTACAGATTGTCGCTTTCTACCTATCCCCTCCCGTTTGTCAGTGCTATCTTTGCTTTTGTCCCTTTCTTGGTTTAACACAAACCTGGGCTTGGCTCAATCTGACAGGCTTGCCTGGCCACGATAGTTTTACATCGTCCCTTCAGGCCATTTATTCAATTTTTACCACCGTTTCACTGCACGTCTATATTACCGCCTTTCCTTACGACTGATTCACGTTCTTTTTTTTATCCCGGGGTTTTTCTCTTTTTTCTCTTTTTGCTCTTTTCTTCCCCTTCTATAAACACCACCCCTCGCAGTTTGTGCAGAAACGCCAAACGCCTGGCCGTCTAAACTGACCTTGACCTTTCGCCTCCCGATCATCTATCGCAAATCTCGCAGCGTGCAGCGTGCAGTCCGCTATGATGAATATGGCCATGTCACCAAACTCAAGCCCTTCATCCTGCTCTGTCGGATCCAAGCGTAACAGCGATGGAGCCATCGTGAACAGCATCGGCAACTCAAACTCAGAGCTAGCTTCTGCTTTGGCTGCGGCGTCGACCGAGGGCTTTCTGTTTGAAGGCCAGACGAGCATGATGGTATGTATACATCTTTCATATTTGGCGGCATAAAATATCATTGACTCGTTTGCTAATCTTGCGCTATTCTGCGTTCTATCTCTAGCCTCACTACAACCCACCGATTGGCGCTTCGCTACAGATGGTATCAAACACAATGCCCGATATGAGCAACGCTTATTTTCTCGGTGCCAACAATTTTATGTATATGGATATGCTACCAAGTGCGTCCATGATGCCGCCGTCTATGGAATCGCCCTACCTCAGCTCGTGGCATTCTGCGTCAACCGATAACGACATGTCTACTGCGACCTCTTTGCCATTTTCTCAAGATCATGTGGTGTATTTGGCCCAGACAAACTCGATGACTTCGTCTCACAATACGATGCCGTTTTTTGCGACCAGCTCGACCATCAGCTCTCAAGACAAACTGCCTATGGGGGCCTTTGGGGACCAGCTGGGTAATGCTGGCTTCGATGCAGAGCTTATGGAACAACCGGTGAAGCGCAGGGCCATCGAGATGTCTTTTGCAGCCGAGGCAAACCGGGAATTTCATCCTGAGCATATGCAGCGTTCCGAGTCTATTGAGTCTCGATTCTCCGCAGCATCTGATTTCAGCATGTCTCCATTTTCGTCTTTGTCACACCAGCAGACATATCAGCAAGAACTGAGGGGAAACAAACGCCACATCCAAAATGGGCTTCGCAACAGCAACATATATCCCAAACCGGGTGACAACAAGGCCAACCGCCAGCCCGGGAACACTGGTAGAGCTTCGTCGTTAGAGCAGTCAGAGGATCTTATTTCCACGCTTGTTTCTAGTACAGCTACTGCAATTCCGGTGCCAGTGCCGGCGCGAACAACGACGGCAGTCTCTGTTTCGGCGTCATACGCTCGCCCCGCTCGCCAGCGCGTGTACTGCAGGCACTGCACCGAGCAGCCTGCAGGATTTCGGGGCGATCATGAGCTGCGGCGTCATTGCGCGGCTCGACACGAAGCCCTTGTCAAGAAATGGCGCTGTATTGAGCCTGAAGGCGATGCCATCCAGCCTATTAACCCGATCTCTGAGTGCAAGGCCTGTCGCGCGGGTAAACTCTACGGGGCTGACTACAATGCACTTGCTCACCTACGACGGGCTCACTTCCAGGTCAAGAAGCCTCGGGGCCGCGCGAACACTGGTGAAAGTCAGAGAGACGTGGCGGCCAAGACGCCTTCGAACAAGCCATCCTCAGTGGATCTTCGACCCTACCTACAGGTTCTCAGTGTGCCTTCGTCAAGCAATGACGCAGAAGACTCTCTGGAAATTGAGAGTGAGGCCCAGGCGGAGATGCTGACTGGTTCGCACTGGGATTCCCTGGAAGATGAGCCGGATCAGAGCTTGTTTCACTTTGAGGCTTAACGGGCTAGCTTGGCTATTCTTTGACATGAATTTTCTTTTCTCTTTTCCCTTCATCTCTTGACACCTACTCCCATATTTTCATGACAATTTTGGGTTTTCCTTACGACTTGCAACGCTTTCTTTTTATCATGAATTACAACGACATATCACACGACTTTCTTTGTTGTCGCATTTCTCTTCCCTTCTCCCCTGTTTCTACGCACATGAGCATAAAACCAATCTGAACAGAAAAAAAGTCGAAAAGCCTAAATTCAACAAAAAACGTCCTCCTGATCTCTTGCCTTTTCGTCTTTTTGACAGGCTCCTCGTCAACCGGCTTCATTCAAAGCGGCGTTATTTTCCAATATCTTTTTGTTCTATTTTCCACTGCAATGCTCTCTACGTATCACGACCTCTCTTGTCAATATTTCTTTTTGTACCTGTGCGGCGACCATAGTTTGGGACCGCTCTTTATTTTTTGTTTCTTCGCTCTATTTCTACTCCATATCTCTCCAAGTTACGTTGGCGGAGGCCAAGTGTCTCGACTTATTGACTTGGACGTTCCAGTTTGACTCAGACACGACGACGCGCACGCATACGACGCCGTGGTCGGCCTTGGTTATGATTGTTACACGTACTCAACTCGGCCTGATTATAATCATTATCTATTACCGTGGCCTACCTAGTCAAGTCTTTCTAGTTGGGGGTTTTTTGGCTGATGCTACTCGCTGGCTTTGGTTCAGTGGGCTAGCGAGCTGGCCTGGCTATTTCTTTGACAGGCTTGCTGGTGTTCAATAACTATGCCCACAGACTCTGGATTTTCTTCCCTTTTCCTCTTCCGTCCCCTGCAGCATGGAAAATAAAGACTCTGGCTGGCTCGACCTCGTTCCTACGCCTGGGTCTGGCCTATTCTCTCGAGGCATTTGCTGCTTGTGTGGCTTCATACGTTTATTATAGTTTTTTGTTTTGTATGTTGGCATCTCTCTTGTTCTATACACTCTTTTTCTTGTCCACTTAGCCACCACCCCTCCCATTTTTGAGCGTATACACCTCCCGGAATATATGGGCTTTCCTCCATGTTTGTTAGAATTGGTCAGCTTCGGCGTTGGGTTCCTTTTTTTTTCTTTTTTTTCTTTGGGCTTTCTCCCATACACTCTTGGCCTTCGTGGTTTTACAGAACTTTTGATCTTACACATCTAGCCCATGGCATAGACATTTTTCTTCTATATATCTTTCTTCTTCTGCTAGCAGCATGGGGTGTGGCGGCACAGTCTGACAAGTGTGGGCAGGACAGCGCGCAGCAGACGAAGATGGACTCGCTGGTATTCTACTAGGATTATTAAACTTAGATTGGACTCGAAACATGACTGGTTCCGGTTTAGCACAGGTTGATGTAGGCTATGGGAATCTTAGTTCGAAATTTGAAATTGATACGGATATTTATCTTGGCCTGTATATCTATCTCTATGGATTACGAAGCTCCGGTGGGTGGGGAGGGAGACCTGGTGATTGCAGACTTTAAGACTGGAATGGGCCGTTGCACGAAAACAGACTTCGTGCGGCGGCTTTTTGGAAACTTGTTACAGGGAATTGTAGGGGGCTGTCCATCATTCCCTACATCGAGACACGATTCTCTTGAGCAATCGACTTTGTCTCCCGGTCACGTCGGCCGAGCACAGTAGAGCACTAGAAGTAGACAGGAGACTAGCACAAGCATGTCAACCAAGTCGGGGCGATGTCAATAGGTATTTCTTCATCCGATCGTCGCCAGGAGTCGTGATATGATCAATATTGTGCAGGGGCGGGGCGGGCCTATAGTGGGGAGGGATCAATAATACAGGGGGTTTGGCAATGAAGAACATAGAGGGCCTAGTTATAGCGCACAGTGTTAGGGGTAAAGCTCAAGCACCAAGGTGAAACAGCAGGTGGCATAAAACTGTATGTTGAGATTTTTCAGGTAGACGGGATAGCCTTGGCTATGCCTGCTGCGCTTTTCGTCGCAGGCTAGAAATCGAGTAGCAAACAGTAATACGAGCAAGATGATCAAGTAGAGCCTGTCTGGCCATGTAAGGCACAAGGCTGGGTAGGGACTGACTGGGTTCATGGAGTCTAGAAGTCAAGTCCGGGCAAGGAAAGCCCTTTTCTATATATTGAACACGAGTAAGCAAGGGCCAGTTTATTGTCTAGTCCTTGTTGTATTTGTCGTCGTCGTCGTTATTAGCATGGGGGGGGGGGGGGCTTTAATGGGATTGAGTTCATTGTGCATTTTGATTGTATTTTAAATTAAATAGACGCTTTTTTTCTTTTTTTTTTTTTTCTGCCGAACAAGGCTGCCAACCCACAAGAGCACAAAGCAACCAACAACCAACAACACAATTATTTTCTTCCTCTCTTGTTCACCTTCAACTTCGTCTATTCATGTCTTTGTGATTCTCGCCACTTTCGTTCCTACCTTTCTTTTCTTTCGTTTTCTTCTTCTTTGTCTCTTACATTCAAGCTCACATGTAGCGCCTGCTGTTTCTCGCAGTCTTCTTTCTTCTTCTTCTTCTTCTTCTTCTTCTTTCACTCGCTCGCTCGCTCTCCCTTTTACTTTACTTTTACTGTTCTATTTTTTTTTCTCTTTGCCATCTTCGCCAGTCTCGTCCCATTGCTCCTTTTCCTCTTGTTGGCCCTCATCTGTTCATTCGCTCCCATCTCTTTGACTCCACGTACATGTGGTAACCACTTTTCCGTCTCGGCCGCACAACCCCCTCCTCGATACACACGCAGAAAAAAGACCCTCCCATAAACAACTAGCGGCTGCGGCTACCACGCAGTCTTACTCACCCAAAATCTCATCATGCCTCGTGTCTCAACGCTGCCCCTCCAGCCGCTTTTGGCTGAGCTCAGCGAGCGCGTTGGCTCCGACATCCGATCCGGCGATGCTGCCTTTTGCCGGACCGCCCTGATGTGGATCATTCTTGGTCCTGCCCTCCAGAACAACGAGCTCATCGATGCGATCGGCCTTGAATCATATACCCCCACCTCGACATGGGACTTTCTGGCCGGCCTAGTCTCTATAGATCCCAAGACTAACCTCGTCACCGCTCATCCTGGCCTTCATGAAGCTGTCGCGTCGTCTGAGCTGGCTCTGGGCTTCAGTGATTGCGAAGCTTGCTACGTCATTGCTAGCCGTTGCCTGGAAACATGCACGTTCCCGTTTCTCCCTGATGGCACGCCGCTGGAGCATCTCGGTCGCTCTGGTGCATCTGCCCGTGGCTATGCATGGCATGGCTGGCGCTTCTTCTTTGAGCGCGCTGGGAAGCTTGATGTGCATATCGAGGAAAAATTCGACAACATGGTGAAACGCACGCTGCACTCGCTCACCTCGCTCGTAACGCTATTGGCCGAGCAAACCGTCCCTTGCACTGCACAGACCCAGCCCCAAATGGCCTTCCACGCAAGACTCGAAGAAAACGGCGGCCTAGTCCTGCTCTATAGGGCATTAAGGCGTGTGTTGGTAGCGGTGCGTGTCTGCTTGCGGTTTGACTGCTATGCCAAGGCCCTCCCGCTGCGTCCAGACACTGACGGCCACGTCTTCGGCCCCGGTAGTATGCGCCGGCGTAGAAAGCGCGTTAGCTTTGTGGACGAGTCGTTTCCAGACCGTGCCCAGGAAGAACAGCATATCATTTGCGCCTTCCGCTCGCTGGAACGCGCTTTGCGCATTGTAGCTGCTATCTACAGCGAAGAAGACGAGGATCACGATTACTCCGAGGACAGGGATTCCACTCACGATGATGACAACGATTGCGCCATAATTAGTGATGACGAAGACGACAATAAGCCGCCTGGGCGCAACGAGCGCGTCCGTCGCTGGTTCCTTGACGCTGCTGTCTGGGCCCGCAACATGGCCGATGTTTACCCCGCTGCTTCGCACTCTGTGTACTCGTCGCGTGGCTATGAAAACGTCATCCAGAGCGAATACATGCTTCAGCGCCCATACCTGCAGTGTGGGAAGGACATTGTGCAGATCCCCTTCGTCCCCTGGGTCGCGGGTGTGATGGTCAGTGCCGTCAAATCCCCTTTTGCGCTCTTCTCGTCTTCTTCAGCTTCGCACCACATGCCGGTGCCAACATCGCCCGCCCTCTGTGAAAAAGTAGCCTCTTCCACGCCCAAAACACTCTCTATTACGCCAGCTCCATCAACCTCATTTGCCGCTGTCCCAATTTCCATGCACTCGCCGCTTGCTGCCATTCTGCCGTTTCCTCGTGGTCTACATGCCCTTCGCCCTTCAAATACTGACGATGCTTGGCGCGCTGCGAAGCATGCGCTTCTCCGTGGTGGAATTGTCCGAACTATTTCATACTTTACACTTGCTATTCTGATCAACCACGTGCGTCGCATGTTGGCGCCATGGCTTGGCCAATATGTTTTCTACAACGAGCCTTTGTCTGCTCTCAAGCTAGCTATCTCCTCTCCACAAGTCTTCCTCGACGAACACTTGAGTCTCATCTGCTTGCGTGGCTTCATTGCCATGGAACTACAAAAACTGCTTCTTGATACCACCGGCGCCATGGCTAGTAATGTATTGCGTTGGGCTGCCGTCTTTGATGTTGACTCTCCGCGTCCCGGGCGTTTAGCCGTCGATGCCGCCGTGCTTGTGTACCTACTTACTGCTATGGCGAACTTGGAGTACATGTTTTGCCGTACCGTCTTTACCGCCGCCTTCGCCATCGCAACGTTTCGTCTCAGCTCACCTGGGCTCATGTCCGCCTACTCTCACGGCGACCTGGCTGCTGCACGCGCTGCACTGCTCTCCACCCTGCGTTCCCATTCGCCGCTCGTCCCTGTTCTCATGCTGCTCAACATCGTTACTGCGCTGATTCCATTGGCATTTAACGCCGTGTGTCAGGCCCTGTGCCGTGGCCAGGCTGGCTTGCTTACATTGCTCGTCTTGTCCGGATGGTTGACGGCACATGTCGCCCAGTTTTCGAACCGCTACTTTGTTGCATTAGAATTGAGTGGTGGTTTGGTCGCACTGGCATACCTAGGGCTAGCCTGGTGCTTGATCTTGTTGGACGTTTTGGACGATCCGCTCGGAGTACATATTGTCCATGAGCGGCTGATCAAGCAAATATACAGCATGGGCGACGTTATCTTCATTGATGAAGTTGTCGACTTGCGCAAGCTTGTGTAGACCCTTGATCATTTGTTCCATTTCCCGGGTTTGTATTCTCCAAATTAATCTCTTTGTCTTTACTTGTGCTTGCCTAAGACTCTTTCTCTCTATCATTGTGTTTTCTAGCTTACCTGTTTCATACATCTATAGTCTGCCTTTCCTGTTCTTCCTTTGTCTCTTTCATTTCACATCTCTTCTACCCTTATTCTCTCCTGCTCCTTTGTACTCGGGTCTTTATGCTATCAGCTTGGTTAGCAGATTTCTAATGTGGCATGTTTCCTGTCTCTCATTTTTGTTCTTCTTCGTCACTTTGTCCTTAGCGTCTCATCTTTCTCACTCTACATTTTTAGTTTGGTTGTTTTGCTTTTTTTTTCCTGATTTTATAGGGTTGAACAGATGTTCATCTTCGGTATGCTTATTTGTGTTGCTTTTGTTACTGCGGATGTCCCAAGACTTCTGTGCATTATATATACCAATTCTTTTATACTTCTATTTTTTTCCACGCATCACAAATCCTACATTGGTGCACGTGGCAATGCTCTTTGCGCATGGCTCACTTTGTCCCCTTATAGCCATCTGATGCTCCATACCGGCGCACCTGGTCTCGACAAAGCAACCTCAACACTCCCATCGGCATTTTTAATGCTCTCACGCACCGTCTCACCCTTGCGTTCTAGCACAATATTGGCCGCGCTAGCGGGCAGTTTGTAGAACGCCCGTGGCGCGCCACTAAAGAACTGCTCCAGCTTTTCTTGGCTAATGTCTTCCCAGGTGATGACACCGCGCTCAACAGCTTCTTCTAATGCCAGGAGCACATACTGAACAGCATAAGGCTGGGTGAAGACGCCGGCCGGGGGCTTGGGCTGTGCCTTGGCATCACGCGGGTGTGGAGCGCTATCAGTGCCGCTAGAATCAGGGTAAGAGTTAGTGACAAGCTCAGCATAATATCGAAATAGGGGGAACACTGGACAGACGTACAAGAAGAACTTGCTGTCGCCACTAACCACCGCCTTGACTAGCGCATCTCGGTCATTAGGCTGTTTAGGCATCGGTTTGCAGAATGCCAGGGGGTCACAGCATGCTTCACGGCTAGTCAGGTACAGATGGTGGGCGGTGATAGTCGCACTGACAGTTGGCCCACACTTGCGTACGGCTTCGACGGCAGCAGCTGTGGTGCAGTGTTCAAGGACAATACGCAGCTTGGGGAAAGCTGAATGGATAGTGTCCAAGGTGGGCAGGAAGGCCTCTTCCAACGTCAGAGAGCTCCCTTCGGGCTGCTGTGGCGACTCTCCGTGGATATTAAGCACCATGTCTACGTCCTGCATAGCGGCGAAAACTGGGAAGAATAGCGACAGGTCGGTCACACCGCTGTCAGAGTTTGTCGTCACGCCCTGAGGATACACCTTGACGCCCGATATGCCAGCAGCAGAGGCGGCATGGATCACGTCCGGAGTGATGCTCTTATGCAGGTACAAAGACATCAGGTAGTTGACGCCAGGCTCCAGAGCCTCCAGCTCTTTTTTGTATTCTAGCGCACGGTCGACGGTGGTAACGGGAGGGATCAAGTTCGGCTACAACAAGGTAGCCATGAACATCCAGATCATATCAGCTTACATTTGTGAAGTATGGGCATGGCATAGGGTTTGCAGAGTTGTGTTTAAAAATACATTGGAGCATATAAGGCAGCGAAGGAAGTTACTCACCATAACATAGACAGTGTCAACGCCACCCTTCTTGATCTCCGGCACCACTAACTCCATCATCTTGTCCTGACGCAGATGTACATGCATGTCAGCCGCGGCTGGCAGCTCCAAACGCGGGGTTTCCTTGAGATTCAGCATAGCGAGAATTGCGAAGGGGGTTGTCAGGGATCGCAGTGAGCAAATGGAACGGTGAAAAGTATTCAATCTTGAATGTAAGTCGCTCGTAGCCAACTGCTGCGGGGCAAACGTAAACGGCGTTTTGTGTCACGTGAGCATGGCTCTCCTAATACTCACTAGGGTTTGTGTGCGTTTTCTCTTTTACTAACCCCAACGGACTGCTAAGATCACAAGTCTCGGGACCAGGATGTATGGGAAAAGCATGGTGGAGGATTTTCTCACGGTGGGCAGAATGTAGAATATACGGCTACCTGCAATGGTAGGAAATACAAATCTATCGTCTGTTGAGGAAGGTACGCGTGCAAACTTTTCGCCTTCCTTTTTTCCGCTTCTCACCGAGCTACCATCACACACAGAATCAAGAGCAAAGGGCAGAAAAACTTTTCTTCCTCAAAATTACGTGTTCTGCATCGCCAGGACATCACATCTGACATTACTGGATGAGCCCTTCATTTCATTCTCATTGCTATCATTTTCATTGGGTAGCTTTTTTTTTTTCTTTTCACTCCCAATTTTGATCTTGTGGCCTAATCTGATGTTGGCTTGTTGGCCGATTACCCCAAACGCACCAAGAAAATTAGTCTTCTGCCAGTTGGACACAACAGCCGAACGTTTCTTTTGCTTTCCTTCCTTTCTTCTTTTTCTTTTCTCTCCTGTGATTTTCTGCAAGGGACGAGGTACACTCAAATCTGCACACACGCACACACTGAATACTACAGAAGCGCCAACTTTGACAACCCCTTGGGCTTGCTGATTTTCAATAACCTGGGTAAGCTATTTCTTTTGCTGGCTTGAAAAATTTCTTTCACCGCCTCGCCTGGGTCTTAGTTCATACAGCTGTCATGGCAGTATGACAGCTGGCAACAAGAATATCTTTCTTTAGCCTTGCCCTGACCTTTTTGTGGTGGTGCCCTTTGCTCATTTTTGATATGATAGGCTTTTTTTTTCTCCTCGCGTCAGGTCTTTCGCGCTAACTGCAGGGCTGCCAAAAACCATACTAGCATTAACAAAAAAAAAGAAGGCCAAGCAAAAGAAACAAAACCTTTGTGACAATCTCATTTTGCGCGACGCAATTTTTTTTTTATATTTTATTTCTTTTATTTTCTCGCCAACTTTTGGTCTTTCTTCCATTCACCAGAGAAACCTGCCACAGGCTTTTTTTGTCGCAGTTATTATTTTCTCTCTCCTCTGTCACCCTCTGTTACAACTCTATTTTAACACCTTAGACCTCAGTGAGGCGAAGAAGAAAAAAAAACTTCACAATGTCTGCTCCTCAGGACATTCAGTCCATCTTGGCTGCCCTTGGTTAGTTCTATCTTTTGCTCATTCTCCATGGCGCATATACATCTCGCAGAATCAAACTCGCTAACGTTGACTCTTCATTTCTCTAGCTGCCCAGCAAGTGCCTATTGCCGGTTCTGCCCCCCCTCATACCTCTGCGATTGCCACTCCTCTCCCCGGAATCCCTCAACAACCTCCCCACTCAGCCGCTCCTTTGTATACCGCCATACCTGGATATGGGCTTCCTACGTCTGCGCCCAACGTCCCTTCCCCTGGTGGCTATGACCGGGGCGCCACGCAGTCTGCAGACTCGAGCAAGGTATCCATCGCTGAGGCCACTGCCCAAGCCAAGGCTTTTGCCGCACAAAAGGGCTTGTCTTTTGATCGCGATTCATCAAATGGCTACCGTAGTGCCCCAATTGAATCTCGTGGGGAGCCTCGCCCTAGTTATGGGGGTCGGAGTCGTTCCCGCTCACCAGCTGCTCGTCGTGAGACATATCGCGAAAACTACAACCCTTATCGTGATGAACGCCGGGAAGAGCGTTCCTACGGCCGCGATAACACGTATGGCCAGGACCCTCGTGGCCGCACTGATACACACCGCTCGCCCATCATTCGGGGCCCCCCTGGCGCCGATGACGGAAGCACGTTTGAGATCTTTGAGGTCAATGCTAACCTGGTAGGCTTGGTCATTGGTCGCAGTGGCGAGAATCTACGTCGTATCGAGAATGAGTCAGGCTGCCGCGTACAGTTCCTTGGCACTAGCGAAAGTGGCCAGCGAGAGTGCAAAATCACCGGCCCCAAGCCGCGTCGTGAAGAAGTGAAAGCGGCAATTGATGCGACCATTGTTGATAGTGGTGCTCTTGGAATGCCTCGTCCTAAACCCCGTGGTACTGGCCCGGTCTCACAGGGAGCTCCTGGCGCTCCCCGCGAGGGCGAAGATCACATGCAGATTATGGTCCCTGACCGGACTGTTGGCTTGATTATTGGCCGCAAAGGCGAGACGATTAGTGACCTGCAGGAACGATCTGGCTGCCACATCAACATTGTTGATGAGACCAAGAGTGTGGATGGCCTGAGACCCGTGAATCTGATTGGTACTCCTGAAGAGACCCAACGTGCAAAGGATATGATTATGCAAATTGTTGATAGTGATTCTCGTGACTCAGCCGCTTCTGGAAGTGGCCCTATGGGGGTTGGTCATGGCGGTCCTACGAAGCCCTTTAACAGAGACCCCTATGGTGGTCCTAGAGACCCTGCTAGTTATGGTGGCCCCCGTAACAACGCCAACAGTGGAGATACTTATGGCATTCCTGTTCCCACTGGCCCTGATGTTATCACTGACGAGATGCAGGTCCCTTCCGAGGCCGTCGGCATGATTATCGGAAAGAAGGGCGAGACTATTCGCGAAATCCAGGCTAACTCTGGATGCAAGATCAACGTTACCCAAGGTGCTCCCAATGGCGATGACAGCCAACGGTCCATTGGGTTGATCGGAACTCCCGATGCTATCCGCCAAGCCAAGGGCGCCATCTCTGATCGCATTGATGCCATGCGCCAACGTCAAGCCACTAGTGGCCCCTATGGCGGACCCCGCCGCGACGATCGTAACGACTACGATAACCGGGGCCGGGGCCCCCGCGACAATGGCGGCTATGGCGCCCGCCATGCGGGTGTACCTCAGTCTAACCCTAGCCATGGCGCGCCCAGACCGTCGGACAATGGCCCCTCGGCGGCGGGTGATCCGGACCCGTACGCCCAGTACGGTGGCTACCAGAACTACCTCACTTTGTGGTACCAACAGTGGATGACGCAAGCTTCGCAAGGCCAGGCACCCGCGGCGGGACAGCCACCGGTTTCGAATCCTCCCCAGTAGGTCAGAGGATAAAGCGGCTTAGTGTGTGTGGCCATGTCTTGTGGAACTGGTCGTGTATTTCATTACTCTTCACTTCTTTCCGCATCTTTCTGGAGCTGATTTTGCCGGCGTTGGTTTGTCATTTTTCCTTGTCTTTACTCTCATCGTCATTTTGGCCAGCTTGTATCTAAGCTGCCGCTTCTATTTTCTCATTCTTCGTTTTGCCATGTCATTATGACGTGGACTCTAATGTCCGCGTTTCCTTACCATGGCCTTCCTTTTTTTTGTTCTCTTTTTTTTTCTCACCACCACATAAATCACTTTGGACGGCGCGCATTCTCTTTGCTTTTACTGATGTTTTGAACGACCCGGAAGCCCTAAAAGTACTCACTCATACGACGATTTCCAGAACTAGATACCCAAACTTGGAACCCATCCCAACGGTCCGACTTTTTATTTCTATCATCGATCGGTTTTACCCTATTCTTGGAACTCTTTTTTTTTCCTTCTCTTTCTCTTCCCTTTTCTTTCTTTCTCGTGCGGATTACCGTATGATGATAAGCCTTTCTATATTTCATTTCCGGTGCCATTCTCGGGTTTCTTTTCTTTTCTTTTTTTTTGGTTCTCAACATACGATCTAGGTAGCCTTGTTTCCCCTTCCCCCATTATCTTTCTCTCCTAGAAAGCCAGTCAGATATGTGATTCCCGCCTTCGCTACCCGACATATCATGCCCTGTCCTTCTACTAGATTTGACTAGCTCTTGCTGCTCATGTCGTGTGTGTACATGTGCATGTGTGTGGTCACGCTATGCTGCTTCTGCCTCTACCTTTGCCTGCCATGCCCCATAAATTACCTATGGACATCCCATCCTACAGTGCTTGTGGAACAGCTGCATTGTGATACCGAAATCTGGAACAATCTGGGAGGGCTCTTGACTGTGCTACTGCTACATGAACTTTGCTCTACGACACTCTTTAGTCTTGCCGGGCAATGTGGTTATTTTTGCTCTGCATGCATGTCGTGTGCTATGGCTGCTGTTGCTACATTTATTATCTATATGTGCTGGTGCCATGACTAATGTTGTTCCTTGCTCATGTTCGTTCCGGCCTCGACTTGCCATTTCGATTGCTTGTAAGATACTTTTCTCTCGTGGCCTTTTACTCGTATTGGCATTTGTTCGTGGAGTGGAGCCTTTAACACGCTTTGCATCCCAGAATATATCTGCTAGGCGTCTTGACCTAGTGCAAAATGACCCATCTCATCCGGGCTTGGCTTCTGCGAAACATGCAAATTTCATGTTTGCCAAGACTGTGGTGGTCTACTCTGTCTGTATTAGGCGTAGGGAGACTTGCTGCGTAGTCTGAACAATTGCTCGTCTGGAGCCGAGTTGACAAGAGGGACAGTCGGATCTGCAGCTGAGACAAACCAACCAAAAGCTGATCTGCATTTTGAGAACAATGAAACAAAAAGCACAGCTACAAACAAGCTGGTGCACTTTCCCCCTCTTTACTGCTCATGTATAAGCACGGCTTTTCGCGCTTCACTTGATATTTCTTGGCTGCTGTAGCAATACAAGCAATATCAGGGTCAGGGAATAAGGCGGACTGAGGGGGCAGGGAGGTAGGGGAGACAAAGCCTACCTTTACAAGGAGCCTGCTGCGCTTTTGCTGACCAAATCATCCTTGTGTGTAAACAAACCATTGGTCAGGTCTTGGTGGACCTATCAAAAGTAAATGCTGTATTTTCATCATGGCCTTTTGCTCTGTTTGTACGATGTGTGCTTTGGCGAAGAGAGAAGAAGAAGAAAGAAAAGAGTGGCTTCAGAGCTCACGTAATACTAGCAAAGGGGAATTTGAGTTAAGTTGAGTCGAGTCATTTTGTATGTTTCCTTTTTGCGCTTTTTCCGGTTCTTTTTTTCTTGTTTTTTGAGTTTAAAGGTGTTTATGGAGTTGAGAAGTGAAGGGAAGAAGACTTGCACGTCTAGTTAGTGTTGTCTGGCTATATAGAGGCTACGGAAATAACGGGCTGGTGGTTTGTTGTATACAAGTCTTGATCAATAACAATTAGGATGGCTGAACTTTTGTCGTGACGTTTAAAACACTTCCGTGTGAGTCTTGTGTGAAAAAAAAGAAGATATGAATAAACATGCTACTTGTGTAGATGGTGGCTGGCTAACTATAAGCCAAGCCATACGCCTCGAACATGTATGTACTAATATAACAAACAACGCAACAAACAAAGAACTCCAAGCCGCATGTAGTAGTAGATAGACTTTTTGATGACATGTAGTGTTAAGGCAGGCAGACAGGCACGCAAGCCGATACCCTGCGCCCTCCCGCCTATCGCCCTGTGTCTCCCTGCCTCCCTCCCCCCTTCACCCTTTCCACCACTGAACTGTTGTTCTCAATCCATTGCCCTAGGAGCTTATCTTCGCATCTTCTTCTTCTGATGGGGCTGGCTACCATACGATCTCCGGCCCTGGTTCTTCATGCTAGCGCCAACAGTGACCTCAACTCTGGGCGGGGTGGTGAAGCAGAAGCTCTTGGCAACCTTGACGAGATCGAGCTTGTTGATATCAAAAACAGTGCGAAGCGAATGCGATGCATAAGCATGGAGGTAGGCACGGTACCCCTCCTTGGCCGACTTGTTAAGGTAGTAGTTCTGTGAAATGAGTTTCTCTAGCTGAGACTGCACGTTGATGATCTTCTTAGATGGGAACTCAAATTCGACAATCGGCACGCGTGCTGCCTTCAAGTGTGTCAGAAACCCAACCTCTGATGGCTGGAGGAACATGAGCGAACGGCCCTGGGCGTTGGCACGCGCCGTACGACCAACACGGTGAATGTAATCGCGGGGGTCATCCGGGGGATCAAACTGGACAATCCAGTCAACAGCAGGAATCTATTCAATGCGGGCCAATGTGGTTAGTATCTAATGAAACCGATGGTGGTGATATCAATAGTAAGGGTGCTTACATCTAGGCCACGGGCAGCAACATCCGTGCAGATCAAAGTGCCTTGCTTGGCATTGCAGAACTCAAAGAAAGTATTTGTACGTTTCTGTTGCTTCTGCTTACCGTGTAGCGAAAGCACGGGAATGTCGATAAAGTTGAGCAGCTCAGCATGGTAGCTGACACAAGCGCAAGAGCTGAAGAAGACGATAATCTTCTTTTTCATGTTCAGCTTGAGGAACGAGAACAGCAGCAGGAAACGTTTATCAGCATCGCACACTAGATAGCCCTGTTCCAGGCCGTCGGCTGTGCTGAACTTTTTCTCCTCGTCGACATTAATGTACAGCGGGCCAGGCCGTAGCGAGATACGCGCCAAGTCGTCGACCTTGGTGGTTTGGGTGGCTGAGAAGAGCATAGTCTGTCTGTCTTCCTTGGGCAGGATCTTGATGATCTGGCGCATCTCATCCTCGAAACCAATCTCCAAAATGCGGTCAGCCTCGTCAATGATCAGCGACTTGAGATTCTTGAATACAAACGGCGTGTTCTGCAGGTGGTCCAGAAGACGACCAGGGGTGGCGATAAGAAGGTTAACGCCCTTGGCTAGCTTCTCAGCCTCGGCACGGCGGTTGGCGCCACCAATGACGATGCCGCAGGTTTGCGAGTGGTGCTCGGTAAGTTCGCGCGCAACGCCAAAGATCTGTAGAGCTAGCTCCCGAGTGGGCGAGACGACAATGACTCCGGTGCCGTTGCGTGGCTTGAACTTCAGCGAGTGCAGCATCTCGACGGCGGGAATGAGGAAGGCCAGAGTCTTGCCCGAGCCGGTTTTTGCGGCACCCAACACATCACGGCCCGTCAGAAGCGGGGGGATTGTGCGTTTCTGAATCTCACGCATCTCGGTAAGGCCCATGGCAGTAATGGCCTGCTGGGTTTTTGCGGACAGGTTTAGCTCGCTAAACTTGGACACGTTCTCGCTTTGTGTCGCAGGCAGCGACAGACTGTTGTTAGGAAGGGCTTCGAGAGCGGTATCTTGATTGGGTTGGGTGTCTTCGGCGTCGTCATCGTCACTGTTGTCGCTGGCATCCTGCCCGGCTTCTTCGTCATCATCGTCGTCCTCATCCTCATCGCTGGACTCGTCCTCGTCATCTTCCTCGTCCTCCTCAGCCTCTTTCACTGGTCTCTTCTCCTTTTTAGGGGTTGTAGAGGTAGGAGCAGCTGTAGTCTGCTTCTTGGTCTCGGCAAAGGACGCCTTGACGCTGCCAAACTTGCGCTTCTGGCCAGCCTTGACACCCATGATGGCGGGTGTAAGTCAAGTACAAATTAAGGAAAAAAAAAGTATAGGACTAGAAGCAACAATGAAACGAGATATTGCGGTAAGAAAAGAGAGACTTGCGGGTGGTTTCAACCAGTTGATAGAAAGGCTTCGTGGGGATGCGGTGGGAAGGAAATGCAGAAGTGCAACAATTCTCGAGACAAAAAAGAGAATTTGTCGCCAACTTTTTTTTCTTATCTTATCGTAGAAAGTTGCGAGACTGCCTTAATGGCGTGGCGTTAATTGTGGGGTGTTGTGTGGCTGTATGTGGCGTTACGCACATGGAGCGACCTGCCTCAATCCTCGTAGATGGTTTCTCTCGACAACAGCTTGAGCCGCAGTGACAAAACCCCCCCTGAAGAAAAAGATATTTGACTTGCATGTCATGTGGAGTTCTGTCAGCCGCTCTCAGCCTTTTTTTTGTTTCTTTTCTCTTTACCCGAGTGCTTGGTCTCCACATTATCAAGGTAACCAAGCTCCATCACCATCTCATGATCAACGTACGTTTCTTTCGTTACTCGCAGGAGCAAGGACTTGGTCTTTTCCCCCCCTCCGCATTGTGCAATGCGTACAGTCCCCTACCTTCCCGTCAATTATTCGTCGTGTAGTAATATGAACCTGTCTTTGAACGCGGGGAAACGAAAAGTAAAAAAGAACGTGGGGCGGAGGGGCAGTATAGGTGCCCAAGAATGCCACTGTGACACTATGCTTATAAAGAAACAACAATTCACTTTTCTCGCTGGAGCAATTCCGGCGCTCATGCTCTTTTGCACATAACGATCCAAAGACCGGGTTATTATCAGAAATGTTATGTCCGTATATATACATATATGCATACAAGCATTGGCTACCCAACGCAAGACATTCATGTATGCAGGTAGGACCTCCTGTTCGGCACATTGCCAGCTACATGATAACTATAGTTTACAACCTCTTCCTATTCCATAAAAAGCAATATACTATATAGCAGCCGGTACCTATAAAGAAGAACCCTCCGTGCCCCAGAAAAAGAACCACAAAAGAAGCAAGTACACAAGCAAAGTTGTGGGAGTGATATAGCTCTAGAAGCTCAAGACAACAGAAACAGAAAAGACAGGGGGAAACAGAAAGTAGAAAGGGAGGGATTCCAGTAGCATGTGTTGACGATCAATGACCAGGAGCCCCAAAAACAAGCCAGATAGAAAAGATAAAATACCGCATAGATGAAAAGAAAGCCAATACCAAAATAGAATGGAGAAAAAAATTAACCGGCCGGCAAGGGCGAGTGTCGTGTTATGCCAGGAGTCGTGGAGTCGTAAGAAAGCAAGTTCTAATAAGATGGGAAGGCAGAAAAGGCCTGTTGAGGAATAAGAGGACGTTGAAGAACAAACGGTTAAGAACAAGGAGAAGGGGGGAGAAGGAAAATAAAAAAGAACAGAATACCGACGGAGCCCGAAGAGAAGCCACGCAATCAAGAAAGAGGTCCTTTCACAAGTCGTGGTATGTATCAGTCCGGCCCAGTGCCCAACTTTTAGAGTAGACTGGCTAGCCTGGCTTGCCCTGACTATATTGTTTCTCCCAATGGATCCTCGTGCTTCGCTGTACTACCCTTACCACGCCAGGTGCTCACGGCAGGAATATGGGCCTCATATCGAACCTCTTCGGTGTCGTATGCGCGGGGTGTTAATTTGATTAGAGTGTGCAATGGGACGTTCATCCATGGACTCTTTTCATGATCCTTTTTCATAAAGTAGGCATAAATGCAGCGCAAGACAGCCTGATGGGTGACAATGAGAATGTCTTCACTGCGCTCTAGCTCCATAATAATGGGCTCAAGACGAGTAACGACGTCTCTGTACGATTCACCACCGCGGTAGCGGTAGTTGTACTTATCTTCATCTCTAGCAGCAAAGTCTTCAGGATATTTGTCCTTAATTTCCTGGTAAGTAAAGCCATCGCAGACACCAGAGTCGAGTTCATCGAGAGCCTTCCACTGCAATTGGTTATAATTCCCAGGCAGGAATCTTGCGGTAGCAATCGTGCGTTTCAAGGTCGAGGTCCAGACAGTGAGGGGACGGCCGTCCTACAGTGAGCAAAGAGGTTCAGGGTCAGCCAGGCTTGGAAAGTAAAAATCGGTCGAATAGAAGAGTCAACTTACACCGACTGAGTTAAGAACTAGTTCAGGTAGCTTCCGGGCATACTGTTCTCCACGGGGTGATAACAGTGCGTCACCGCCAATGCGACCGTCAAGGTTGAATATGGATTCACCGTGCTAGAAAAAAGAGCGCTATTAGAGATAATCCTTAGACTGAGTGGGGGAGTGGCAGCACATACTCTTGATAGCCACACTGAGCGAGGGCGGATATGCAGGTTCATGAGGTAGTAAACAATGCGACTCTGGAGGTAGTCTTGGATACGATTGATGATAACCTGTTTGCTGACGTTCATGAGTTTTAAGTAGGTGTATTCGCTTTCGTCGGTATCTTCATCCACTGATTTGTAGACCTTTTCATACATTCGGATGCGGTTGCGGAAGTCTTGGGCAGCTTGTTCGGGGTCTTGGCCTCTATAGTCAGGGCTCGTAGTCTTGACGTCACGAATATTGGCCATGATGAGATCCTCGTCGTCACATTTGCTCTCGACATAGATGACCTCGACACCCTCGGCAGTGCACATGTCATGGATCCATTTGCGGCGTTCTTTGGTTGAATTGGTGGCGTCGAGAATACCAACAACACCACCACCCTTAAACCACTTCATCATGTCGGCAACAGCAGCCTCGGCGGCAACTTTACGCATTCTCTCGCCCTCGGTATTGTTGATGTCGAAGAAGTCGGCGGTGGGCTGTGGCGCATCATTGCGACGGTAATTGCCGACGTTGAAGACTTGTGCGTCAATGGAGAGCCATTGGAGGTATCTCTGAGCTTGGTTGAAGGAAAGACGGCGAGATGTTAGTCTGTGTGTACGCCAGCGGCGGGATGATGGACTGTCTGGGAATGGGCGACATGACATACCTTTTTGGGCAATGAAGCTTTTGCCTCTAGCAGGAAGACCTACCATGACAACGCAAATGCGAGCATCCTCAGCCTGGACACCAATGCGGCGACGGTTAGACTGGGCCATGATTGGAGACGGGATGAGGAACAAAGTATGGTATCTGTATGTGTGTCTGCGTGCGTGTGTGTGTGTATGGGCAGTCCAGTATTGGTAAGAGTACTAGCAGGAGGTTTGAAGGGGATGGATGGCAGGAGAAGAAGCAGAAGGGCCAATTGCACCAGAGCAGCAACAAGGGAAAAGCTCGGATCGCAATTGTTCTGAAGAGGAAATGCAATCCTAGCTTTCAAAAGCAGGACCAAACGAGAGAAGAAATGATATAGAAAAGCACGGCCCCCACTAGGCTAGCTTACAGCACCTAAGAGACAGAGAGACAGAGAGAGAGGAGCAAGGCAGGGTTTTGGTGGGTGGAGAAGAAAAAGAAGGGCAAAAAAGACGGGGAATGAGAGTTAAATTGAGCTGGGCCAAATCAGGGACGACCCAGGGGTGTGGCAATAAAACAGAAGAAAGCCAACCAGCAGCAGCAGCAGCAGCAGCAGCAGCAGCAGCAGCAACTGAGCAAACTAGGGCTTAGGAATCCCCAAGGTAAAGGGATGAGGAGGCCGATGGCAGGCAGTAAGCTGGCGAATGATGACAGCGGCCTGGTACTGGTGATGTTTGGTGCTTATGAAGAAGGAACAGAGAGGGCCAAGGGACAGCCAGAGATTATCAATAGAGAAAGGGCCTGCCTTGCCCACAAAAAGGGACAATTGTATGAGTAGCAGTAAAAGGGCGGCCAGAGGTTGGTCCGAGGATAGACAGGCCAAGCAAAGCAGATAGACAGACAGGTAGAGGTAGATATGTAGTAGACAAGTGCGATATGCATTTAAGCGAGCAGCAACTTGCACCTACTCGTGCCTACCCTTGCTCTCATCTCGACCTTTACTCTCTCGCCTTAGCCTCGCCATTGGCCTCAACCTTCCTCTATTATTCATTACCCATTATCTCACTGTATCGCGTGACACGCATAGCTGTAGCTGTAGCTGCGCTGCTGGGACAATGAAGGGAAGGCGCAAACAACCTACACACGCGTGCCTTCCCTTCCAACTTGAGCGTGCAAGCCAATCAAAGGCTACAAGCCAACGCTTTGAAGCTGGCCAATTCGACTTCAGCCTATAGTTAATGTAGGACAGAAAAAGAAAAAATAATATCCAAGCTTTAATAAACTTCAAGGTCTCCAGAGAGTGGAGCTTCCACTGGCCAAGTACCCCTTCCCGTGTTTTCTATAGCAAGATACTTGGACAGAAAATGGCATCCCACTTCCTTCCCTCCTTGGCCAAATGCCATGTACCGAAAACTAGGGAAGGAAGCGCGATTGAAGGGAGAATAGCCCTCTATTACCACGTCGCCTATCCATGAGACAAGCCAAGCAGAGTCAGAGCTAAAGCCTTTATACCTCCTGTGCCACTAAGCCCTAGGATAAACAGGCCAGTATTTGGAGACGAGAGTAATCCCTAGCCCTAACCCAACTCTCGCCAAGGCCCTTTCGCCCGACACATGTAAAAAAAAAAAAAAAGGAATTTATACACGTTTATAAAGAGACAGCAAATCCCGTATCACTAGACACCCAAACACCAAGAAACAAAGGAGAGCCTGGGCAACGACTGATATAGAAACACAGCACATAGCGAATCAGAGCCAGTGCCAGCGGCTTGCCTGTTCCAGACCAGGTCAGGCCGAGCCAAAGTCGGACCCAGCAAGTGCGTGCGTTCCATAGACAAATCCGAAGCAGCGTCTCCCGAGTCTTTCCGATAGTTCGTGCTGTTTGCTGCTGCATCTTAATCATGTGCTACATGCGTGCAAGACCTAGCAGGTGTATTTACATGCATAAGCACATGCATGCATACATGGAATGTTGAATGATGAAGCAGACGAATACATATATATGTAACTACATGAATATGCGTTTATCCATATCCTGCTCATCTGTCTTTCTGCTTTCATGGCCTTTTCTATACCGACTGTTCCTTGCAGCTAGCAAGAATCAGAAAATAGGTAGGCAAGGCAAGACTGTCGCAGGGAGTCTGCCCCAGAGAGATAAAACAAAGTCTGTCCACACATGCTGCAAGGCGAGAACACACAAGCTTGTATGTTTCCTTGTGCTTGTTTAGGCTTTGATGCAAAGATTGTATTGTCTTGGGAAGCTAGTCACGCGACGTGTTTCTCCCAAAGATATACTCTCATCAATAGACTGAGAATAAACAGACCTTTCTTTGGGGTTTCGCCTTGAGAAATAGCTAGGCTCACTGAAGCCGCCGATCTCTCACTCAACAATGCACGCCATATATTGATGTCTATATCTTAATAGAGCATCGTTCTATACGCTGCTAATTTGGGTTTCTTCTGTCTTGGTCTGTGCTGCTGCTTTTGCAGCCCAAAACAGAGACAGAGAGGGTGAAGGGCAAGAGGAGGACGAGCGGAATGAGCAAGCAGGGGTAGAAGAGGACAAGGGGATCGGGAAAGCCAATCTTGAACAAGAAAAAAGTTGACTTTAGATTTAGCTAGGAACGAGCGTAGCTACATTTTTTTGGACATGGTTCAAGTCCATGTGATGTGGTCACTTGACCTTGAGTTGCACTTTTCTTGAGCGGTGAATTTATCTGGGGAAGGGTGGGGGGGGGGGGGGGGGACAGATCCCCCTTTGTTTCTTGAAAGGCAGAGGAGGAGACAGGGAGAGGAGAGAAGAGTAGAGAGGAGAAAATAGAAGACTAGACTTCAGTGTACAGGACACATCCGGGAATAATTAGTCACTTACACTACTGATAGTCCATGTATTGGCTCTGACACGACCCCGGGCTTGGGACAGCCTGCCACTCCCCGCTGCGACTCCGTACGGCATTTGTTTCGGCTGTCGGGTATAGAGAAAGACACTTAAGCTAGCCTATCAGACGTTGCAAGTTGTGTGCACGTCGCATGTATATTATGGTGTGGATGGAGACCAGGCTATTTCCACAACGAGTGCCAAAGGCTGTCTTCGGTCGGATGGGCGTTCGGCTAGTCGGGAGAACAAGCAAGAGAAGAAAAAGAGGACAAAAAGGGAACAGTCTCTGCCAAGATAGTCAAGGTCAAGGCCCGTACTCTGGCGGTAGAAAATGGGCCTTTCGTTGGATTAGACAGCACACATGTGACTCGCGGATAAAGAGGGGAGAAGAAAAAAAGGCCGTGTGGTTTAGCGGAAATGAAAAGAAATGGGCCGCCGTCAAGGGTTACTCAAGCACTTGAACTATTGCTTTGGCAATCCTGCGTTTTGCTTTCCCTTCTACCTTGTTTTCCGTCCTCCCTTGGCCTTGTCTACTGGTATCAAAACTGCTTTCTTTGTCGGTATTTCCACTACGGCGCATACATGTCCATAAGGCTGTCGTGCTTATCTTTCTTAGGTTTCTTCAGGGGAAAAGACACCGAGGCCCCCAATATGTAGCACAAGCTGGAAATGGTGGCTTCTCACAATACAGCGTTACGATAAGATAACGATAACGATAGCGATAGCGATAGCGATAGCGATAGATAAGGTAATACATTAGCCCCACTTCTCCGCCTGGCCCTTACAAGTACTTGCCATAAAACCGCATCTGAGCTGCTCCGATATCAAATACTGTCATGACACTCTGCAGAAAGACATCACCGAGAATATACGGGCCTTCTCCACCAGTTGTTACCCCAATGGCACAATAGCCGGTTGCAGAATCCTTGAAGTCTGGGTAGATCAAGTCGGCCGGGTTAAGCCACAACTTGACGTTGTTAATGATGATGGCTATGCGTGGCGACGATGCATCGCAGGGTGCAAAGTAGGCTCCGTACTGGTAGAGGTAGATGGCTGGCGGGCTGAAGGATTGTGCGATAGACTCGGCCAGTTCTGACGTTGGCAGCATGGGTATGATTAGCATGACGCTACTTCTCTTTGGCTCCAAGTAATGGACAGAAGACGAGCGCGGCTTACCTGGTGGCAGATACAACAAAGTCGTGCCAGTGTCAACTATGTACAAGTACTTCCGAGAGTCTTGGACTTGGCCGTACTGTATTCCATCCGTAACCACAGTATAAAAGGTGTACTGGGAACTAGCATCAGGGAAGCTGGAAACACTGGCCTATAAGAACATTAGCACAACATGCTACTGTCACACGCTTTCAATCCCCTTTACTTACAATTAAAATATCTGTCGATGCAATAGCCATTGGTGTCCAGCTGATCTCAGGTAGGCCGCCCCATCCCACCAACCCACCCTGAGAGCCCTTCTCAAGGGCGACTGCAAATACAGGGGCCACCAGGCCTTGGCTCACCATGCTGCTGAAGATGGGCTGATACGTCTGGCGATAGCTGGACTCACCTTCTGCGTCGTAGCCACTATACCCGCTTGTGAGGGCTGGATATGCCATACCGAGGATTCCGTTTGTAGCGTTGTTGCCATTCCAATACGTATCGTTTGCCAGACCGACGCACTGCTTGGTAACTGTCATTCCAGCAATAGTAATATCACTCCGTCCCAGCGGACCGCTGACCTTCTCACCAGAGCCATAGCGTGTTTGGAAGTGAAGCAATGGGTCTTGGCCATGGCTAAAGCCATCGACCAGACTCGGGCCCCACAGGCATGCGGATTGCTCAGCTACTACATCCAAAGATGTGCGGCAGGTGAAGTCGCTTCGTACGGCCCATGTGTCGCTGCTGCCAGTATCGAAAAGCAGAGACATGTCATTACCGTCCCAAGTGACACTAATGCTGTACTGTGCGGACATGGCGTCAATTGCCGTGATGTTCTGTGAGGGGATGCCGGCTCGCTTATGGCGCAAGTGGGATGTGGCGTGTGCAGCAGAGCGGCGGTTGGGCTTCTTACCCCGGAAGGCCAGTCGCTGAGTACGGGTGGCCGTAGCATAGGTTGGGGCATTGTGTGTGGTATTGTACAGAGCGTTGGCGCGATGGAAGGTAAGGCCAGCAATGTTACTATCAACCTGAGCACCGAGGTAGCTTCGGTCTTGCAGTGGATAGCTGGCCCCCAGTGCAAACAAAGGCTCTAGGCCGACAAGCAGTAGCGAAGAAAAGGCCTTCATTCTTTCTATATTGCGCAGCAAGGATAACAGGCTTGAAAGAAGCTATCTCGCCATGATTGTCCGGTTGGTATCGTACCTTGAGCCAACTTTATAGTGCAATGTGTTTGAAATATTGAGATGTTTGTAGTACCAGATGAAAGCAGACTTTGTCAACTGTTGCTTCCATTATAGCAATACAAAAACACACACGATGTCACAGCATGAGACATGTCGCCAAACCACCCGTGCCAAGAGCTACTCTTCCGCCCTTCAAGGCAGTGCACCAGAATATCAACGCTGATAAGAGGCACCTTAATAACAGTAGAAATCGGGAAGGGGAGGAGCAATGAGGGCACAGGCATGCAAGGGTATTTGGTAGCTATCTGTGTATTCTACAGAGAGTTTTATATCTAAGCTGCTGTGGCATGGCGGCAGCTGCCGGCTCACGGAAACACGTATTCATCCCAAGACTTCTTGTTTTAACCATGGTTCTCTGTGTACCCTGCTCCAAGGTCTATTCACTATGGGATGTATAGTTACGGGCGTCAATTGCGCCAGGCTGTGCATCGAAGTGGCAGGAATTGCAAAGAAGAACAGTCTTACTTTGTGGTACCAGGTGTGCACACAGTGATGCTGATATGGCATGGCCGACCAATTTGGTTGTATCTCGTTTACGTATGAGCTTTCTGTTGCTCTGGTCTATGGGAACACAGAGCCCACCTGTGGCTAATGGCATGGGAAACAAGGGACAATGTGTGTGAATGTGAGCAGGATTGTGGTGCAGTAGATTGTGTTTGTGTCACCCGAGCCGCAGTTATCCATATTGCGGAACCCCTTAGCAACTGCAGACTGGCATTGGTGGGACAGGTCACCATAGAAGCAGCTTTTGTTGATCTAGATCTTGAAGCAGTTGGCTCAAGACAACGGCTCAGGATTCAGGTGTCGTTTTTGTGTGTTGCCATGAAGCTTGAGAGGGAAGTTGCCACCCTCTACAGGGTTTCTATGATATATCCAACGCGGATATGTACGCTTTTTTCTCCTCCCTATTTGACAGCTAGCACTTTTCTCTTCTCTCAGCCAGCCAACTTTGAATCTTGACCACTTCAGCTGGCTGGCCGTAGGCCATGTTAGTAAAGCTGCGGCTGATTGGTCCCACTTAATTCTTTTTCCTTGGGTCACCACCTTTAGTCTTTGTGGTGAAACGTAATGTGGGAGGAAAAGATCAGTGCCAAAAAAAAGATCTGCAAGGAAACAAACACCTAAGCCAGTTTCTCCCTTACGTGCCTTTTTGTTTATCGTTCCTTGTATGGCGCACATGAGGTACTCGGCATGAACCCTAACAAAATGGATTCACATGGTAGCATGCAAAGTAGGAGTCTTAGGGTTTGTATTATTAGCCCTTGAAAAACAGGTTTACTAGAGTAATGACGTAAAAGTGGTTTAGGCAAAATGGAGGTAGCTACTGAAAGTTGAGATTACTGAAAAAGGAAAGAAATTTCCTCACAGGACGGCGCTGGGGCGGACGGGCCCCGACTCTGCAGAAGCAAGAGCAAGAGCCAAAAGAGGAACAGGACGAAAAGTGAAGAGAAGGGGACTATAGAGCAAAAGGCTAGCAACAATACATGCGACAGGAATTGGAAAAGCACGGGATAACGGCAATATCAAGAGGCAGAGAGGAAAAGAGACAGATGAGGATGTTGAAGGGAAGGAGAGGAACAAGAGGCAAGAATCTTTTGTAGCTTGTAACACTGTCTGACGAAGTTGAAGAAGAAGGAGCGCCCATAAGAGGCAGTTTCCTTGTCGGCTCCCTTGAGAGGATCAGTGGTTGGGGTTTGAATCCTTTTTTCTTGCTTTTTTTTACTTTTCTTTTCTTTCTTTTCTTTTTTTTCTTCATTTCTTTTTAAAATATATTTCTTGGGCGTTTTGCCGCATTTTTCTCTTTATTTTTTTTTCCGAGCTGCAAGTTACAGTCACATGTTAATGCCTTTTTTCCTCTTTTTTTCCTGGATGAAATACCTAAGGATGCATGAAAATGAGGAGAGAAAGAAGGGGCTTGAAGATATACTAAACAAGCTCGATATAGCAACGCACATACATGACAATGAGGGGGGAGAGGTCGAAGAGGACACAAATGAGAAACAGAAAGAAAATGCCCAGAACACAGGAAAAGAAAAAAAGGTAGGGATTTTTCCTCTTGTCGGACAAGAAGATCCGTGCGTCGTTTTATTTTACACCTTTTTCTTATGATATTTTTTCATTTGATCTTCTAGTCTGGACACAAAGAATGTGGCCAGGTAAACAGACATAGTGCGAAAAGCGGTGAGTGAGAAGTTTTTTGCTCTCTTATCTTCTTTTGCCCACTGGCCCTCGAGATTGGACAGAAGCGTCGACAAGTGCCAGGTTAATTATCTCTCCATAGGCGGAGAGGAGAGGCCACTAACAAAGAACTGTGACAGGCTCAAGCGTGCAAACATGTTGTACGTGAGAGACGAGAGACTAGCCATCTTTCCCATGCTCTTCACGAGACAATAGCAAGGAGGAGGGGGGGAAGAGAAGAAGAAGAAGGAGAAGAAAAGAGGAAGAGCCGCTACCAAACCTCATGAAGCGAGCACGCTTCAAACTACAAACCCAAAACCCAGCGGGCGCCCTCACTTAGGATCAGGGAATTTAACATGACAGGAGGAATACGGAATGGTGTGGGTAGATGAACAATACTAAGAGCAGGAGTCATTGGCCGGAGATTATATCTCCTGCTTTCAGGACATCCCCGTCTCTATGCTAACCCCGACGCGAGAAGACTACACAGATCTTGGTTCAAGGTCTGGCGGCAGGGAGAATAAGGTGCTACTTGTGGCTATGGTGGTAGCCTGCCTAGTCGTAGGGACAAGGTTAACTTGACTGGCTGACTTACCTGACAGAGCTGGCTGAACTCTCTGTCCTTGTCTCTCTCTGCCCACCCACCACATCGCAACACCAAAAGACTTCAAACTCGCTATATACCTAGTCGAGAATGAAAACTCGGCCCGATGCCAGGCTTCTCGAAATCCTGGGTCAACGGCACGGATCGATATCTGGCATCTACCTGAAGTTAAGGCGATCGTGCAGCAAGATTTAGAAGTAGAACTTTTTTTTCCCTCGTCCCCTCTTGTTGAAGAGCAGAATGAGAAATGAAAAAAAGGAGAAAAAAAGACAAGGCCCACCGATAGACGGAGGCAGATCTTGGTGGGAAAGCTGGGAGTACGGACCGACCGGAGGCAAGCCTGGCCAACTGACTGACTTGTCTTGTTTTCTCTTCTTCCCCTCCCTGTCTCTTCGTTTGCTTCCCTGGAAAAGTCTTTGGGCCGAACGGAAGCACAGATCAGGTCGAGAGACACTGTGCCCAAGTAGCCATTACATCATAGCTAAGGTGAACAGCAATATTATCCATATAGTTGGCTAAGTAGCTGGCTTATGCTGTAAACCCCCATCTTTAGGGCAGCCAGAGAACAGCGTACAGGCAAGCGAAATGGGCGGACACCATGGTGGTAACTAATGCCTTTTTTTTCCTTCTTTTTTTCTTCCTACACATGTGCCCAGTGCTTTGGTCTTGGGGTCTTGGTTGTGAGCCCTGTTCGGGCGTTGTGCCGCCCCCTCACCTCTTCCACCTCTCTATTATCTCCTCCTTCTCCTCCTCCCGTATCTCTCTTCCCTCCCCAGCCATAATTTAGCGACAGCTACAAAAAAAAACTCAAAAAACTCAAAAAAGCCCATGCGACGACCGAGATACATCGAAAAGCCCAGACACAAACCGGGCAAGATTTATATGCTAGAAACAGAAGAACGGGCGTATAAAGGTAACCCCGATATATAACACGCCGCTAATATATGGTGCGGTAGTGCAGCACGAGCTAAGAGACCTTGTCTTCTGTTCTGGGTCTTGGTCTAGATGATATTATCACGGGGCTATATATTATAAGCTAATCTACACACAGACAGGCAGTGCCGAAGTATGAACAGCAATACCAAGTGCAAATATGCCGTTTGCTTTGGTTGAAATCTCATCTCAGGTGGGTGGAAGGCGAGGGCCACCCAATATCATATCACCCAAGTATGATATCAAATGGGGTAGGCCAGCGAACGGGCACTTTGAGAGATGGTGGGTGGGACAGCAAGGACAAGTATGCTAGGGCAGGGCAGGCAGGCAGCTTGATGCAATACATGGTAACCGAACGATAAAATACCAGCTTGAGATGGTGTTATTGCTGTTGCTACTATTGTTTTCGCTAGTGTGGTTGGCTGGCTACACGTTTTGTTGATCTTTTCTCCCTTCCTCCCCTCCATTAACTTGTCTTCCTTCACTCTTCTCTTTTTAGTTGTCTCTTCTGTAGCTCTTAGAGTTCTTAGTTCCTCTCTCTTCTGTTAGTCTACTGTGGAGGAGAAGAGAGAGAAGCCCTAAGAAGGGATAGGGGGCTTAGTTGGAGCGTAGGATCAATGTGGAGAGGAGAAAAGACCGTTCGAGAATCTGGAGGATCAAGAAAGACAGCATCAAAGAGAGGAGGGGGGAGAGGTTGTTGTCACAAAGCACGAGACAAGAAGGGAAGAAGGAAGGACAGAGGGAATACATAGGTTAGCCCTGATAAGTAAGAAACCCTGGGTCCAGGATCACGGTCACAAGTCACGAGCCGTCTTCCTAGCCCAGCGCGAAACCCGAAGACAAGACCAAATCGAAGGCCAAAGCTAAGACTAGGCCAAGAAGCAAAGGTGCAGTAATAAAAGAAAAAAAAAAGGCGAGGGCAGGCTAGGTGAGGCGAGTTGCTGGTCCGAGCTTGATGGACCGTTGAGAAAGGTTGAGAGAAGAAGACGAGGAAGAAAACAAGAAGAAGGGAAAAAGAAAATACCAAACGCACAATAAGAATAAAAGAACGGACGAAACAAAAGAAAATGGGTTAGAATGGGAATCGTCAGGGAAAGGGAAAAATTATAAAAAAATAAAAGAGAGCAAAGAGAACAAAATAGTCTGAGAGCCGTGATCCCTCCGCTCGTGAAAGCCCGACGGGTTTTTCGTACTTCGTAAATCTGGAGCACACAGCCCCTGTGAGACTTTGGTATACATGCTAGAGAAAGGAGAAGGGGGAGACCCGAGGGTTAGAGGCGAGATGGAGAAAGACAGAGAGATGCAGAGGAGGAGGGGGGGCCATTATCCCGTCATATGCCAAAATGGTCGGTTGGGCCTTACAGGTCAACTCAACAATTTTGATCGGAACATGGCAAATGCCAAGCGTAAGAAGCAAGAGAGGAAAACAAGCCTAAGCAATGATCTGGGTCTGATAGATTTCGCCTGGTGGGGAGATTGACCACAGAAAGCAAGGCAAGTTCCAACAGCAACGACATGGTCACAGAACAGGAACAGAGCCGGACAAGGACTCGGAGCATGGATTAGGGCGTATGGTATGATGTGATGTGCTTGTTGGTGTGCAGAATGTAACATAGTTCTGTAACAAGGGAGGAGGAGAGCAGGACCGACTAGGCCAAGAACGCAAGCCAGAAGTAGCAGCGAAAAAGGCGAGAGCGCGGTTTGAGAGAAATGTATGGACATGGATGTCGCTTGTACACAAACTTTTCTCTGCTGTCGGTGGCTTTGTCCTTCTCTGCCCTACCTTACCTGACATTACATTGGCAAGATGCGATATACACGATTGCTTGTTGACATGGAATAAGTGAAGAAAGGGACTCTCGCGTAAAATTAAAAATTAAAATTGAGAGATGAGACGAGAGGACTAGAGACGAGAGCGGGCGGCTGATTTTACAGCTTTGTTGGGTGTGATAGCTTATCAGCCCAGGCCAGGCCAAGCCAGCCAAGTCAGGTCAGTGCTTGGGCTTCTGTTTGTTTTCTAGCAATATTCCCTTATTCTTCCATGAGCAGCATGAGATAGCTAGGCACCAGAGCTATATGGCTGGCACTCTGCAGTGGCCCCGCCCCTTCTGTGAAGCCAGCTTCCTCAGGACAGGACACGACTAGTTGCCCTCCATTTCCCGAGAGCTTGAAGCTGGGCCTAAACCTTATCTCGCCTCCGGCTCCTTATTAAATCAGCTCAACAGGAAAAAGAGAGAAGAGGATATTCTAGGTGGTTCTCTAGATAGCCATTTTGGGAGACAACAATTATAGGGATTGGCAAGATCTGTTATTGTGTCTTATTTGCAACTGCGAGAAGAAAGAAAGAAAGAAAAAGGTAAGGACAGAAGAGAAGAAAGAAAAGCAAGGCGAGGGGAGAAGAAGAGAGTGAAGTGAGTAGGTGGATGAAAAGAAACCCCCCCCCTCCCCAAAATTTTACCAAAGGAAAAACAACTACAAAAAAGAAAGATAAGAGACAACGCAAGGACCCAGTTCATAGCAGAGCAGAGGCAGTAGAAGAAAAAGAAGAAGCAATCCTATAAGATTGAGCAGCAAAGATGAAGCGAATATAGTTCGATAAAAGAAGTAAAAAGCCTGCCCTTATTCCTTCTGGCCTTGCCAGACAAAAGTCAACAGGCAGAAAAAACCCACACAGCAAGAAACCAATGACCAATAATCCTTGAAATCTTCGAGGTTCCAGCCCCAAGTTTCCATGTTTCATTGGCAAGGATATTGGTCGAGTCGAGTCCAGTTCCGTCCCCTTCTGGGCTGGGATGTTAAGGCTAGCTGGGATTTTCCCTACCTCTTTCTGTTTTCTTCTTGGGGAAAGGAGAATTTCATAAGATTTACCTTACTATAAAAGAGAGACAAAACCAAGTCTGGCCTTGTTCTAGTGTCTGAGTTGTCACAGGGAAATAAACATAAGAGCTAAGGAAGAGGAGAACAGAACAGTGGCACGGCGAGAAGACCCAAATAATCGGAAGACGGGTGCCTATCTCTTCCTTCTACCCTTCTGTCTCTTGCTGCTGCAGCGTCTTTTTGCTCTCTCACATCTCAATATAATCTCCCTTCCTTTTTTCCTTTTCTTGTTGTCATGTCATTTCACCCTCGACATGCATGCATGCGCATGTAACCATATAGAAAAATATTATTAATATACGCATACGCAATAAACTGACCACATGCTGCATGTCTATCTTGTGCATGTGTGCCTATCTGTCTGCAGGCTTTTTTCTTCTCTCTGTCTCTTCTGTTTCTTTTCTTTCCTCTCCTTAGCGTTCTAGGCTGGGCTTTGTCATTCTTCAAGCTTCCCTTCTTCCATGTCCCGCCCTACAAATCCCGCCTGTAAGTGACTGAGAGAACTAAGCCAGAACTGCGAGCTAGCTGTCTCTAAACGGGCGTTCTTTTTGTTCCCTTGGCTGAAGCTGCGCGAGGGAACAAAAAAAGAGAGAGAAGAAACCAACTTGCTTATCTGCCTGCCACCCCAAGCCTCTATCTCATCTCATCTCATGCCTCACCCACGCTCCGGCGGTGCTCTTTCTGCCACTTTTACTTGTTTCTCCTATAATACATACGTTGGCGTGACAGAATGAGATGAGATAAGATCGAAGGACACGGGAGATGGGAGACGGGAGACGAGAAGGAGGACAGAGGTAACAAGAAGAAGAAAGGTGGGCTAGGTTAAACAAAGAAGGAACCAAGAACACAACAGCAACTAACTAGGTGTGTGTGTGTGTGTTCTCCTGGTAGTATGCTAGTGCTATGGTGTATGTGTGACAAAAAAAGAAAGCCAAGAGTGAGAGGAGAGAAGAGGAGAGAGGAGAGAGGATAAAGCAAAGAAAGCAACTTCGCTAGAATATACGCATTGGTTACAGCAACAATAAACAACAGACAATCGGCCGGAAAACCTGCTCGTCGCCCGTCCTGATGGGGTTTTCTCCTATTCTCTAGCACGGCGGTGGATTTTGTTCCCTGTTTCTTCCTTATGGTCAACTTGTTTTTGATATCGTTCGTCATCGTTAATAAAGCTTGCTACTCTGCTTCTTTTCTTTTTTCTTCCTCCAAGTTGCCCTGCTTGTTAGTCCTATTCCCCCCTCTCCTCTATAAAATCCTTCAGAGAGGAAAAAAAAAGAAAAGAAGCAGAGTAGCTGAGGATTCTCACTGATCGACTTATAACGCTCTGCATCAGCATGGCTGCGAACTTTTTTCTTTTGCTTGTCTGGCGGGCTGAGATTTAGTTTTAATCGTAATAAATTAATGATGCATTGCAACCTTTTTGCTGCTCCTATGTAGCATTACCACACGGTGCTTCTTCTTGCTGGGCGTTTGGTTGGTGGGCTGGGTGGGCTGGAGGGCTTAGACTAACGGCTTGCTGCTTTGACTGGTCTTGGATTTGATGTGATTTTTCTTGTCCTTGTGAGTTGGCGCTGTTGTATGTATCAGAACACAGCCCTAGGAAGTACCGATATCCCCCTCTTCAGGCTACACTTCTTGTAGTCTTGTGTTCTTCATGCTCATGCGAGAGGACTTGGTACATATCTTTCTCTCCCACAATACATGATCCCCTCTCAAATAAGGTCAAATCCCCTGTCTTCTCTCTCTTTTCTCTGTCTCTTCATTCCGATTCCCCCATCTTTGTCTGTAGCACTATTCACCCTTCACCTTTGAAACTTGATTTTTATTTCTTTTCTAGGCTTGCTTCTTATTCTCCTCTCATCTTTTTTTCTTTCATTTTCTTTTCCCTCTTCCTTTCCTCCTCCTTGGTTCTCTCCTTCCTTTCACTCTAGGTTTCTCACATACACGCATCCTTCTTTGGCCTAAGAGCTGTGACCAAAAATTCACTGCGTTTCCTCCACTCCACCTGTCGCTACTTCACGTCGACCCCTTTTACCTATCTAAGATCTTACATTTTGATTGTGCGCAACAGTTGCGTTGGATACAAGATCATTTATATCTACGCATACAACAAAAAGCAGAGGCTGTCCCCGTCCTAAGTCTCCCTTTTTTGATATTTCTCCCAGAACACAAGTTACATTTACGTGCGCCCCCGAATTTCGTACATCAAAACTTGTCCTCGAACACAGCATCCATTGGCATTGCATTGCATAGGGAGGGCAACTTGCTAATCTTTTGCTCTCACATTACACGCAATCCTTGCTTTTGCTTGTCCTTGCCTTTTTTGCTCTTGCCTTCTTTGGCTCTTTCCTCACTCTCCATTTGGAATTTCTAGGTTCCTCCTCTTGTTGGCCCGAGGGTGTTTGTTTACTCAGGACCTCGAGTCATCATCTTGCCAAAGGAAGAAGACTTTTTACAGGCGGAAGAGACGAAAGAAGGAAGGAACTTCTTTTTTTACATTGTGCATCGTGCAGTTGCCGTCATTTTTCGATCTCGGCCTTGATCCACTTTGTAACTACACGTCTTGTCTTGACTTAGACCTTTTTCCTTTTTTTTTTTTCTTGTTTTTTCCTCGCCTTTTCCCTGCTTTTTCCTCCCATCCCACCCGATTTTCTGGGGTTAGAATATCTCCTGTTGTCTCTTCAAAAAGAAGTTGTGAAGTAGGAAAAAAAATCCTTCCTTCCTTGTTATTTTTCATTTTCTTTTTTCAAACTTTTTATTCTTATTTTTCCTTTTATTTACTTTCCCCCTTGTCTTCTTCTCCCATTTCCCCGCGCCATAACCCTCTTTTTTCTTGTGATTTTTAATATTGATACCTCCCCTCATACGGCAACATCCGAGTCGATTCTTCTCTATTTTTTTTTCCTTACGTTTCTTGGTACCCTCTCTTTTTTTACCTTACTTTTCTCCTGCCCTGTTTGACTTCGAGAGATTCTTCTTCCTCTTCCTTATTTTCCTCCTTGTTTCTTCTCTCTGCTCATCATTCGTCTTTCCTCTTATACCATACCCGGTTACTAGAAATCGCGCTGAAACTTTGCTATCAAAGACACCAACCAACCCAACAGTCTTGGAAGCCAAGGGCCAACAAACATTTTGGATTGATCATTTTGGCATTTTGGTCTCAGTCACAGCATTCAACATTTGCAATCGCACTTACACACTTGCGCTCCTAAAATCACAAGCAAATCTCTGATTTGGTTCATATTACTATACATACCGTCGTCTTGCCTGCCCGCCACCTTGTCTTGCCTTGCGTTGACTACAACCCGCAATCACACCACGCTCTCTCATTCTTTTCTCAACGGGAAAAACGGCACAGAGCAGCACAGGCCCAAGAAACAAACGCCCAGCGGTCCTCTTGGTTCCTGCTTATCTTTTTCTTTATTGACTGACCTGATCTTTTCGCCATATTCCCTGGCCACCATTTTTTTCCTTCTTAACTTTCCTCTTATTTCTCTCCTCTTTCTTTTTTTATTCTGCCTAGCCTTGTCCTTCTGTGCCTCTTCTTTCTCTTGAGTTCTTCTCTTTTCCTATCGCACTGGCTTTGGTCTAACTCGAGAATTTTCGTCCCATCTCTTTGGCCTGCTTCTGCTTGTCTTCCTACTTTTTTTCTTATTTTCTTCTGTGTGGCTTTTCGTTGCCTTGCCGCCTTGCCTGTTTTCTCTGTGATCTCTTTACTCTTTTTTTTTTCTTCTCTTATTTTTTCTCCGTCTTTCACACTACACCCAATATTGGGTTATTTCTTGATCTTGAAATTGCCTTGCATCACTCTTGATTTTGTTGCCTCTCTGCATTTGTCAATTTTTTTATTCGCCGCTGCTCTCCCGAAAAAGAAAAAACTGGTTCCAACCCTCCAGCAACCTCAAGCTTGGGTTGCACAGGTGCTATTTGAGATTGCTTGATTGTATTACGCTTGGTTGTTTGGCCTTGCTCTGTGTTAGAGTCAAGTACTTGGTGATCCAGTCTTGGTCGGATTGCCTCAAGAAAGCGGAAAGAAAAAAAAAAGAAATACATACAGACCCAAAACAAAAGTATCCCGTCTGTCTGCCTGGCTGTTGAGTTTTTGATCCAGTTCGTGTTCGTTCCTGGGAGCTTTTATTGTCGTGGAGCTCTCAACGTTCACTTGATATTCCACCCCAAGTTCACCCCCTTCAAGTCGCCCACCATTATCGACTACTCGCAACCCTCGATGTTCGCGCAATCGCAGCCTCCGGATCGAGGCCAACCGTCTGTCCGGAATCCATTCTTGCCATTTGGCTTGCCCAATCACACATTTGTCGGCCTAGTTAGCAGTGTGCTATCCGAGATCCAGCCTGTATCAGCTTCATGGCCAGAGCAGGATTGTTTATTTGCTGACGTGGGCGAGTATCTCGTCAAATGCGCCGAGGTTCTAGCTGAGATGGCAGACAAGCTGTCAAACAACCAACACCTTGCCTATCAAATGCACCAGGCACAGCAGCAGCAGCAATGGAACCGCGACTGCTTCAACTACCAGTTTTACCTGGCCCACAAGAACGAGAGCATTAAGTAGGTCCTTTTCTTTCTATATTCTCCCTCTGTTGTGCACTGTTGCTTATGTAGTTCCTTCTAGGACTATGGCTTCTAGTTTGAGAAATACCGCAGAAGCTCTCCGATTAGAATGGAGTAAGAGTGACCACCCACCGCACCCTCACCATAACCATGCAGCATCTCGAGGGGCTGTGGGGATTCCCCAAGGCTATGGCCAGGATCACACCCAGCAGCATCCGGCACACCAGCAACATCCGCAGCAGCAACAACACCCCCAGGCCCAACAACATCAGCAGCAACAACACCGACTCCCTACCATGGCACCGGCTGCTACACCCGTATCTTCCGTGGTTCCCGGTCCGTCAACTCCCCAGCAACAGCAACACCAGCAGCAACAGCCCCCAGTTTCGTCCGGAATTGGTCCGACCACCTCGGCTGCTCCTGGACCTATAGCGGGAATGGCGCGACGGGATCCGCCAACTACGCGCACAGCATTTCCTTCCGCAGCCTATGCGCCACAGAACGGGGGGACTCCCGTCGCTTATCCCCAAGAGTCCGTGTACCCGCTGGGTAGCTCGGCAACTTCAGGGTCTATGGAGCCTATGGAGGACGAGCTGTCAGTAATGGACGAGGAGCGGGTCCGGCAGTTGCTGAATCAACCTCAACACCGCGGCGTAGGCCAGCATTACTGCCCTCTGGGTGAACGGTGTGACAAGGGTGGTGTCTCCTCTGATGGCTCAATACGGCTATTTGAGCGTAACAGTGATTACCGGTAAGTCAGTTAGTAACACGCCGTGTGACACACTTGTCCTTCCCCCGGCTTGTTTTCCCCTTTTCCAAGATTACCAGCACGTCAAAATTCCCACGTGTGATGGTGTCTTGCGTTGCCCAAAGAGAAGAGACTTGTCTAACACAAAATTTCCCCACTCGGTAGAACACATCTCAAGAAGCACATCAAGATGTACAAGTGCCCTGTGCCTGGCTGCAAAAACGTTGAGGGATTTGGCCGCAAGGATCAGCTTGAACGCCATATTCGTACCACTAAACACAGCTCCACCGCGCCCGGTGTCCAGACTCCTGGCAACGGGCCTCCACACATGGCGCCAGCTCAGCCACAGCCGGAGTTTGTACCTCCGATGACACACCGCTACTAGCATAGTGGCCGTTTTATCTTGTCTCTCTATTTACTTTTTGCTCTTTTAGTTCGGATCTTGCTGTGCGCGCTTTTCTTTCTTTCTTTGCCTGCTTCTGATGCTCTTGTTTCTGTTCTATGTGGCCCGGTACATCTTGTTTGTTTTGTTCTCTTAGCTTGTTTTTTCTGTCCTCGATCTTTGTTTTATTTTCTCTTTTTTTTTTCACTTTGTCCCTTAGCGAAAGCGTTGTTCACGACAAAACTTTACATATGAGACGATGTCATTGATGAAAGGTCTTCATTTGCGGTAGTTTCTTTTTCATTTTTCTCTGTGTGGTCTCGCATTGTTTCTATATCTCTTTATTGGTAGATCTCTGTCTTTATTTCTGTCTGTCTCATCACCCCCTTTGGCAGCCCACCCCCCTCTTTTTTTGTGTGTCAATGGATTTGTTTTTGCTGTGAGGCCGCGTTGGCGTCCAGCAAACCAAATGACGTCATAGCGTTTTGGCTGCCATTTCTTGCGATGCACTGTATCCAGGATCTTCCGAATCGACTCTGATCTAGCCTGTGCGCAATTTTGCGATTGTATCTATCAATCTACACAGCCTGTTCACATAAGTACAAGGCCGCCGTTACTGTAAAAGACAGAACTGGCGATACCAAATATGATAGCTATATGCTTGTTAGCCTAATGTCTCCATTTATCAAACACGCAATCGTTCAGACCTACTGTAAGTAACTTGGCCATGGCCGTCTCATCCTCTTGTCCCGCATTGCTCACTTGTATAAGCGTAATCAACTTCATGGCTGGTGGTCCGGTGGGCATCAACATAAGCGCGAACCAAAGCATAGGATCGTCGCCTAACAGATGGGTTTGAGTAACAAGGAGATAGATGAGCCCAATCGAGACAATGGGCCAGACTACGAATCGAATCGCTAGAATGTACATCACTGTAGCAAGGGGTAACTTGGAGCTACTCCCTTGCAGCTCCTCATCGCTCGTTCCTCTCCGTGTGTTGCTCATGGCCGCGTATAGGGAAACGCCAGTTATCACTACCGGCAAGGGCACAAACAGACTCCCAATGCTTTTCATTGAGGCTGTCAGCCAGGCCGTAAAGATGCCGCCGTTGGAGAGATGGCCAAAAAAGGCCGTCTTAAGAGCAGGAGTCAGGCCAATCAAAGTGCCAGCCAAGGCCCCTAGCAAGGGCGCATTAAAAAAGTCACAGATAAAAAGGATCCACCACTGCATCCTTGGGCCCAATCTGTCCCATTTTGATGGAGGCACAATCGATGCTCGGCGGTGGGTCGAAGTGGAGGCAGATCGGACTGACGATGCACGTCGTGAAGGGAAGAATCTATTCTCGGCCCAGCGAGACGACGAGGCGTGGCTCAAAAGTCCTGTTGTCTCTGAAGTTTCCTCGGCTGTCTCTGAAGTCTGCTCGGTGGCCTCTGTGACTGCAGTTGTCTCATCTGATTCCTCAGTAGCATCCTTGTTCATTTCTTCCGGCGCATGCTCGCTATCAATCAGCCGAGGGCCCACAGCGAATGTCAAGCAGCTTGAGACCGTTGAGAATACCAGGAAGTACGACTTCATGCGTGCCACTGCTCGAGCCCCGTCGTGATCGTGGTGCTCACCGCTGTTGTCCCCTCCAAGTAGTTTGTGTAGAATTCCAGTCTGCTCTAATGCCGCGACTAGCAGCAGGGGATAGCTCGTAGTGTTGTTAAACATGAGTGCCGGCGTCGTCCAGTCGGGCATTTTCAGGGCCAAATGCGCAATAATTCCCAACACAAAAGACACCAAGTGGCAAAACAGCGCCCAGTACAAAACAAACAGGTAGTCTTTAGCTGAAGAGGGCGCAAGTTCGGCTCCAATACTAGTGAGAATCAGCGCAGGGAGGAACATTCGCACACAAGCCTTGGAGATTCCCCGTGCAGTACTCACAGACAAGAGTGAGAAATGCGCAGAAATCGCTCCATAGCTAATGACCAGAAGCACAGAGAGACTAGCCTGAATGGCAGCAACAAAGGAAAAGGCCCAGCCCGGTAACATGGCTAGAAAGAGGAGGGAGAAAAAAAGGCGTAATAAGTGTTTAAGTGTAAGTCGAGACAGGGTAAGTCAGAGTAGGCGGTATGCTTTGTGGGTGTTCCAAAAAAATAAGAACTATTTAACAAGCAGCTGCGAAGTTGGATAAGCATTAGTTATAAGTTATATTAACTCACTTCATGATATGATGAAATATACTACTCAATTTTGTTATCGGGTGGCTTAGATGGCAACATTGCTGAGCGATAAAACACGACGGCGGTTGTACACAGGCCACACTAGGGTTAGCAAACTACACACTAGGGTTATATAAGTTGGCTAACCACATGAAAAGAGGGCTGTTGTTGCTGCGGTGAAAGCATACCAACGGCTAACAACGTGCAGTTGAGCCGGATGCAATGTTGGGCTGCTTTAAGATAGAAACGTAAACACGGTTATTTATGGTTATTGGCACCAAGGGCAAGCCTCAGGTTCCGAGCTGCACCTTGTCCTATCGAGAATAAGAAGCCTAGAATCTCCCCACGGCGTCACAGCCATCGTCTCAGATACATATCTCTGGCTGCCAGTGTGCCATACTATCTGCCCTCAGCTATTGAAGAATCTTTTCGTACTCAGAAAGCGTGTGTATGTAGCTCTACTTTCTGCCTCGGACACAGCCTAGCAGAAAACTCGGTTGTCTAAGAATTATTGAACAGCCTCCACCACGACTAAGGCGACCAGCACTATTCTCGTTTGTTTTACTAGTCCTAGAGCAATGTGCTTTCACTACTGGTCGCGATATACGTCCTGCGGTCACACGACATACTTGAACTCGCTTCTCTGCGGTCACGGAGTGGGCATCCTCCGTACTAAAGTGCCGGCCATTAGCCTGCGTGAAGCAGCCACCTACCGAACCCGCGAGCATATTCCAGCCTCGGACACGCAGATTTGCCACCCCGAGGACGTCAAGCTGTTTGATGCAATTGCCCAAACCGACCACAGCAACCTTGTCGAGTTGCTGCGCCAGAGACACAAGGCCGGACAGCCTGTTTTTGCCTGCCACGAGCGAAAGAGAGACATTACCGCGATTGTAGCGGACCAGGCATGTCCTAATTGCAGATCTATTTTCGATGGACTAAGAGCTAAAGCACAGCTAAGCCCGCGGCTTCGAAAATGGGAGTTGACATTGCGCGAGGGCTCGGCCTCGTGTACCGCATCACCTATACCATCACTTGAGGAGACATATGACTTTGAGCCGGAAGGTGTGTATAGACAGACAAGCGGGAGCAGTTCGAATAGCGAAGGGAGCTGGTGGACTATCAACAGACTGAGCAGGACTCACTCTGGGTACAGGTCCATGGGAACTGCTGTGGAGTCCATACTTGAGGTGGATGAGGAGACAGACCGGCTTGTTGGCGATGCGCCGGCAAGGAGGGGCCAGGAAGGCGTAGTTGAGGGAGGCGACTATGAGGTTAATGTGCCGCTATCCGAAGAGCTGACCAAGGGACTCAGCAACGAGTTCGTCTTGGGGCCTCCAGTGGTATCAATGGACCCGCCGCTCTTGACTTTGACCAAAGCCCCCGCGGATCATCCCGCAGAGCAGGTAGTGCCAGTTGAAGAAAGCCTGCTTGAAGGAGCCATGGCCAGTCAGCCCAGCGACTGGGAATCTGCTGATGAAGACGACGACTTTGAGATCAACGACGTCTATGGCTTGCCTGGCCAAGGGGACTTCAAACTCTCCCTTGCCTCTGGCATCTTCAGCCAGAAACGGCGGGTCAAGTCGGTGTCATGCACTCAGGTTCACATGAACAGCGGAAAGTCCGCCTACACGGATGTGATTAGACCCATATCAAAGAGTTGTGTGGATTTGTCGTCGATGCCGTCGTTTTCCTGTATTCCACAGATGGTGGAAGGGACATTGGGATACTGATAATCAGGCGTTGAGTGACAGCATGCTACGCAGTGTAGTAGTAATGAGGGATCTATCTAGTAGATGGGCGCGGGCTAGGATGAAAGAGCTTGGTGAAGGAGTGAAGGGAAGGAAGAAGGGTAGCGAAGATGGCTCCCCACTCTTTAGTTGGGATTTTGCAATACTACGGCGAGGAAAGTCGACTCGAGGGCTGGATTTTTACAATGGCAGTAGTACCCCACACTTTGGTTGCTTTTTTGAAAACCCCATAGGTGCAAAATACGGAAGTGACATCAAGCAAGTCAAGGCTTCCAATCAACAGCCGTGTGCAGGTGAATGTCGCACCTTGCCCCCACACTGTATCCACCCACTTAACCCTTCACCTATCTGAATGCGAAAGTTGGGGAAACTCGAAGCTAACAGCATCACTACTTCTTTGCTTCTGCTTGTTTATTTATTGAAGCGGGTGTTTCGTTTCATTTTTTGTTCTTGTCTTTTGCTTGTCTCTCTTTTCCATAGACTTGCTGTTCTTTGCTCTTTTATTCTCTCAATATCGTCCCTTTTCTACTGCTCTTAGGGTTATCGCAACAAGCGGCCGAAGGCGTCATTTTACCCTGAAGCTTGTCTCTGCCGCTTTCCAAAATGGCCTCCAAGAAAGCACGCCAGCGCATTAGCTATGGTAAGCCCCAGCGGCCCTATCTGAATATCTGTCTTTCTTATTAGCGATAAACTAATACGTGCCGGCTGCACTAGTTTTGGATCTGCCCCAGTCGTCCAATGGCGAAGGAGGCCATCGGCTGGGCGTAAGCGGCCTTGCTGTTGATCGTGAGAGCTCTATATTGTAAAATACCCCCTTCAAGCTACCACCACCCCCGAGGCCTATCACTAATTCCACCCCTTGTTTGTAGATACTCTGGCGGCCGCGATGGAATGCTGTGTGCTTGGGATCTCAATCTCAACCTGATGTCAAAGCCTTCCATCTCCGACACTGCCTCAAACCATACCGATAGCTCCATTAACGCCAGCTCTCTCAACCAAACACCGAATTCTAGGACCAAGTCGACATTGCGCATGCAAACACAGGCGCACACTCATTGGATCAATGATATTGCCCTCGTGCAAAATTCCCGGACCGTGGTCTCGGCCTCGTCCGACCTGACTGTCAAGGTATGGCGGCCGCACAGCGAAATAGACCAGTACATGACGCATAAGATTGGCGAGCATGCCGACTTTGTGAAGGTTGTGGCTGCGCCACCGCAGAGTCCGTGGGTAGCCTCGGGTGCTCTAGACCGCAAGATCCGACTCTGGGATCTTAATGGCGGCGGCATGACGCTAGAGATCGACGTTAGTGGCGAGGAAAAGCCTGAAAAGGGCTCCGTCTATGCCCTGGCTGTCTCGCGCGGTCTTATGGCCTGTGGTGGTCCCGAATCTGTTGTGCGTTTAATGGACCCACGCACTGGCCAAAAGGTCAGCAAGTTTGTCGGCCACACCGACATGATTCGTGATATCTTGTTGAGTGAAAGTGGCGATACCGTGCTTACTGCAAGCTCTGACAATACTATTAAACTGTGGAGTGTGACAGCTGGCCGCTGCATGTATACTTATTCGATGCATAGTGAGAGCGTCTGGGCGCTGGCCTCCGAAGCGCCTGACTTGAGCCTTTTCTACAGCGCAGATAGGTCAGGCCTGATTGCCAAGACCGATGTGCGTAGCGTGGCAGAGGACCTAGACCGAGGCTTGTCCCTGGCTCTAGCCAAGGAAAACAACGGCGTACTTCGCATTGCACCCGCGGGTGACTTCTTCTGGACGTCAACAGCCAGCTCATCAATCAACCGCTGGCACACTGTCAATACTGATAGTGTGCGCCTTAGAGGTGCTGAGAGCGGTCATCTTGAGGAGGGTGTCGGAGCGCATCAGCGGGCCCTATCTTCGACGACTGTAGTCACAACACCTACAGTCGTTCTCCCGTCGCATATCCCGGCATCTAGTGTTTTGAGAATCTCAAACACAGCTGGTTTTCCAGCATTCGTACGCAGGGATGGAGAAAATCCTGCGCCTAATGACAACTTTGCCATTGAAGATCCAGAAACCTCGGCGGTCGAGCCAATTCACCACCTGGCTGAGGAGACAATTGAAGGCCAGAACGGGCTTGTCAAACATGTGCTCCTCAACGACAGACGGCGAGTGTTGACGTTAGATACAGCCGGCGAGGTTCTTCTTTGGGACCTAATCCAAGGCATCCCCATTGTAAATTATGCTAAGCGTGATCTGCTGAGCATCTTACCCGAAGTGAACACTATTGAGGCCGTTGCTCCGTGGTGCTCTGTGGATATCAGCTCAGGCAGTCTGACGGTGATTCTCGAGCCATACAACTGTTTTGATGCGGAGATGTACGCTGACGAGCTTACAATGAAGGTTGACCCCGAGATCGAGTTCCGCGAGGATCAGCGAATAAACCTCGGAAAATGGGTGTTGCGTTATCTGTTTTCTGGGCTTGTCGATGAGGAAGTCCGCCGTGACGAAATATATCGCCAAAATCTCAATGATGCGATTGATTTGCGTCTAGGTAAGCCCAAGAGTGTTTCCATGCAGAACAACTTTGGATCTACTTCTCAAGGCTTAGCATTGACAGACCAGGGACCTGCTCTGCCTACACACGGAAAGGCAAACTTGAGTGTTGGCACGCCGTTAGTGCCAGTTTCCAGTCAGTTGTCTCAATTAAGTCGGGTTTCACAGGATGATGATGTCTCTTCTGTAATACCGGCTGATGGAGCGCTCAAAAATGGACTTTCAACGGGGCTAGTAGCCAATGGAGATACACCTACATCCCCTATTGTAGACCCTCTAATCGCCAAAGAAAAGGAAGAAGACAAGGATGACAGCGCTAAGGAAAAGGAGACCAAAGACAAGGACGGCAAGGGCATGGGCTTTAAGAAACTGTACATGGGCATGTCGTTTGGAAAACAAAAGAACCGCACTGTATCTGCTCCTACAGCTGAAAAGACGCCTGCGGCTATAGACGAAAAGGCCGAAGAGAGTGAGACGGCCTCGATCCTAGAGAAAGAGGTGGACGACTCGTTTTATGGCGCGATACAGAAGATACACATGGAGTATGACAAGCAACTGCTTGAATTGCCTGACCAGCTTGTCGAGACACGCCTGATGCCGAGTCTCCCATCCGAGACACCAACACTTGTATTCCCGCCTAAGACCAAGGTCATTATCCAGGAGGAAACCAGTTCTGGTGGCAGCGCCAATATCTACATGGGCACAGTATCCAGTGTAGGAAACGATGCCGATGTCATTGAGAAGCGTGGCCCCATGTGGCTGGGCGATGTCTTGCTACAAGGCTTAATGCCGTACAAGGAACCTGTAAAAGTGTCTTTTGTGCTACACCCTTGGCAAGACAGCCTGCCACGCATAGCCCCGGCTGATGGTAACAACCGTCTTAATGCCAACAGGATGTTGCGCGTTCGCAAGATTCTAGGCTATGTGGCCGACAAGATTGATCCCATCCCTCAGCCTAAAATTAAGCCTGCTCGCATGCGACAGGAGGGCATGGAACAGGCTCTAGGCTCGGGGGGGACCGCGCAAGACGGGATGGGGTCCCAAAATCAGCAAGGCGAGGATGCTCTAGACGAACAAGAAGAAGAAGGAGAAGCAAGACCTAATCCTGAAGAGTACCTAGAGTTATACTGCAATGACCAGCTGCTGCCTGTGTCCATGAGTCTCGCCACACTCCGGGCCCATGTATGGAAAAGCGGTAGCGACGTGATACTGTACTACAAAAGCAATGGAAGACGGACGATTCCTCCACCACCCCCTCCACCAATGATTCCACCAGAGGAGCCAGCCACGGCACAGATATCAGCAGCAGTGTAAAGAGAAGGGAAAGGTGTGGAGATGCTGCTCAATAAGGGGGGACAAAGAACAGGATGTGGCGTGTATTTGTTAAGCATTCAGTCAAGGCGAGACCAGGCGCCTAGTAAACAAATCTTCCTTGGGTTCATTGATTGGCACAGGACAAGTTGTTCGTCAGTAATATAATATAATGATTATTATTACATACATATGAGACGCACTTAAAGAGTACTATACAGTCGTATGGTTGAGGTGTCCCCCTCCCCACGTCTTCCACTATTCTTCTACCAGTGTTCCAACAGCAGTCTAATAAAGCGGTGATACATGAATTGAGCCAGATTTGCTTTGCCTCCTATCCCCATCGTAGTTTTTTTGACAGGCCGTAGAGTTGGATGAATGTCTCTCTCTTCTTTCCTTCTCGCATATCCCTCTTATGAGTATCATCGACTCTTCTCCCCACGCGGCGATACCAGGGTATTCACCACTGACTGGTAGCTACCAAGGAATATCGCTCCGCCAATGCTGATCCACATGACTCGTGGCCCGATTCCCGAGAAAAATACCCGCACTCCGCCTTCCTGGTAGGTCTGTTTGAGCACCTTAGCCACACTAATCTTTTCCTTGGCTAGCATTGTGCGGGTCTTGAGCACATCTAGCGGCGTAGTCGCTGCTGCTGCCACACCACCCGCAAGCGAGCCATAGGCCGCACTCTCGAGAGCAGGAACGTCAGCCCCGGCAAGAGACTGGTCATTGCCGGCTGCTATGGCCCTGCGCGATCGGCCCATACGCTTCAGTGCCTCCCACAGTGGAAACTGGATAACAGTGAAGGGCACCTCACGCATAACAGTGATACCCCAGCCGCGATACAGTGCGGCCCACACACGCGGGAGGCTTCCCTGGGCTAGTATAGCACTTAGTGCAGCCCGTGACGAGCCGCCGTGCTGGCCAGCTTGGGCTCGTTGTTTGACCACTTCGGTGGGCACACGCACAGCACATGCAGCCACCTCGCCCAAGCTGGCAGCGACCATGTGGGTAGCAGCAGCCTGCACAGCAGGGCTAGCCGACAAGTGGCGCTGCAGGTGTGCAGAAACGGCGCTCTTGGCAGTCTCATAGGTGCAGAAAAACAATGCAGCACCCGGAGACGACCCGACCACGGCCGAGCCAATGCCTCGGTATACGCCACGGAAGCCGCCCGAGGCGAAGAAACCCTCGGCCGATTGTAGGCGCGTCTTTAGCGTGTCTAGTGGGAAGAGCGAGAGATCAACCGTCGTCCCAGCTACGGCGCCGGCCGCGAGGGCAGTATAGAACGAGACCATTGGTGCACGAAGGGCGGGGGTCTTGTATGTGGGGGGGAAGAGTGGAAGAGCCAGACAGAGCCTCTAGAAACAAAAGACCCAGTCGCAACTGGGCAAAACCTAGACCCCAGGCTTATGCCGCGGAAAGAAAAGCTGAACACCGAATTTTGCTGTTTCCTCTTTCTTCTATTTCTACACGCTTGACGAATGAATAAGCCAGCCGGAAGAAAATGGCGAGTTCCCACAAGAAATGCTTGACTTGCAAATTTAGAAAATTAAGAACGAAAAAAAGTCAAAATATCCTCAGCCTTGGAATTCCTTATCAGATTATGAACATACAGATGTAGTTACAAAGGCACCTTCCAAATGTTATAAGTGGGCAAGGATGAGGCTGAATAAAACAAGGGCAATAACCAAGAAGGGAAGGGAAAAAAGCGGGCAATGCGAGGTCGGAAGTAATTGCAGGTTCATAGGCTGGACCTCACCAAAAACCGAAAAGGAAGCCCCTTGCTACTCACCGAGCTAGCAAAAGGACTGTTTTCTTTACCGAAGGGAAACCCTAATACTGCCCCACATTGACCGAATCCTACCGAGACCCTTCCCCTCCCCCACTTTCCCTTTCCTTTGTTAATGACCAACCTTGCATTGAAGAGGTAACCCACCAAACTAAACTTGTGGCGTATGAAAAGGAACTGTGTGGCGTTCATACCCTAACGCCTAAACAATAACTTTAGATTTAGTTGGACGGGCACTCCGTCATGCAAGTCATTGTCTTACAGCAAACTATCCGATGTGAACAATCCTATGTAAGCTCTACTACTTATCCTACTTACCGCCAATTAATCTTGACTTGCGGCAAAGAGATATTCCACAAGAAGAAACGCTAAAAGGACCTCCGCTGCAGAGAACAACTGCTGTATGGACTTGTATATTACAGTTGGCCTTTAATCCAGCTTGTCCTGAAGCAGAAAGTGAGACAAACTGTTATAAGGAGGAGGTAGCAGGTAAGACGGGACGCTCAAGAGGTTCAAGTGCTCTAGGCGACTCGCGCCAAACCAAACCAAGCAACCTAGACGATGACTCGGGCTCAGAACCAACAAGACAGAACATGCGGCAGAACTTCGTCATCGTGTGTCTTCATAGCCGTTATACAGGCTTATCTGCATTTTACCCTTGCTGTTTCATTCCCCTGGGCTGCGTCCGTTCCTCCAAGACTAAAGATTAGCTTCCAACTTGCTCCATCTTAATCCAAGCCCTTTACCCATCTGCCCATCTTTGCCGCCACCGTCAGTTATGTGCATCGGATGTGATGTGGCACCTGTGCTGTCTGTGTTACCTGTTGCAATGTTGCAATGTCACACGGCACAGGCCTCGTGAGGCGTTGCAAGAGGGGTGTTGGAAGAATTGACAGTAGGTAACCGGCAGCCATGCATACGTAGGTATACGCATATTACTATGAGGGCTAGCCGTACCAACCCTTCCTTCAACTCTCCTCCCCCTTTCTCCATTCCGGCTCTCGTCAACAGTCTACCCTACAGCATAACTCCTAGCTTCCTCCGCGCGACTAGACTTAGAGCCAAAAGCCAAAAGAAACCCCTACTCCAAATGATAGGGGAACATAAGAAATAAGAAGCAACGGCCGGCATTTTACCTCACTTTTTTTGCAGCTGCTCGGCAAATGCCTCTCAGACTACCGGATATAACATTAGAAAAGTCGTTTCCAGTGGCCGCCCATCTTTAGCTAACGGCAGTCCCAGTTTAGCATCGTTAAAGGACCTGAGAGCCTTGGGCTGGGAATGTGCCGCAGTGGGGATGGGAGGAGGTGGCGGATAATAGCTTCGAACCGCCCCTCGTTATACCCCATCTAGGAAGCCAAAGGTACGCCTTTCTTGCCTACCTACGGCTCACGCAGAGCTTCCCAATCTTGGTTTACACAATTTAGCCCAAGGATCTAATCCAGAAGCCTATGGTTTCCGCCAATGAAATTTTGAAAATCGCGAGCCATGTATCGCATTGTATCGGGGAACCAGTCTCCCATCGTATCGGCAAGCCCATGGAGATGCTGAATCTCCAGACCATCATATGGGGTTTGCATGAGGGGTATAGGGCTCAAAGGGACAAGCCAATACAAAAGTTCTATCGGCGAATAATATGCTCTCTTCACATGTTTCTCTGCATCAGTCACTCCTGGTCACACACCACAACCCCTCTTTCATCATGAGAAATATCGCGACCGCAAGGCCATCAGTCCATCTATCCTCATGTTGTTTCTCGTTCCTTTCCTCTTCCCTTCACCCCCAATCTCAATCTCCCCCATCTCTTGTACACTTCCGGCTATATGCAGCTCTAGTGCCAGCTGGCGCCTAGTCCGGACCTGTACTTTGATTCTTGCTAGCACTGGCTTCACGCCATCCCGTCCCCATCCTACATACTAGCAGCCCATCCTGGCTCCTGTCTAGATCTCATATCAAATCAAAGTACGGCCAGAAAGCTCGCACAAGACATCAGCTACCCACCCAAGCTCCAGCGCCTTGAATCCCTTGGCTCCGTTGTACAGGAAGCTTGGATCACCTGCTGTGGCTTTCTAGGCTACCGGTGTGCCTTTTAGGACTGCATGGTTAACAGGATGATGGGGGTGTGGAAGTGTAGAAGCTGTGCTACTATCACTTGATCTCGTCATCTTCTTAGGATCCACAGTCCCGTCTTCCCCTTCTCTCTTTAATCTTGTTGACTAATGCCTTCCAATGTGTCCTAGTATGTGCAAACAAATAGGTTTTGTTAGACCGGACGGCCTGGCATGAGAACGCATGTAACAAAGCTAGTAGCAAGGCCTGTTTGTGCTTCTTTCTTGTGCCTCTTGTTTGTGCTTGAGGCTATGCTCGTAGCAACGTCTGTGCTCACAGTGCACTCTAACTCTGAAGGCCTCTTGATTCTCTTATTTGCCCTACTGAATTGTACATGAAAACTGTAATTAATACCTTGAAAACACAAAAGACAGCTTGGGCCTAGGAGCTCGTAAGGCTCTCACTCAAGTAGACATAGTGGATGGTCAGGCCAGCCTCCTGCTTATAATAACCAACCGTGCTACTACAGGGCTGTGTCTCAGCTATATTTCAGTTGAGTCTAGGGCATGCACAGATTATCTCCCACGTATATCAGACGGTGAATATCAATGATTGGGCAGACATTATATTGTCTGGAATCTGTCTTTTTCATTATGCAATACTGATCAAAACCAAAAAAACATAGACAAGCACACAAAGTGTACCACCAATGCAAACATTTTATGGATGAATCAAAACAGGCTATGAAGCAATGAATGGGTATTTAAATCATGACGAGTGAGGGGTATAAACAAGACAAGACAAGACAGAAAAGTCTAGGTGTATAGAGATAACAAAGGAAAAATAAAACCCTCCATGGATAGCACAAGCTAAAATCTGGACAAAAATGTGCAGCAGACCATGAGAGAATACAATTTTCGAGCGTGAATCGTAAGGAACGTCAAGAAGCAAAAATAGCGTTAACAAAATAGAAAAAAGCTTGTCGCTCAGAGATGAGAAAAGCCTTGACTAAATGTCCGTAACATGGATTACAGAATAAAGGAAAGAAATAGGCATAGCCATCAAGAGATGGCGGGGACGTACTAGTCGCCTAAGGAGTGTCGTGGTATCATCAAAGTGCAAAAGGGGAAAAAGAAATTTAAAAAAAAAAAAAAAAGGCAGAAGGGAAGCAAAGACAAGCAAATAACGCTTAGAAAAAAAAGAAAAGAAAAGAAAAAAAAAGGTGTATGACCGACACTCGCCCGGAAGGTTGGTCTAATGAAGGAAAACACGAGAAAAAAGAAGGTAATAATAGGCCAAGGTCGGAGTCATGGATTTCTAGCCATTATCCATTTCAAGGCTCACTTTTTAACCTTGTCAATTATATTGCGCAAGAAGTTAAAGTGCCCAGCCTTGCGTTCCTCACTACCATTGCGAATCATGACGGCATCGCGAACCATTGGGCCAACAATGTCTTCATCACCGCGGTAAGGGAACTTGCCAGTACCATCAATCAGATGTGGCACAACAGTGTTGATTGTACCCTCACGCGAGGGCCACTGACTGCCACAAATCAGCTCCTGGCTGAGGTTGCTACCATGGCTCTTAACATTAGTGTTCTTGCACTTAGTGCTACTGCCTTTGTGGGGCAGCCCAGTTACAGTCACTGGTAGGGACTGCACTGAAAGACTCCCGCCATTGTTGTCAGCCCAAGGGCCAGACTGCGTGCCATCCTTACTGTGGCTACGAGTCTTGGACAACAATGTGTATCTTGAAGCAATTGACTGCGATGACGGAACGGCAATCGGCACAGCCGATGTGCGTGCTACAGTAGCAGGAGACGTAGCAGCAGCCACCCGCTTCATGAGTTCGGTGTGGTTTTTGGACCACTCACTTTGAATAAAGTCCCATTTTTCCTTTGTCAACTGGTAGACCTTGCTTGTCTCGCCATAGTTTTCCCCAGTGCGCAGGATGTGCTTAACATAATCAGCACGCGCCAACTGCCAGTCGTCTCTGAGCTTTTGGAGACTTTGCACAGTGGCAGCCTCTGGCTGGTATGGTGCCGGCAAAATAGTAAAGTTGGCGTGGCCAAGACTATCAGACCACTGATCCTGCTCCTGCTCTTGCATGATGTTGGCGAATAGGGGAGGCATCTCGGTAGTGGGCGAAGGGAGGAAGGAAGAAATCGAGGGTCTTGTCGACAGTGAGCGGCCGGATTTGTGGGAGGGGGCTACCGACTGATGTTTCGCAGTACTGTGAAACTGCTCATCGATAGAGGGCGAAGTAGGAGGAGAGTGAAGGGGTGACTGCAGAGGGGAGTGGAAAGGGGACTGGAAGGGCGATTGGAAAGGCGACTGCATTGAGGGAGCGTAGCGAGGCTTGTTAAGACCCTCAACTGTCAAAGGCGGGAGGAGAGGGGTTAGAGCCTGCGACCGATCTTTTTCAATGCCCTTGCTCGCCAAAGCGGCTGTTGGTGGGCAATGGTTGGGAGACATGAGGACGCTTTCACGGCTATCGCAAAACGACGTAGCTGGAGATGCAGGAGTAGACGAGCCCATGCGATGGAAGGCGGGTCGGGGAGGAGTTGCAATAGACGAAGAACAACTGGAGTTAACAAGCGGGTAGTTGCTAGCAATAGAGTCAGTGCTAAACAGCGAGGTTTGCGTTGGCCGCCTCTGGTTGCGCGCTGATCTCCATCCACTCATGTTAGGGAAGCGGCTACCAGCTGTGGAAACTATGCCATCCTTGTTGTCGCGCATCTTATTTGTAGAAGCGTATTCATTGTCGCTCAAGACTGAATCATAGTCAATGCTATATACACCATGTACGGATGGACAGCAATCTTGACAGACAGAAGAGTGAGAACACGAGGTTCCAAGGCCTGTTGAATAAGTTAGAAAAAAAAAAAACAAAGGCCACAAACAGAGCGAGTACAAGCAAATGGGGAGAAAAGAAAGAGAGGGTCCTGTGTTCAACATACAATAATTCTCATATGATTCACTAGCCGATGACGCATAGGAGCTCCTGGATCGCTCTTCGCGCTCATAGGGCTCCTCCATGACATCAGGCAGTTGCCTTTTGGTTGCCGACTTGGACTGCGATTGCTGCAGCGGCTCCATGGGGAGATGCATGCTCTGCGTGAAGTCTATAACCATCGTCGATGTGACAGAGTTTAGGGGTGCATAGCCTGGGACATACGAGCCATGCTCTGTAGGATAAGGCGCACTAGTATTGCGCATGTGCGAGGGATTATGGCTGGACATTGTGAGAGAGGGGGTGGCAGGCGAGGCAAGATCTGAAGCAGAAGAGTTGCGCGTGTGGAAGACTGAGCCCACGTCAGGTTCAGGCAAAAAGAGTGGCAGTTGTTGTTGATGAAAAGAAGAGAGTGCCGAGTGCGACAGATTGGATGCGGTTGAGACAGAGGAAGAAAGAGGATATGAGTCGAATTCAAAAGCATCGAACGAATCGCGGACACAGAGGTCTTGGGGTTTGTCTGTGATAGCGGTAGCAAAAGTGTTGGCGGTAGACGTAGAGATAGAAGTGGTGGGAGAGAGGTCCCGTTCAGCAACCAGCTGCGGGAGGAGGAGAGGTTTTAAATGGGGGGGCATGGCAACTTGGAGAGAGTGTTTTCTGTTTCTGCTTTTGGTTCCTGGCTTGTGACGATGCTGTACAACGGAGATTCAAATACAAAAACGACAAGAGAAGAAAAAAAGCTGGTGAGGATGGGCGAGGCGTCCGGTTATATTGACTGGATGCACACCTTCGCTTAATCGTTGGTCAATGGGTTGTAAGTGTTGTAAGGATAAAGTGCAGGTTGAATGATTCTATTGGCTGAGAGACAAAAATGTCAGGAGAACAAGAAGCAAAAGAAGGGAAAAAATAAAAACAAAAATAAAAAGGCGATGATAGATGGAATGGTGTTTGCGAGCATCAGCCACAGTCAAGTATTGTGAGAGGAGAAAAGACACACAATATCTATACAGTTCGAAGAAGAACAACAAGAGTACACAAACCAGCAGGAGAAGAGAAGAAAGTAACTGATGAGAGAATGAGAAGAGAGCCTAGAGGCATAGAGAAGAGAAGGCGGACGGGTACTTTAAGGATTCAACTCAAGTATTGGCCTGGGATGGTGGCTTTGTAGGGGTGTGGTCTTAACAAGGTTCTTTGGCTAGGTTTGTGATAGGGAAAGAGCAGAAGCAATGCGATGGTGGGAAGGCTGGGAGTGCATGTAAATACCAGGCAGTTGCCGGCTAGCTAGCAGTTGACTGTTCATAATGAGAAAAGGGCAGTGGGTGGAGAAAGACTAGCGATGAGGGGTGGGGTGGGAGGGGGAGTGGGGGTGTAAAAAGTACGGACTTGGATAGAAGAAGGAAACATCCTCTTCGCTACTACAAAACCAGAGCAAACAATTCGTAGGGCGCAAGTAGCTTCCTAGCAACTACTTGGTGTGAAGGGACAAGAGACAGCATGAGCTAGACGGATTTTCCACTCTAGCTACTAGAAGGTAGCGACCGATGTGGATCTAAAGAGAAAAATACGGGGATCAACCAACGCAAGCCGTTCTCGCTTCTTTGCAAGTTTTACAGCTTTACAGTCACAGTTTTTTCGCTACTTCCATCCTTGGAAAGCAACGGGAAGTAGGTAGCAAAGTAGGAAATAGGCCACCCATGACCATCACGCCAGCAAATAAGGAAACAGCGGGCAAGGCGAGCAAACAAACTAGACAAACGCAGCTGCGCTCCTGCTTGATAAGAAAAGAGTCACCCAAGCAGCAAAGGCGGGAGGAGAAGCACGGAGGAAAGGAAGATGGCTGCTGGGTTTTTTGGAGGATGAGGAAAATAAAAAGGAAAGGAATAATCCGACCATAAAGCAAACAAGGACAAGCAGACGAGGAGAAAGGCGGCAAAAAACATGGACTAGCGTGGGAAGGGATTAATCTGGGAAACTCCCAGCCCAGCCCAGCCTGTTGGCAAAGACGCTGAAGCAAAGTCTGCCCATCCAGGTCACGGTTAGGTTAGTCTTTCCTCTCCAGGAAGGGAAGGAAGACTGGCTTTAGTCCCCAGGAAGCCTCAGTTCTTTCCACCCTGCTTTTTGCACTTGCCTGGCTCGCGAGTTCCTTCCCAAGTGCCTTCCTCGTCAATATCGACTTACTCCTCCCCTCTAGACGCAGCTTTTTTTGTCTCCACTTTTGTCTTTTTTATCTCCCCCGTTTTCTTTCCTTTGACTAAGCTCTGCGCTCTGCCTCACCTATCTTTTGCGTTCCCCGCCGTTGATTCTTGAACTAGTTGTTTGGTTTCCCCATAGAATTTGTCAACTGCAATTGGCGTTTGGCATTGGACTGCGTTTGGTTTACTACTATAGGTGTCCACCTTTTTATGGGTCCCTTTTTTTCCTCCATAACAGGAGGTGGCTTCGGGGCTTTTACCTCGTTCTGGTAGTCCGGCTCGACTTACATAAACAACTTACGGCCTTTTCTTCTTTCTGTTTTTCCTCAATGGCTTGTACTGGCACGTGATTGGCTATGCGGCAAGTCTATACACTGATTGGTACCACCAACCTACAACTTTGTTTCCCCTTTGCCTACCTGTGTCACTCATACTGCTAGATGCGATAGCCATCCTCATCCACAAGGCTTTACCTTTGCTGCCTTTATCTTCTGCCCGGTCTTTTTGGTGTCGAAAGTCTTGTATCAGACCGCCTTTGCCGCTATTTCCGGCTGGGCTGGATGGCCCCCAGGCTTCTCCTTTCGCAATATCCTCTTGGACTGCCCCCTCCATTGTTTCTTGGTGATCTTCGCCCACGATCTGAGCGAGGTTAGGCTCAGCAGGACCTAGGGGTGAGCGAGGAAAAACAAGAAAAAAAAAACAAGCCAGAAGAACCCAAGGCCAAAACAAGCCCCTGTTTAGCTGGCTTCTACGGCTTTATACCAACCTCTCCCTTTGTCCTGGGACTTGTCTGCCCTGGTGCAGAAAGACTAGCAAGGCGAGCTCTATGGTGGTATCAATTGGGCTCACGTTCCATACTCAAATAAAGGCCCAGGCCATGTTGCATTCACGGTTATGGCCGTAGTGGTGGTCATTTACTTGCTTGCAGACATGAATAACAGGAAGACGTTAAAATTACAGGTCTGTAATACCCCAGAACCCCATGGCTGCAACCGTAATCTTGCCTTGCTAGTAGCAACATGACTGCTTTTCAGAGGTTTGCTTGCGCACAACCAGAAACAAAAGACAGCCCAAACAAACCAAAATCCCCATGTCCCATGGGCAAAGCAACCCCCGGTCAAACATGCCGCCCGCCAATGATTTCACCAAGCAAGGAGATCAACTTCCAGGATTGGGCACAACATGGCCAGGAAGGCAATATCAAAGGCCAAGAAGAACTATAGGGGAATGTAGGCCCAGCCCATCATGTAAATGCCACATGCTGTCTGTTCCAAGTACCCATCCACCACCACCCGCTTCTTTGTGCATTGTGCACTATAACATGTGTATTTTCACTCCACATTCTGGGCTGGTTGGTGCAAGGTCTGGGCTTTTTTTGACAAGTTACACTTTTTGTTTGGGCCTTCAACCGAGCCGGTTCCATGAATCCACGTATTCCATGGTTCTGGTGGGCCTGCTCCAAACAAACACGCACACACATCTCATACCAAGTCAAGGCTGTGATGACACCCCAAGAGAACAAGGAAAAAGAAAGGAAAGACCGCTAGGTAAGGAATGAAGGCCATGTGGCGAAGCATGCCGGTCGATCTCCTCTTTCATCACATCGCCTCACAAAGCATCGCATGTGATAAGGTCTTTGTATCAGAGTGAGACGTTGTGAAATGAGAAATCTACGGGCTGCCATGACATCCTGTTGAGGGTCAAGGTCATCAAGCTGTGGTGGCGAAGGATGTAGTAGACAAGGTCTAAGGCATAAAGGTGAAAGGAGAGAAAGCCGCGCATCTCTTATTGTAACATGAGAATGAACACGAGCTCATGGCCCAGACTATTGGTGGCTTTTTTTTCTATTTTTTCTATCTTTTTTTCTTTGCATTTTCCTAGGGCTTTGCTTGGATTTCTCCTAGTCTACTCTCGGGGATTTTCGTTGCAATTTATTCCCGAATGTTGAACCTCAAATCCACAAACCAAAACCTATGTACCGGCACACTCGGACCAAGATTCTCCTCCTGGCTTCCCTCTCTTACCTCATAGTTGTTTACCAATCTTCGGCGACTCTTAGGAAAGGCAAAGACCACAGGATAAAATTCCGAAGCTGCTAATGATGTGGCCTAGGCCGGAAATTGATCGCAACTCCGAGTTGGCCAGGATATCCAAAGGTTTGGTGGTTGTGGCATGTTGAACCAAGTCTTCCTATAGGGTATTTTACTCCCCAAGTAAAAAAGCCTAGTTGAGCTGGGTGTTATTGACGCTAGGCTAAACTAAGCCTAGCTTACCTACTACATAGCTCTAAATCGAAAGTTAGGCCTACACCTGTGCTGCGCTGCCTGTCCCTCCCTCTTCCTCTTTCTTTTCTTTTCCCTGCTTCCCTCTTTCCATCCCTTGCCTTGATTGGAATTGGCACAAGCCACATGCCATGCCTGTCGATGTTGAGCCGAGTTTCATGTTGGAGGTCGCTTCATGCGGCTGCGATATTGATATGTGTTTGAAGAGGTGCAACACGAGGGATAAGAGGACGGAAGGAAATTAGGCAAGTGGGATTCCCGCATAGACAGTGGACAGAGGAGTGGAGGTCGGGCCTGGGCTTCTTCTGTTGGAGAGACAAGTAAGCAGCCAGCCACGCTTGGTACGCATATTTTGTTGTTTGTTTACATCCCATGATGTCATGTGTATACGAGGAGAATGGGATAGCCAGAGTGGTTTCGCCCATTCCACAATATGATGCTAGCTACACCTTGGGACGTGTAGCCCGTGAGGCCCCAGTGTCTTTTCATTGCTGAGAAGTCAGGCTTCAAGCGTCATGATCATCAAGCATACTGCGCAAGCCCAACCCCGAACTGCTGATAGCGTCTCCAAAACCCACATCCAGAGCGCAAGAAAAAGACAGTAAAATAGGGTGTGGTGATTGTGTTGCTTAAAGTGCGGGGAAGCAAAGCAAGGACAACTGACAGGGACATTTTAGAGACATGGTCTCACTTTGCCTCACATGCTGGCCATAGCAACACAGCATGCAAGCACAACGACAGTGGGGTTAATTGCATTGGGCCAGCGCTTGGTTACTTCTAACACATACACAAGTACAGGTGTGTTGTGGTGCTGCTGCAATGCTAGGTGCGTTATTGTATATATCACGGACGGTGTATCAGCATATATGTACACACATATATGTACGTAGCTCTGAGCAAGATAAGACAAGTCCATTAGCCATCACCAAGTAAGTGTAGCACCGAGCAGAGCGTAAACAGGCAGCAAATCAAACCACGCCTGCCTGTTCGTTTACGCATCTGCGTTTTGGTGTTGTGCCTATGCCGTTCTTGTTCCAGGGCATTAGCGGCTAGCTAGCTTCTCGGGCTCCTGTCCAGCACCACTAATGGAAAGAAAGATGTGATTATGGGCGCTTGTTTGTTTACTTTCTTTCCTGGTCCTATGCTGCGTGCTTAGCTTATCACGGTTAATGTCTGAGACAGAAGGCATGGGATGGACGAAAAGGTTTTTGGACCAGGAGCTTAAGATGGCCGTTTTCGATTGTCTGTAACAGCATGCTGCTGGTAGGGTTAGGGGGCGACATAACCCAATGGCTAAAAAGGGTCTGCCCGAGCTTCCGTTGTCTCTGTACTTTAGACAATGGGCTTTAACGGCGGGGGTCTGCGTACCAGTACAACAAGCCCCTGTCTCCATGTTGTTGTATCAAGGGGAGTCAGAGTCAGGTTGTTAATGATGTCAACTCTTCTAGCAGCAAGCTGAAGTGGTAATATCAAAACCTCTCCCTATTTTCAATTTTAAATATTGTCTTTTTTAATCATTCTTTTCCTTAATTTCCCTGACCTTGAGGAAAAATTTATTGTCTCTTTTATCCTTTCTTTGATCTGCTGCTCATGCCTTGTTTTCTTTTTCTTCCTTTATATCGCGGGTTCTTCTTCCGGCCACCAACAAGAGCCCCGTTCTGCTGCATACGACTAACAGAAGTAAGCAGGCCAGCCCTGGAGGCAAACAGGGAAAGGAGGGGGGGGGAGGACAGAAAAGAACCCATGCAAAGCCCTTTTTACGCTCTGTCTTGTTTCTCCCAACATCACATTTGGTAAGAGGCAAAAACAGTGGTTTAGGTACTGTTGCTATTTTGGTTGCTGGCAACAAACCTTGTGTTGTGCAATGTGCAGCTGGCGTGCTTGTTGCTTCAGGCTCGTGGTGCGTACTGGCACTTTCTGGCTCCCTCATCTTGCTTAGGGCAGAAAACTGGGTGGACAACGGGGTTGCAGGGGAGTGAGTGGCCTTGCATGCTTGGCTATAGGGATAGATAGCGGGACTAGAACAGGAAAAAGAAAGAGAGCCGAGAAAACAACGTGACGTCCGAAAGAGGGAATAAAAGCTCCCGTGGACAAGGACAGGATCGTAACCCTTGATCTAACCTTGCTATTCTACTCCCAGTTTGCTCCCCGCCCCCTCCCCGCCGGCTCCCTTTCCTGTCCTTCTCCTTCCCTCCATCCCAGCTAGCTGGGCGCGAGATTCCACGGGCTTCTCAGACATAGACGTAGAGGCGAACAGGCTGTCTGTTCTTGGAAAGGCCAGGCAAGTCGGGTTGCAGGGCAGCCCAAGTCTAGGCCTGTCGCTCCCAATCCCTTGAGCACTGCTCTTATTATTATGTATTGCGCTCTGGTTAGAGTTGGTGGGAGATGCCAAGCTCGCTGGAATTTCTGATTTTGGGCTCCTTACAGCGGCAGCTCCAGAGCTTCCCTGAATGAGCCTAGATCCATCGAACTACGGGCTTCGACTAACGGGTTGTTGGGCCTTTAGCTCCCGACCTGACGCTGCTCATCCAATACGAACCACCACCAAAGAAGCTTGCCTATAGCACATATGCTGTGCATGTCTACAATGTAGATAAGGGGGTGTCAGACTACCTACTAGGACGGGAATTTGAGAGTGGGGGGGGACTGTGGACGCAGATGTAGGCCAAAACGGAGAGTTTGACCTCCTTTTTCACAGCACCTTGTCACATCTGGGCCGAGCTTTAGAGGGAGGAAGGGGCAAGCAATATGCTAGATATGAACTGGCTGGGTTCAGCAGTGAGAGGCGCACACCATGAGGCTAAGCAGCAGAGAGAGATTCCGACGCCATGTGCTTGACTGTCATTTATAGGCGGTCAAGGGAGAGAAAAGAAAGGGTCGCCGCATATGCGTGTGCATGCAAGTCCCAGCCTGGGGATTTATTCTTGCGTAGAAGTTCTACTACAGAAGCGAGCCTGCTTGCCTGTCGCCCGTCTGTGGGTCAGCCCAAGTTATGCTTGGTCTCGCTCCACCTGCTTCTAAACCTGGGCCACAACTGGCACATGACTAGGCTTTATTGTGCTGCTATTGAAGAGGCCCCTATAAAGCCTGCACTAACACTCTGCTATACAGGGGCTGGACCGCCAGTTTAGCGTAATATTTAGCCCAAGGGGATGGAAGCTTGCTGCTGTCTTAGGGGGCTCATTGCCCCATGATATAACTCGTCTCTCTCTCATTCTAGCTCTGTTTCGAAGCTGCTGCTGGAAAAAAACAAGCAAATAGGGCAAAAAGGATGTTTGCCATAAGTTTCTTTGTGCTGTGCGTGTGTTAGACGTCAGTCCAGGCTAGAATATGTGCTAGCCCTGTTATGTCATAGTAGCATCAGCAAATCCAGTATAAGACTTGTGCACTATTCTACAGAGCCAGCCCATTATGTTGTGTGTTATCCATCCAAACTGACATAAGTATGTGTGTACAGGTACTATCTATACCGTACATATAGGTATATAGTAGGCATAGAAGCGTGTGCCCCCTAGCCTCCGTGTTTTATGCACGGCTTAAGGACGACAGGAACTGTGGTATAATATTATGGATACTATAGTCTTATGGGTGCTTATATGGATAAGTGACAGTAGTATGGCAATTAATAGAGTTCTCCACAGAGGGGGGGGGGGGCAACCTAGGCCTTTGATCACATCTACTTCCGGAACATGAGATATCTGCGTCTATCTCCGTTGAGATAAACAGAAACAAAAAGACAAAACGACTCAAAAACCGGGCTCATGATACTGGACATTGTATTCCCTAGACGTCGTCACCCCACCCAAAAACTCTGTAACTTGTTCATCCCACTTTGCCATTCCCTTGATGCAGTAGCACATCTGCTGTATCATCAATATCCTGTCGGTTCCGTTTCTGTTCTCCAATATTTCCGTCTCCAACACTCAAGTGTTTGCATACAAGCCCGAGAAGAAGAGCGCCACGGGCTTGTCCTCGGCCGCCGAGTCGCCAGACACATGAAAACCTCGTATTGACGAGATAGCGCGTGGAGACAAGACGGTTTTGTGCCCTCTGTCGGGCGGAGTAGCCTGAAGCTATGCAGGCTTACAAAGCACAGCATTGCCTCCCTCCGAATCGCATGTGTGAAGAGTGAGAGAGTGGGTGAGCCGTCTCACGTTGACCATCGTACTCACCAGAATTTAGCATTCCAGAATCCTTGTTTGCGGACTGTAGGCGAGCGCCTGGAGGGCCACAAGGGAAGAAGGCAGCACAGGCAAACCTCTGTGTGTGTGTGTGTGCTTTTTCTTTTGTGACTGTACCACTACCTACTAGGGCGACTGGCAGCGTCTGGTCAAAGTCCGTTGTTTTGCCCCGGATGTAATTGGGATGTGTATCTGGCCCCATTTGCCATGCCCTATCCTCCCACACCTACATTCGCAGTGACGCGTGACACACGGGCTGTAGGTAACAGTGGCATGGCAGAATGGTAAGTAGACATATATAGTGCACCGCCTTAGCGTTGCCGGCCGACCAGCACAACAGGAAAGAGCCTTCTGGACTTTGCGTTGTATACCTACCTACATACATGTAGGTTTGTAGGAATAGATGCAAAGGCAAGTAGGCAACACATGTCACTAGATGCCAGCTGCAACATGTTGTTACCGTGTAGCCCAGAGCTTGTAGCTTCTTTGTGTGAGGCTCAACAGCACAATATATAACGCAGCACGCATGGAACTACTGCATGGTTTGTTCAATACGCAGCACAGCCTATTCGTCAAAATCAAATGCGTGGGTGGCTACACATGAATAGCCGCAGTCTAGGATAAGTCTACGTATGCTGCAGATGGATATTTTATGCACTCTAGCATTGATGATTATATGTGTATGTACGTACGCACATATGTAGTAGCAACGCATGCATGCACTTCACACCGCCTGCCACACTGTAGATCATACTGCCCAAAGCGAGAGGAGGAGAAGTATGGCCAATACTATTGCTAATATACAGCATGCTGTTCTGTGCTTATGCAGTGTACAAAACGCGTACACGATGAGTTGTACACCTTGTATTTATAGCAATCTTTGGTGTTGCGCGGCAGCCGTTTGTTGTTGCACAATTTGGACTTTCTTTTTTTTTCCGTCTTCTTAAATTCTGGTCCTCTATTCGCACACAGCCCGTTGATTCTCTCGCTCGCGCAGGCCCAACAACGCAGTTTGCACATTTGATTTGCCGACTTGCCTTAGCCTAGACATGAGAGTAAAAAAGGAATTATAGTGGTGGTACGGCAGCCCGCGAATTAAGCCAGCGTTAGGACGCCTAGAGGAGCCTGGGGTTAAATCCGGGGGCATCGATAGAGTCGGCGATGTATAGACTTCGGCGTTTCGCTGGAAAGCCGAGAATGGACCAGACAGAGCTTGGATTCCACCAACTGTTTTCATTTGGGCTGGGGGAGGGGTTTTTTTCTTTTTTTGGATAACGTAGACTGTCTCTCTGTCTCTCTCTCTCTGTGTGTGTGCGTTTTGTGCGAGAATGTGGCTTGAATGTGTATGTCAATATACCAGCCCTATCTTCAAACAAGCGCACACCTGTGCGACGCCCGCTCGACTTGTAAGCCGGGCTTTCATAGGCCCATGCCCCTGCGTTATATGTTGCCCCGTGACTTTCCTTGCCTCAGACTATCCGAGCCGGATGTAGAAAAGAGTTGCTGTTTCCTGCTTCACGGCCTACACCACCACGACATCGCCTTTTTCTCGTATTTTGGCTGTCCCAGTCTAAAGCCAACAGAAAACGGAGAAAAGACACCCCCTCTTCGGACTGGGCTGGGGCTGAAAGCTGACAGGTTCCAGTCAAACTGGATCTTTGTTTGTGATCATACGTTGGCTCGTTGAGTGGGTGGGTATACACCAAGAGGCCGGCCTTGTTTATGGCAGCAGCAGAGTTTTCACCTCGGCAACAAGCCCCCCTCCTTTCGATCGTGTACCTGGAAGACCAGTTTCTGATGTGGTCTAGGCTCTTCAGTCTTCCGGTTCTCCATCTATAGCTGCCTTTTCCTATGACAGGTCTGGTGTTGCTAGCCCGATTCCAGCCGGTCCGATAGGCTAGCATAGGGGGGTCTAAGAGAAGCCGACGACGGAGAAACTGGACACCAAAAAGAGGCGAGCAGCTCAATATGTGGTAGCACTGCTATGTTAAGACGGATTAACAGGCCCTTGTCTAATAGCAAAGCCCCTAAATACTGTTATGCTATATCAACACCTCGAGTGGTCTAATATAGCTGGGATTCCTAAGACCATCCGTCACATGTTGACAAACGGTGAGAGTCTGAAGCTCACCTTCGATTCTGGACTAGCAGCAGGACGCTAGTCAAGGAGGACCTACTTCCTAGAGCGCCGCGCCGCGTTGAATAGCGAAGGAAAAGAAGAGGCTAGAAGCATAGCTAGACAAGAGTAGAAGAATTTGCGTTGGGACTAAAAGCTTGTTGCTCAACTGTCGCAAGAATTTTGGCCAGAGAAAAAAAAAAACTCAATGTCAGGTAAAAGTGGAGAATTATAGGGAAAAAGAAGAGAAAAAAGAAAAAAAAAAAGAAAAAAAAAAGGAAAAAAAAGGAAAAAAAGAAAAAAAAAAAAAACTTTAGCCCTTGCCTTTTTTATGGGGCCGCTCCAGTTTACGCTGTCAATTGTGGGGCTAGTGGGCTTGGATGCTAAAACGGGCCTATAGCTACCTGGCCTTTTAGCGTCGACCAGAGGCCATGCTAGCCCCAAAGAACAGTGCTACAGAAGGGGGCTGTTGCAAACAAGCTCTAGCAACGCCTTTCCAGTGGACGCAGAAAGCCGTCTGATGAAATACAAATTGTTTATTGGCAGTTAAGCTTGATCTCCTTGTCGTCTCAAGTTTCTTGTCTCTTATAACAAGCAGGCGAGCGTGCTATCAGCTGAGCAGCGCTGCATAATACACCAGGCTCATATATACATATTACTGGCCAATGGGCTCTTGGACAAGCGCGAGAAAAAGCATGCCATTCTGAGTCTGCACAAATACCCCCAAGTTTCGCATGGAAATAGACACAAAAGCAATGTAACTCCTACAGTACTTACACGATACAGGGTTAGGGTTTGATTTGTCCGACAACGCAAGACCTTTGGGAACAAAGCAAAGCAAAGCAAGACTAAACAAAGAAAAGAAAACAGATGGCTGGCTTTCTCTGTCTAAAGTTTTGGCCTGTTTCCTCTTTCTTGTCCGTTGCGGTTCTTCTGGCATGGACTTGGACACGTCAACAAGCCTGATCTGAGTTTCTGAGCCAGTGCCACTGTCCTGTGTCTTGTCTTGTATTATAGCCTATTCTCCTCTCCGCCATGGGCCATAATATGGGTTGAATGCTTGGCCATGCATGTACGCGGGCGCCGCTTTAGGCGCTGGCCTATGGCGTTAATTTGTGTTTTGTTGTCATCTGAGCAAAAAAAAAAAAGAGAAAGAAACAAGCATGTATGTATGTAGGCAGCTAAGCGAGAAAGCGAAAAGAGAAGTCCCTGCCTTCTTTTTTTTCTTCTTCTGCATCGTCTTGCTGTCACTGCTGGCTGTATGACCGCATTTCAAGGCGGTCAAGCTCTCCTTATCATGCCGCCGGCGCCTTTTGTCCCTCCTCCCCCGTTCCATGCCCTCGTCTCTTCCACCTTATAATGCCGCCCATCGTCGACCGCCCTTGGTTTATTGCTGCTGCTGCTGCTGGACGAAGCACTGTTGCACTGGCGATCTATAGCCCCTTGTATATAACTGTGCTTGCTCTGCCGTACCTACCATAGCCCTGCCCTAATGTTGATGTGACTTGGAGGAGTAGCAGGAGCAAGAGAAGGAGGGCAGGAATAGATGGATGTTTTTATGCGGTGGCATGGAGACGCGAGCCGGCCATACGTGGTGTGCAGAATGCTATGCTGTATTGGCCATGTATGTATGTATGGCCCAACATCAACATCCGGGCTGGTTCATAGGACGCACATCTCCATCGCAACCCAATGGCTTTCATCACCGAAAAGCCGCTGTGGGGAGCTCATTGTTTAGGCAGAATAGAGAGAGCGTCGTAACGAACCCGTCGTTTTGTGGCTCCAACTGCTCAACGCGCAATTTCGGCTCGGACAAGTGTTTAATGTGATGAAAACTCCGAGCGGCCCGATCTCAACACGGAGGAGAGGAGAAGCAGAGGAACAAAGAGTGGGAAAAGAAATTGATGCGTTGTCATTGCAACTGCGACTGTTACTCTTCCTGATTACATGCTTGTAGAAGAGGACGCACAGCCTCTGCGTAAACGCCTGTTAAAATTGCTCTTTCATTTAGGAGCCCCGCGATCACACGCCGGGCTTAGGGCTCTTTTGTTGACTAATTCTCCAAGGGGAGAAATCCCCTGGGCTGGGCTGGGATGGGTAGTAGTAGACAGGAAGAGCTGCTTATGGTGTGGGTGGTGTGGTATAAAGTGAATGTTCATTAAAGTTACATTTCACCAAGTTGCTCAGACTAATGTGAGTCTGTTTCTGCGGCAAAGCTACGCCAAACCCACGATTCCATCCATGTTTCTAGACCAGGCCAAAAAAACTAAAAGAAAAAAGACTCCAGATATCCCAATGCCAATGCTGATGCCAAAACCAAAACCCAGATGTTCAGCCCAGAGCAACCCCATCCCTCCTTGAAGCCTATGTTTATATACATAAATGCAAAACTAGATGCCCGTCTCCCACCTCGGAGCATTCATAATCACACCCATAATCGTACCAGAGATAATTGCAGTGACAGGGAGAGTCACCATCCAACCAAAGTAAATCCATGCTACAAGTTTGTAGTTGATGCAGCGCCAATCTCCATTTGCCAAACCAACGCCCACCGTAGCACCCGTAATACACTGGGTTGTCTGTAATACAGTTGTTAGATTGGATATACACCTGAGAAACATTGTGTGCGGGCTTACTTACGGACACAGGGATGCCAAATTTGGTGGCCATTAGCACCGTTGCTGCCGAGGAAAGCTCCATGCAAAAGCCTCGTGAAGGAGACATGAGAGTTAGGCGGTTGCCCCTAGCCAGGGAAGCGATATTAGCACTAAAGCTGCAAATGCTAACAGCGGAAGATGGAGCAGGAAAGAAACTTACAGGTTGCGAATCACATGGTATCCATACGTCAATAGGCCTAACACAATGCAAGCACCACCCAGCACTAGAATCCATAGAGGAACACCGACTTCAGGCTGTACACGGCCACTCTGCCAGACCCGGTACGCCGTAGTTAGCGGAGCAACCGAGTTGGACACATCGTTTGCGCCATGTGTAAAACTGGCTGCAGCTGCCGTCAGGATTTGCACAAAGCTGTACATGTGCTCAGCTCGGTTGTCGAAGCGGGGTGCGCGAGAGTGCATGTCGGCAATGTCCCAGTTCATCACGCTGTTCATCTTCTGGAGTCGCACTACGTCCTTCTCCACACCGCGTAACAGGATACGGTTTGTCCTCCAGAGCAAAACAGCAGGTCTTAACCACGAGCCGGGCGGGCGTGGTGGAATGTCAGACTCGGGGCAGTAGCTTGTGGTTGCCGCGAGAGAGGCAGAGGTGGCGGCGGCCGTTGAGGAGTCGGTGCTGAGATTTGTAGAGGAGAGAGCCGTTGGTGGCATCATGCTAAAGGCATCGCAGCATTCGAGGTCGGGTGCGTCACTGGGGCCGCTGCGAACAGAATTGATCATAGCCTGCGAAGCGCGGATAGAGGCAAGTTCCTCGGGCGTTAGGTAGCCTCGGTAGTAGTCCTTGATATGCACCTTTTCATAGCCTATAGGCATGGGAGGTGGTGGGGGGAGGCGTAGTAGAAACGGGCCACGCCACATGTCGTACCAGCGTAAAGTCCAGTCTTCGTAGAGAATCTTGCGCCACATGTAGGGCATTAGAAAGACGACGCAGAGAATGGTGGCAGTGCTGGCAGTACCAAATACGGAGCCTAGTATCTCTGATTTGCTAAGATCTTTGCGGAACTGGATACCATGGAGGGCAATGAGCACTGAATAACCGCAGCATTAGTCATCTAGCCATAGGCCTTTCAATTGAACGCCAGGAAGACGTGGGCGTGCTTTTCTTACTTGACACAGCCGCGACTGTGATAAAGGTATAAAACGGCACCGTGTACAGGGCCATCTTGGCCGCGTTCTTCTTGGCCAGCACGATGTTCTTGGTTAACAAAAACAGAATAGTACCCAGGACTCCGGCGATTCCTGGCGCTGCAATCCAGGCAACAAAGACCTGTGAAACACCGTGGATGCCCCAGTTGATATCTGACATGCCCATGGCCGCGGTGCTGGCGCCCAAAATGCCGCCCATGATGGAATGTGTAGTCGACACAGGAAAGCCATGGCGCGTGGCAATTGTAAGAAAGGTGGAAGAGCCGATCAGGGTGCACATCATGGCGAGGAGCAGTACGCTGGGATGGTCCTTGAAGTAGTCGTGCTGGATGACATTGGTACGGATGGTATCAGAGACACGAGAGCCAACGGATACGGCGCCAGAAAACTCGCAGATAGAGGCAATGAACATGGCCTGTTTCATGGTCAGAGACCGTGAGGAGACGGAGGTAGCAAACGAATTCGCGACATCATTAGCACCTGACGAGACAGAGCGAGTTAGCGGTATGCATCAAGCAGAAAAGAGGGGGGTGAGATGATGGAGGAGTGGGATATCGAGGTGTAAGTGGTTAGGGTTAGGGTTATATACCTATGTTCCATGCATCTAATATGGAGAATCCCAGAGTGATGGCAAAGATGTAGTCATATTGCGCCAGTGCAGCCATGCTGGTCGATCGGGTTTTTAAGAGCAAAGTTAGGAGCAGGGGAAGGGACGCGATACATGGAAACGAGTCCTGATATCAGGTTACAGAGACATGGTCGCTGTGGTGGCAAGCAAGACTATAGAGGCAGGCCTGTCTAAAGAAGGGCGAGCTGGTAAGATTGTGTTGTGTTGCTTGTCGATGGGATTAGTGTTGTGTATCACAGCACTGAAGTGATCGCCGTACCGTGCGTGAGTGGATGGGAGGATTTGCGAATGATATTCTAGAAAAAAAAATAAGGACTGAAAAAGGAGGATTTACAATCGTCGATGAGCAAGAAGAAGAGAAGAAATGCAGCAAAGTCAAGACAAAGGAAATATGATTAATAGAACGCTATGCAAAAAAGACACAAGGAAAGGACAGTTATGGCGACGAGGAAGAGGAAGGCAATGAGAAGGCGCAAAAAAGGGAAAAGGTGGAAAAGAAGGAAAGCTGTTGGTCGTAGGCGAGATGCTGTAAAGCATATAAGTAGATGGCGGAGGGGATGGGACTTGGACTTGGACTTCCATTTTTAGTGTTACCCACTAAAGAAAGGTAGCAGAGCAAGGCGTGGCATCTCTAGCAAACCCAGCAATGCCTCCTTTCTGAAATTGGCACACAGCAGGCTTCTCGATAGATGGACGAGACTTGATGGGTAGAACACCTGGTAACTTCTGTCTGTCTTGCACCAGCAACTGTATTCTCCCCAACACCTCACTCCTAGGACGCTCAAGACTTTCCCCTTCACAGAATCTGCGATATCGTCAGCACGAGTTACCAGCGGATTGGCTCTCAAATTGCTGTGCCACACTATGAATTGTAGGCTGTTATGCTTCCCTCCTAGCCATGAGCTTGACCTAGCCTAGACAACAAGGGAAGGGCCCTGGCTCGCTCGAAACACTCGCTTGGTGGAAGGCTGGCTCCTTTATACTCTCAAATTAGAAACAAAAACAAAATGGACAGCTAGAGAACTGCCGGAATAGTGGTAGACGGGGCTTTCTCATTCCCGTTGAACGTGAAACCCGAAGCATAGACTTAGTTTTGAGGTAGAATTTGGGAATTGGGGAGAAGGGTTTCTCTCCGTCCCTCGACGTCTGGTGTGACATTAACCCTACGCAGACCCTTATCTATATTTGGCATACGTGCATAATATGCGGGGCTTCTGTCCATTGGACAAAACAGTGCATCAAACGGGGCTTGGTCCCCCCTTTGGCCGGCCTCCTTGGCTTCACATGGCCTATAGCTTTGGATGGAAGATCATAAGCTGTTATCTTTTGGCTGAAGTCCCTTTCAGCTTTACTTTTCACGACAATCGCTCTTTTTTCTCTCTTTTTCTCGTCCTTGCTGCATTGTTCCTGATTTTTCTTTTCTTTATTTTCTTTGTTGGCCCTGTGCAACTTCCAGCCTTGTCCCTTGCTTCTTGCTTGGCTGCCCGGCTCTCCTCCTGCTGCTCAACACCCTGAACTCTACTCTAGACGACAAGACACACAACAAGGGACAAACACGCAAAAGTCCACTGATTTACTAAAGTCAACCTCCTGGCTTGCTGCATTCTCCGGTCCTCCCTCGTCTCCTGCGACTCCCCGTTCAGTGAGCCAGAACAACCCCTCCCCCTCGATACAATGAACTCTCCCGAAATCTCCGCGGCCTACGACGCCGTGCGCTCTGACAAGGACTCAATCAACTGGCTCCTGGTCGGTGATTTGCCTAACACAAAGAAGCTGGGCTTGACTAAAACCGGAAGCGGTGGCTTGGCTGAGCTGGTCGGCGAACTGCAGGATGACCAGGTGCAGTATGCCTACGTGCGGCAGGAGTATGCCAACGACTCGGAGAGCACGCGCGTCAAGTTTGCCCTGGTTATCTGGATTGGCCAGAACACCAAGATCATGCGCAAGGCACGTGTCAGTATTGAGAGCGGCGAGGTCAAGAAGGTTTTGTCGCATCATAGCATCCAGGTTGATGCTGATACCCGCTCAGACTTGAATGAAAAGGACATTGTGGCTCGCCTGCGCAAGGCTGGCGGTGCCGACTACAATGGCGGCCGTGGCTAGCCTGCAGCCAGCTGTCGTAGCTACTAGTATAGTGCTGGCATGATATGATGATGTGATGTTAGAGGGCGGTGGCTGAGGGGTAGTTGCGGGCCTGGAAGATACACAGACTGTGTCTGTTTACTAAAGGAAGATAAGGCTTTGCTTGTGTGTTCTGGTTGACCTTTGAGCATTTTCTGTAGAATATGATCTCATACAGCACCTCAATATATCCGATGTCTCGGTACCAAACAAAGAGTATTCGGACCGGCTGTTCCACCGAGGTCATGGGCTTGATGATGTTGGAGTGTTGCATTGGGGCACTAACCCTTTGAATGATCGCAACGAACCCTAACATACATGCCACATGCTGACAATGACTTGACCACTACTGACTAGGATGATTGATCGCTCTCGACATGGAACTAGCACTTTTCTTATCGCTTCTTTTTTCTACCAACTACGCATTATGTATATCGCATCAGACCGAGCCAAATGTGCCCTAAGGCCACAATGTGTCAAATGACCAGACCTGCCTTGGGATTTTCCATTCCCTGACCTCACGTCTTAGCACACCATCTTCGAGCTCGCCTGGCTTTGACCTTCGCCCTGGCCTATCAAAACGCGCTATGGCCGAACAGCTTGCTTTGTAACCTAGAGCTCTTCATTCGACCCGCACAGCAAAAAGCGCATTAACCTAACTCCACTGGAAGCTCAATGCGTGCTGTCCATATTCCTGGCTGGGTGGTGAGCTGATGCTTTTGGTGGCTGGCAGCAACTAGAAGCCGTGACCTTGCTCAAGCATTTTTTCCCCATAAGGCGGGAACTATAGCTTTCAATGAAAAAAAAAGCGATCGGTTGATGGAGTGAATTATATTTTACTTCGGGAAGGCTGAAGCAGGATTTTGATATAAAAGGCTTGGCTTGGTGTCTTTGAAAAGGACAAACAAAGGGTGTTGCTTGACAGGGATACCAAGATTTCGTCAAGGCCCTAAGGACGTGATATAACTGCCTTTATCTGTTTTTCTTCTGCTTTCTTTATTCACCATGGCTAGTGAGACCCTCCGCCTGCCAGATGGCCAGACTTTCGCGTTTACCGCAACTCCGTCCGGGTTGCTCTTTAAGTACCAAGCAGCCGACGATTCTAGTGCCTTTTCCTTTGAGTGGGCTGTAAATATCACCACCCACGATGAGCTTCCTGCTGAGCTAGCGGCTGGCCCGTTGTCACCACCAGGTCTGCCAGGCAATGGAAAGCAGCCGACCGCTAGACCCGCAATGCCCTGCGCATTCCAGAAACCCACGCTCCAGGACGACTATTTCCACATCTCCTCGATCTTGTCGCCAGCCAGTACCGCCTCGTCTACTAGGCAGGTGGCTATGATGCTGTGGATCACCTTGTACTGGTATTTCCACCAGCCACAGCCGAGCAAAACGACTAAACCAGCTGCAGCAAAGACTACGCCTCTTGCCGGAAAGCCTCTTGGCGAGTGGCGAGTCAACATCCAGCGTGATGGCGTATTCCGTGACCATCGCCTGGTCGTGGAGCTGGAGCGCATGGGCTTGGTGATGGCCATGAACACGCTGGTGGGCACTGTGGAAAGCGCTGGATGGGACACACTGTTTGTGGCGCGTAGGGCATTCTGGCAGATATCCCCCCAAAAGTTCCTCTACAGCCTTCAACCTGTGCTGCAAACGACCACCTCACATTCCCCCGATACACACTTGCCATCTTACTATATGCCCCCGCCACTGATGTATGTAATGAGCAACGGTATTCGTCACCCAACTCGCCCGAAGCCCCCGCAGATGGGCGAGATATTCTATACCCGGTTTATTCACAGCGTAAATGAGTACTTGGCCTTCCGCGTTCCGTCTGTATCTCCAGAGCCTGTGGTATATACCGGGCCGAAGGGGCTAGGACTAGCTTCTAACACCCATCTCTCCGCTATGTCGGATACCGAGCTGATCAAGATGTGGATGGCTAAACCACGCGTCAAAGAGTTTTGGGGTGAATACACTGACGATTTTCTACCGTCAGCTCTCACCAGCCCGCACAGCTTCCCCGTGATTGGCATGTGGGACGGAGTCCCTTTTGGCTTCTTTCAGATCTACTGGACCAGGGAGGACATCCTGGGCCAGCATGTTGGTGGAGAAGCTGCAGCTGATTTTGACCGTGGATTGCATGTGTTTGTGGGCGAGGACTGGGCGAGAGGACGTGTGCCATACTGGCTTAGTAGTCTGGCTCACTGGTGTCTGCTGGATGATAGCCGGACTATGAGTGTTTGCTTGGAGCCACGTGTGGATAATGCAAGGCAAGTTTTTTTCCACTCAGCGAATGTCATAGGTGATCTTTGGTGCTAACATTGGCTCACCAGGTTCCTCAAGCTGTTGCAGCAGAACTTGTTCCACCAGGAGAGACAAGTAACTTTCCCTCATAAACAAGCTTGGATGGTGCGATTGCGTCGCGAGATGTGGGAGGGACCAGCTCTCTAAACAAAGCTAGTGGGATATTGGAGATATGTGGTTAGTCAATTGAAGAGGCCAGTGTTAGTGGACAGTAGCGATGGATATGCAGCATATCATGCTGGTGACGTCAGTCAAAGTACAGTGCTAGAACAGTGCGTGACCTGCATAAATGTGTACATAAGCACAAGAAGCACTGTCTATCTTACTGTGTTACCGCTTACAATACCGTAAGATGATTGGCTAAACATTAAGGCGGGCACTTTTTTTTTTCTCTCTCCAACAACCGTTTTCCTGAAAGCCTTGATATAAACATCCAGATATCGCGGCCTTTCTGCACCGACGAAATCGCGTGTTTTTTGAGTATTCGATACTTCTACTTTCAAGCCCAAGTATACGCAGATCGACAAGGCCTAATGGCGGGCACATCCGAGGTCTGTCCTGTGGACCATAAGGCTATGGCTGCTGCCAAAAGCGCATCTGCCACTTGCCCGGTCGATCATAAAAGTATGGGTGCAAAGCCTGCCTCTACCGTCGAAACACTGCCAGCTTCTGGTTCCGCGGACGCATGCCCTGTAGATCACCATGCCCGCGAAGCATGGCTAAAACAAGCCCGCGCTGCCAGCGCCGCTGCCGCTGATGCTGCCAGTGCTACTCCATACCCGATCCCAACTACCCCAGCCGCTACTACCCCGGCAACCGCACACTCCTGGTCTTCCACTCTCTGGTCCTATGTGCCCTTCATATCTGGCCCATCAACAACCTCACCCGACACTACAGCCCGCCAGGCAAGTAAACCGGCGCAGTCTCATCTTGGCCTCGGCCTTGACCGAGAAGTCTCGACAATCCCACGTGCTTCAATGCCGTCCACTGATAATGTGGCCCAGCCATCAAACCATGAAATTGAGAGTGGTGCGGATCCTGTTTCGGGTAATTGGATCTACCCATCGGAGAAGATGTTTTTCGATGCTATGAAGCGCAAGGGCCACGATGCGCGTGCAGCTGACATGAGGACTGTGGTGCCTATCCACAATGCCGTCAACGAGCGCGCATGGCAGGAGATCAAGGAATGGGAGAAGCCGTACCTCGCTGGGACGGCGTGTGAAGTGCCCCGCCTCCATTCGTTCTCCGGCTTGAGCACAAAGTTAACACCTAAGGCTAGGTGGAATACGCTTTTGGGATACCAGGCTCCCTTCGATAGACACGACTGGGTGGTAGACCGGTGCGGGCAGACCATTGAGTATGTCATCGACTTCTATCCTGGCCGGCCAAAGCCGAATGGCCAGCTGAGCTTCTATCTCGACGTGCGACCAAAGCTCAATTCGTGGGAAGGCGTAAAGATGCGAATTTTGCGCTGTGCGGGATTAGCTTAAGGAAGAAGCTGTGTTGTGTAGTATACTGTATTATATCTGGGCCTGTTTGTTTTTCTGGCGTTTCTAGGAATTAGGGGATAGATATTGATTGATGATGGGGTTTTAGAGAGCAAGATTATTATTATTAGCCTGTACCTCATGGCTTGTATGGGCGTTGAAAAAAATAAAGCACTCCCATTTTCATTTGTGTGCATGATAATAAGCATGCGATGCACCCAAGTATGGGACGCCCTTTTCCCGCCCCTGCTAAGCCTTTTACTTCATCAACTGTATCTTCACCCCTTAACATGCTACAGTCTAATACCAAAGCAAAAACAAAATTTGCACCTCAAGCCCTTCAAAAATAATCTAAAACCAAGTGCCCAAAAGGCTACTGGCATGTATGAAACATCAGAGTTGAAGTTACGTGGCTGGAAGATAGGTATTCAATCTCAATATGATTGGATTTCCAAATCGCGCCGTCTAACGAACCTAGAAGAAACAAAACACTTGTTAGGTTCATTCTTAACCTGTATTCGCGAGAACTTCCCCCACGACTCTATGGTGTTGAAGAAATTGCTAGTTGACTCCCCGACTCTAGGCGTGGCTGGTCGCCTGTTGGCAAGCACTGGGCTTCCAACTGTCAAGCGACGCCGGGAACTTGAGCCACAGTTTTTTTATCATGTACGACTATCGGAAAGCTAAATGTGAAAATTAAACCGTTATTCATAGTTGTTCTAGACTCATGGAGAACACAATCGCGCAACATGTTATCAACCTTGCCGATGTCTACAGCTTTGTCGAGACTGGCTTAATGATGGGTGTCATTGCAAGTAGAGCGATCGCGGTAGGTTTAAGAAGACACTGAAAGGTAAAATCAGCACAGCCTGAAAAGCATAAATGAGTTACAGTCATCTAGGCGATCAATGCCAACGGCTGGATAGTCGTGCCATTCATCGTGGGTATATGTTGATGCCACCTCGTTAGTTAGTGCAGAAAGAGCAAACTCTTAGGGGATTGGGCTTTCGTGGCGACCCGTAATGGGTGGGCTGACAACAATACAGGCCTCGAGTGGCTCACGCACTTCAATAAGCACACTAAAGCTTGGCCAACTGGCTGCTATCGTCTTCTGATCCTCGATGGGCGTGGAAACCACCGCTCGGCCGACTTTGAGAAATATTGCCAAGACGATCGCACTACCACACTCTGCATGCTGTTTCACTCATCTCACCTACTCCATCCCTCTGATTCCGGGTGCTTTGGGCCGCTCAAAAAAAGCATAAAGCCGAGAAATTAAGCATCTAATCGTGCTCAATAACCCATGTTTCCATGAGCGAGTTTCTCTAAGCCGTTTAAGCCGCCTATAAAGTTGTCATAACAAAGAGCAATATTCGGGAAGGGTTTCGAAGGGCCGAAATTTCTACCTTCGGCCCAGAAAGTGTCTTATTGAAGGTTGATACGCAGCTACGGGCTTCAACGCCGGCTCATGACGAGGCTAGCCACCCCAACCTCTGGGTCTCCAAGATGTCAATACGGTGCTTGAGCTAGTTCACGGTCTGAATATCCCGAAACACGAATCACGTCGCATAGAAAAGCAGTCCATCTTTAATTAATGGGGCGTTCAAGCCACCTTCAAAGGGAATGAAGGCAGCAATCCATCATAATGCCTTACCAAAATCCGAAATCCAGATTTTCTGACAGGCGAGTGAAACTCTAGGCAAGAGGGGCAGAGCAAAAGAGACCAAGCTACGAGACGGAGGGAAGGTAAGTGTATATTGAAGGGGTGATTGGGTTGATGAGAAAGACACGTTAATACGTAGTTGGTGGCTAAGTTGTCGAGGAGTGGCGGTTAAGGAAGGCCAGCGCCGGTGGGAGAAAGGGACAGTGGAATATTTGGCAAGGTAGGTCATGACTCAAGAATCTGTTAGACGGCTGCTAAAGTACTTGGAGAAGGTGATAGGCCTTGAATTCAATAAGCCGAATGCTGCATCATATTTCTATCCAAGTTCCCATGTTGACCGTTCGACAAAGTACGTCGCGTGCTTGGATGTGTCGCATCCTTATCACATACGCTAGTAACTCAATGTTTGTGCTCAAATTTCGACAACCCTGTCTGTTGCCTCACTGAGTCTGTCCTATTTCTGCCCTATGTTGTAAGCATCAATTGATCTTCTTATCAGTAGCAATCACCCTTAGACGCACGGGAGTGCCTGTTTCAAATGTCGCTGCATCGATATTCCAACCCAGATTCTGCAACTCCGATATGAATTGATCGCCGCAGCCAGAGCCAAGGCGGTTTTGACTGGCAGCAATTTCGGACTCTTTTAGGGGTTTAGTGTGAGGCTCAAAATAGTTTGCTAGCCGTGCTGCTGAGTAGAGCAAGTCATTGAGCGCACAATTTCTGTCCAACAGCCATGCCTTGTCCATCGCAACTGTCCAGGCCTTGAGAGCGTCAACATGCTCAGCTTCATCCTTAAGCATGATTCTAATTTCGTACAGGTCGTTGCCATTGCCTTCGTGAATCCAGACTATGAACTTTTCCCCACGAGTCATGACCTCACGGCCCCTGCTAGAAACGAGGTCTTTATAGCACTTGGCAAACGAGACACGGGCAACCGGCTTGTCGTACCTATTGTGCACAATGGGCGTCCATAGTAAAATGCTCTCCATCTCGCCTATAGCAGCAGGTGTCAGCAAGCGACCAGAACGAAGAAATGACTGGTACAATAGCGTCATGCGCTGCCGATTGAGAACAGTCAAATTGACAGACCGAACGGCGCAGTAATTCATGTACAAATGAGCCAAGACCAGCAAGATCATCAGCCAAAAGACCGTGTGCCGGTCTTGGAAAATCTGTACAATCAGAGTGCCGATGAGCAATCCAATCAGGCCAACGGCAGTTTCTTGGCTCGCCTCCTTGGCATTCAGCTCAGCCATGTTGTCCTGTTTGGCAAAATGCGATGAAAGCGCGGCCTTGCTGGACCCGGCAGCTACTCCGCACATTGCACGCAATGCCGATGATGTGCATAGGACGAGGATTTTGATTAAAGATGGAAGGGCAGGCGAGAGCAAGTCTAGGAAGAAAGCCGTATCATTGAAGAGATCAGCCAAAAAGCGGAAGCGCTTGCACTCGGGTTCAATGGTCAAACCGGCTCCGTGCGCAAAAGCGATGGTTGCGAGACGTGAGATTGTGTCGCGAAAAATAGTTAGAATGAGAGCATAAGTTGCAGATGACTCAGCGTTACCAACCCCAAGACCCTCAAGCAGCGCTCGACTAGATAGCAACGAGCTTATCGTTGAGAAGAAAGCCTGCAGAGAATCATAGGTTTGATAGGTCAAGTAGTCTGATGTAACAGAATGAGGGAAGCCCACAGGCAAAAACGAGTCCGAAAGCGTCCGCTTTATCTGGGAGAGATTGAAACCCTTGAGCCGGTTACTACCATCAATAGTGTAAACCTTGAAAGCTTGTTAGAATCAGGGAATAATACAAAAAAGAACATAAGTCTAAGACAAGCTCACCAATGCCATTGATTCATCTGACTCTTGGGTCCATTTGCGCTGGAGCACGCCAGACCGGTCGATTTCTTCGACTTCAACCCTAGTATCGCTTTCGAAGGGCTTTTGAGCCAAGCACCCGCTGCTAATGCGTCTCTTGTCATGATCGTTCTGGGGACCAAGGCCCTTATTGAGGCGTGCGTCTTCGCTAGAGCGCATGCTTTTCTTACGGCGTTGAAGCGCAACGGGATCTGCCGCGGGGGCTGCGGCTAGGCGTGCCATTTCAGTAAGATATGAGCGATGGTTAAATGGTTCTTGGGCGGACGGTTAGTGTGGAACCTCAATGGCTTTGTTATCGGAATGAGGTAAATAGAAAAAAGGCTAGAGAGGACTTCGCATCAATAAGATAGTGAAGAAACGCGAGATTAGATAATGAGTTACGTGGCTTGTCTTTTGAGTGAAAATTTTATCGCGATTGGATAGGCAGTTGCTTCTCAAGAGGGTTGCCAGTTGGATAGTTGGTTGCTCGACGGCGTTCAGTATTCTGGTGCTCTACTAGGATGGGGTCGCATAAAACATAGATTGAGCCATTATAAAACGGAAACAGCATTTTGCTAAAATGCAACCTATAGACAGGCTTATGCATAAACAGACATAATTACATATAGATACACGTTCATGTGCAATAAAATAGTATAAAATACCGAGAGGAATTGGCCAATACTTCTTTAAGACAAGCTATGACGTGACTACTACTAATCTCATCACATTCTTCAAGCATAAAATATGTTCATGATAAGCACGACATGATGCGGCGTCGAATTCAAGTAGCTGAACCGTGAACTTAGGCCTTCAGAATATCGCCAGTCTCGCCAACAAGGAACTGATCTGTCTTCTGTGGGCCCTGGCCAACGCCAGTCATGATGACACGTTGGACACCCTCGGCCAAAGTAGGGGCGAGATCCCCTAGAGCGACAATGGGGTTCATGGCGGCATAAGCAGTAGGCTCTTTCCAACCAGTAGCCTTTTGCAGAGCAGAGAAGAGAGTACCAACAACAGCACAAGAGTCGGCTTCCTGGTAGTAGATGACAGGATTGGCGCCAGCATCAAAGGTATAGGCAGCAACAGTCTTTCCAGCAGCCTCGTTGATCATCTGCACAATGCGAATAGCGACCTTGGAGTAGTCATTCAGGTAGAAGATCGGCGGGTAGGTGTCGAGACAGGTGGCATGGAACGAGTTAGAGTCACGCATGGTGACTTCAGCAAACTTCTCAAAGTCGCGCTCGGCAATAGCCTTCTCCATGGTGGCCATATGGGCAGGAACGACCTCAGCAACACGCTGCTTGAACATGCCAGAGGTAGCAACGGTCTGCTGCATGCCCGAGGTCGAAGGGACCAGCTTTCGGCCGGCACTAACAACCAAGATCAACGCACGCATCTCAGGCCAATGCTCAGCTGGAGCAACAAGATCAGCCATAGAGTCGGAGCCGTCCTCCTTGTCGCCCATTCTCCAGGCAACGTAGCCACCAAACAGCGAGCGGCAAGCAGATCCGGAGCCCTGGCGGGCAATCAGAGAAAGCTGGGAGGGAGTATCAGGGAGCTCGTAGAGATCAGCAATGGCGCGGACTAGGGCCGCAAATCCGGCAGCCGAGGAGGCGAGGCCGGCAGCAGTGGGGAAGTTGTTTTCAGAGACGATGCGCAGGGGGAGGGTCGACAGCTTGGGCAGCGAGGCGTCCTTCTCCTCAACGGAGGCGCGACGGGCCTTGAGCTCACGTAAGCAGGCCTGGGTGCGAGCACCAGAGACATCCGACTTTTCGCCATTGAGAATCAAGACATCTTCGGCGGGATATGAGGCAGAGCAAGACGCAGTAGTCAGGGTTCTAAGGTCGTCTTGCGACAGGGTAACTGACAGCGAGCTGTTTGTAGGGAGGTTGAGTTTGGGATCGCGCTTGCCCCAGTACCTAGCAAGAGACAGAACTACGTGTTAATAATAGCAAGCCATTTGACGGGAGGGAATATTTGCATTGGACAATCTAGTAACATGCCAAGCAAAAACGGTTCACTTCAACTCACTTGACAACGGCAATGTTGACGGGGGCGGTGGTACTAGCTCGGTAAACCTTTGAGTCGGCCATTTTAACTTTTGAAGGGAAGGCAAAAAAAGAAAGATAAAAAGAAGAGGGGTATCAAAGCAAGTGAGTATGGAGAACTGGAAGAAGAACGAAGAGGAACGAAATGCCACAAATTTATAAGGACGGGGAAGGCGAAGATAGGAGGGAAAGGAGGTTACATGAAGGACAGAAAGGAGACTCGCCTTGGTGATAAGCAAGAAAGAACTATATCACAAGTAAACGAAGATCACTTGTGAACCAAGTTATTGCCCTGTGAACAGTGTCAATAGAGCGAAGCACTGACTTGCTCCTTCCTTGCACTTTTGACATACATCATCCTTTTTTGTAGTGAAGAGTAGACTAGAGGATTTTGTCACGGTCTAGACAGCCTGCTCGCCCTGAAGCTAAGCTAGAATCCATTAGTGGGGCAAGGGAACGGAAAACAAAGGAGCCGCTATTGAGTTTTCATTGTTGGGATTAGGGTTGGGGCTAAATCGAAAGCTCAACGATATTTCTTGGAGAAGGCTTATGGTCTACCAAGGTCCATTGGGTGTTTTCCTGTGTGCTTTTTCCTTTTTCTAATTTTCTACATCGTGAATTTTTAATTATTGCTCATATTCTCCAGGCCCAGAATCAAAAACGCGATAAAGAATTAGGTGCGCCTGTTGCTCCGCTGTAAAATTGCAGATGTAACTAACATGCAAGGCAGTAGAAACCCAGGCACAGACAGCCTAATCCTAGATGGGTTTACCTAAAGCTAGGCACACGACTAAGCTTAAGCCGACAAATGTGATTTGATTGTGGTGACTGTGATATTAAGCGACTTCTATTCACACCATTGATGCTGTCCATCCTTCTTTGTTAGATACCGCAGATCACAGGTCTTCAATGTCCCTTGGAATACCCTCGAGACAACGCATTAGTCAATCACCAAGAGAATCGCTAGTCGAATCACCGAGTATAAAACAAACAAGGAAATCTACATCAAACAGCCCGAGCCGGCCTGAGCTCCATGGCCACAAGCGCAGCGAAACATTGGCCACACGCCGACTGCGGCTTTAGGCAAAAAGCCGAGACCACTCAACGACTTTCTAGACAACTAGGGTTGGGACTGGTGGTGCAGGCAGTCTGGTAGGCTTCTTTTCTCAGGGCAAACGATGCATCGCAAGCTACCTGGGAGGGGGGCCTGGCGCCGAAGTGGCCTCATACAATGCTGTATATGTGAGACTCTCAGACGCGTCCCGCCTTTGCAGTGTTGGTGTTGATGGAAAATTTGGAACAAGGCTGAAGACATTGCGTATTCTCGGGTAACACAAGCATGGCATCGTTGTTTGACGTACAGTATCACAGAACTGCGGTACTGCAAATTACCAAGGATAGTTGCATTGCAAGTTCTTGCATATGCTGCGCATGTGCTGTTGAAGTAGGGTCGACAGATGCGATGCTGTCGTAGCATGTCTCTACTTCATCTTTATCTGTGGGCGGCTAAAGAATCGGATGCGTAGGGGCCTGAAAAGCAAAGAAAAAGGAAGATTTGGGCTGCCATTTGTGCGGCTACCTTTGCCACGAGCTTCACCGTACTTTCCTATGACAAACTGCCTGAGTTTCGTGATGAAGCCCCCAAAATGGAGATGCAGCTTTCGGTCCGCCATTCTGCAAGGGGCAAGTGAAGTCTAGAGGCGTTCCTTGGCCGTTGTACAGCTTGACTTTTTGATGCACGGTGAAACTAGCTAACAGAGTGAATACAGATCAGCACGATACAGGGCCTTTTTTCTCTTCTCGCGCAACCGGACAGCAATTTCTTTAATTCAACGACTCGAATACCAGACACATTGTGTACCAAGTTACCCGACCTAATTTCCACAAGTCGGGGATATTGCGGCCTTGTTCCCACCAAAGTGCAGAATCCACGGGGGTTACAGGGACGACAATGAATTGCTAGAATTCCAGTGACCTTCAAGGGACATTCAAGACATCTTTAACATGAAAGGCTGCTGCTACCTGCATAATCTGATTTTATTAAATAGGACAAGTCTTGCCCGTATCGATGTTGTGTGAGTCCCGGCTGTATTTCTCTCCTTCGATCTACCATTGTAGAGCTACTGCTGGCCCGCTGCTGTGAATTATGCATTTGCAGACGCTCTTTTTGACTCTGCTGGTGACTCCAGGGATTTCCTTGGCCCAGGTTCACAACTACATTGTTGAGTTCTCAAAAGTAAGTCGTGCTTTCCGCTCCCTGCAACCCAAACAAATGCCAACTTTCAACCACCACTTAGACACACCAATCGAGCCCTCTCTTGGCCCGCGATACAGATCTAAGGGTCCTGCAAACATATGATTCCGATGTTTTCAAAGGGGCTTCTATTGAGAGCTCGGTATTAACACGCCGCGATATTCTCGCCCTAGAAGGCATCGAGAATGTCTGGATAAACCGGATGGTCACGTTGAATACAGAAGAAGTGGTCACCAAGTTTGCAGATGATACAAAATCACCCGAGTATTCACAGCACGTGATCACCGGTGTATCGAAATTGCATGACCAAGGCATCTTTGGCCAAGGCATAAAGATTGCAGTTATAGACACTGGTATACAATACAACCACCCCGCTGTAAGACATTGAACTTTCCCATCCTACGACAGGGCAAGCATACTAACAACAACAGCTTGGCGGGTGCTATGGGGAGGGATGCAAAATTGCCGGTGGCTATGACCTTGTCGGTGATGGAAGTGAGCTTTAGCCCCCATTCCTAGTGTCTATACCAACCACTCACCTTGTGTTTTTCCTTTTTTTTTTTCCAGACTGGCCCGACAGTGGCTTAAAGACACCCGATGACGATCCCTTTGAAATGCAATTTCATGGAACCCACGTCGCTGGAATCCTTGCTGGCGAGAGTCCAAAGTAAGTGCGAGGTGAAAGATTTCGGTAAAAAGGTACTAACAACAGTTATAGCTGGCATGGAGTGGCGCCAAATGCAACACTATATTCATATAAGGTGTTTACATCATCAAAGGATACAGATGAAGCGACATTAATTGATGCCTTCCTCCGTGCCGACGCCGATGGAGTAAGGAATCCCTATTTATACATGCCAGCCGAGATGCTAACTGCTTCTAGGTCGACATCATCAGTTGCAGTGTTGGGAGCATTCTCGGCTGGTCCGAGAATGCCTGGGCCGATGTTGCTGATCGCCTAGTGAAGGAGAAAGGCATCGTGATTGCCATTGCTGCTAGCAACGATGGTGCTGCTGGCCCATTCTATGGTACATCAGGCGCGTCAGCTGAGAACGTATTGTCAGTGGCGTCTGTGGAAGGCGAAATATCGGCTCAGCCTGCCATGACAGCGACGTTTTCCTTGGGCAACAGCACACGAAAGGTTAAAATTGGATATGTACCCTCTGTCGTTTGGTTTGCCACCTCGGTAGTAAACTGGCCGATTGTTCCGCTAAATTTTAACACGTCAATTGAGGATGAAGCATGTACGCCATATGCAAAGGGGTCGTTTAATCTCACTGGCAAGATTCCTCTAGTCCGTCGTGGCGGATGTCCTATGAAAACGAAGCAGCTAAACCTTGCAGCTCTGGGTGCAAAAAAGATGCTCATATACAACAACGGCGGCCCAATGTCTGCGCTCTACACCAACAACTATACCACCCAAGTGGGCCTGATTGAGGAGTCAGCAGGCCAGTCGATAATTGCTGCATACTCTTCTGGCGTTAAAATCACGGCTGATTTCTCAAAGGGGCCAAAAGACGTCGTCGGCATTAGCCGCCAGTATGCCAGTCTCCCTTCGCGCTTCAGTTCGTGGGGTGGTCTGTATGATCTTAAGTTGAAGCCTGACATTGCAGCCCCCGGCGGAACTATTTGGAGCACACTTCCAACCGACTCCTACGGCGTTCTTAGTGGGACAAGCATGTCGACGCCATATGTTGCTGGTGTAGCTGCATTGTATGCGTCGGTCTTTGGCAGCCGGAGCACACGGGGGTCAAAGGCAGGCATCGATATCACGCAGCGGCTGCGGTCTACAGCTGGGTCGGTGCATTGGTGGGACCAGATCAATCCGTCATATGCACCGCCAATACAGGTTGGCGCAGGTCTTGTGAATGCAGAGAGGCTGTTTGAGTCTAAAACCAAGGTCACTGCAAAAATGATGGCGTTGAATGATACTGCTAATTTTGTGGGAACACACAACTTTTTTATCACCAACAATGACGACGTCGATGTGAGCTACACGTTTGAAATCCAAGCTGCCGCAAGCATTGAGATGCTCGACCCATGGAATAAGGATCTGAAGACGCCCATGATAAAATCATTCGACAAAATTTCGCCGGTTAATATACCTCTTGTGGCCGCTATTCCAGGCGGTATGACGTTAGGGCCAGGCCAATCAGCCAATCTCAGTGTCGACTTTCAGCCGCCAAATGTAAAAGATAGCGCAGTTCTCCCGGTGTACGGCGGTAAACTTGTGATCAAAACAAGCACTAAAGAAGTGCATGGCATTCCCTACATGGGTTTAGCAGCAGATCTTCGCAAGGAGTTTGACAACTTTTGGATGGACGGCTGGCCACGAGCAACTATCACCAAACAGGCTATTGACATCTGGAACTACACCGCCTGGAACAATGACGTGTGGAATGCAAGCATGCCATTTTTGTCTCTTGAGACTCGCGCAAAATGGGGAACTCGCCAGCTACGGTTCGATGTAAGTCTATGATAAGGCAGATTCTATGGTCTGCCCACTGCACTATGTCCCTTGCATTGCGTGATGCCGAGGGTGCTCTCAAAGCGATGGGTTCTAACAATAATTCATAGGTCTACAAGCCTGGTTTCAAGGAGTCAGACTGGGAGTACCCTCCTGTCGTTGGGTCCAAGGGGTACCTTGGCTCTGCAACTTACTGGAAGCACAGCAAAAATGTATTTTTTGACACAACTAAAAACTCTTCGGACCCTGACGACACATTTGATTTTCCTGAGCTCAACATGCCCCGTAATGCCGATTACACTGGCTATAAGAGAACCTTTTTCTGGTTTGGGAAACTGACGAATGGTAGCCAGATTGAGCCCGGAAAGTACTCACTACGTATTGCAGCATTGAAACCTTTTGGTGAACCGGAGCTGGCTAAGGACTGGGCTATCTCCAAAACGCCTGAAATTGAGATTTTAGGAAAGTACGGTCCAGGGCCGCATACGTAAACAAATATAGAGAACGGTTGGTCAGGTTACTAGCCATGGCCGCTACTTGGGTGGGAAAGACGGGCCAGCGTGTGTGTGTGTGTGTGTGTGTGTATTGCTAATCCCTAAGCGGATGGGAAATAGCATTGGCTGGTTTTAGAAGAACGCGTCCTACACGATCAAGAAATGTACCTGTTTTGGAGTGCTGGAAGCTAGATAATAGGTTCATATGTCTTGTTGCGTTTATACTACATGCTCTATTTTGCTCAACTCAAGACACTCATCCAAATGTTGGAGGTCATGGCCATCATTATAACCTATAGTCATCGTCCTACTTGTACTTGGACGTTGAATATCCGGACATGTCGTGTCACTCATGGCCGTTCCACTCTGGGTTTTCGTCACTAGAATATCCTCATCAGGATCGAAGATCCTTGAGCGCCTGCCTGAGCCTGAGAGCGTCCCACCCTTAGAGCCGCCACTATCATTGCTACGATCAGAATGTGGGTGGGAACGTTTCTCGCCCGAGTTTAGGTAAGTAGTCTTCATGCGTGTAATTAACACGCGTAGGACTGGTATGGACGCAGCCATCATGGAGGTTCCAACTTCAGCAGCGGCCCAGATCACGAGCTCGGCGCCGTGGTCTGCGGTGCATCGTAGATATGGGATGTTAGCCATTACCAAGTATCACAGAAGAAAAGAGACGAAGCCTCGTATAGTAGGGCTAACTTACAAGTAAAGTCACCACTGCCGAGCGAAGGGACTTTTGAGGCTTTGACACAAGCTGTGACACAGGCACTGGAGGCGGGGGTTAGTTGGGGCTAGAAGAATAGAGTATGAGGACTAGACGACTTACAACATCCCCATGCTCATAGCAGCACCGACGCCAATCTTCTCCTTTGTCCGCATCTGAAGGCCCCAGATAATCTTCCATGGCAGCATAGCAAGGAGCAGGTCGATCAGCCCAGACAATGCTATATATGTAACATGAGCCGGGTGGACAGTCACTGAGTGGTTGTTATAAGCTGATGGGAAGAACTTACCTGCGCTGAAAATACCGTAGTCTACAGATGCATGACTTCCGGCATCAACCCAGATGAACATAGCACTGACACTCATTGACATCACAGTTATAACGATGCAAGTCCATACAATACCACGCCAAATGCCCTTGGTAATCCGCAGCAGTGTTACGGCAAACGAAATTTTGCTAAATATCGACGCAAAGATGGAGATGAAGCCGGAGATATTGCCAAGGAGGGCAAGGCGAGAGAGATCTGTGACGTCGATATAGTATATGTGCGTGCCCATGCCAATCCGCGCATTGAACTCTGTCATGCATACGTTGGCCACAAAGATGACCTACGTATAGGGGGGCAGGATTGTAAAAAGCTGTTAGTATAGCTGCTGAGGTAGGCTAGCTAGAGGCTTGGATTAACTCACATATGCTAACAGCAAGATGTAGTCGTCCCACCAAAGCCCGCGAGCGTTCAGGGTCTTGCAGTACACACGCAGTGCGACAAAGACAGTGGACAGACTGAGCATGATCCAACTAACGACACGCATTCGATCGCTGAGGTTATCTGATGGTGGCTGCCAGGCCGTGCTGGCCCCTTGCACAAACGCGCTCATTAGGGGCAAGACTGGCTGTAGGTAGAGGGGGGGGGTTCCGGGTTAGAGGCCTCTTTTTCTTCTCTTCTTCAGAGCAACAAAAAGCGAGCTCGCTTCGGCAGAAGAGACTTAACAAACTTTCACCATTGATGAGGAGCCTGTGTAGGGCCGTCATGGGAGAGGAAGATGCCGCAGTGATAAATATGTAGCCCTCTCTCAAGCAATGTCAAATGAAGGGAGGGGAGAGAAGGGCTGCTACAAGTTATATGTAAACTCCATTCTCTTCCCGTATCGGACATCCCTTCGTCCAGGCGGCATGTATGCTGGTTGGCCTTTCATAGAAGTTGAATTGCCTTGGAGAGGCTGCATTACTGTTCCACACTTGCAGCAAGCCCAAGACAGAGAGTCACACGGCACCAAGGCCGAGAATCTCTGCAAGAGACATAGTCTTGACCTGCACAAACCGCTTTTTACATATGAGGAGCCAATTCTTGGACTCCAAACTAATCAGCAGTAGCAAAAGGGTCAGTCTAAGGGAGACAGCCAAGGGGAATCGAAAATAAAAAAGACATCTCTCCGACACTTTCTTTGAGTGGGCATTACTCGAAGGACACGCCAGGGGTCCTACTTGGAGAGGTGCACAAAAACGCACCGGCAATCTCTCTAGGGCATTCTTTTGATTGCATCTTGCCGAGGACAAGACATTTGCATTCCTGGTGTTGGCGGTTTAGCTCTAGCTAATGAGTAGGAGTGGAGTGACATACATCGAGGTACCCCAGGACTAGTACTTGGCTTGTTAATCTAGCTGGGATGCTATTCATTACAGCAAAATCTACGCCATAGCAGCCAATGTCATGGCGGCAGTGATTTAGCGGTGATGGTAATAACAATGATAATGACAGATGTTCTCATGCTGGTACAGCTGCTGCTCTACTTGTTGTCTGCCATTGTCTGTCATTGTCTCTAATGTCTTGAATATTGGCACCCTTGCACTGGCCAATAATGGAACCATCTTTATCTTTGCTCCCTGGATTCGCCTCCCTTGAAGAGAGACGCCCGTTGTTTTCTACATGTCAGCAAAGATCTTAGACAACAACCCAAACACGGTCCTTTTGACAGCCAGTTATACCAATACAAATGGTGAGCCAAGATGCACAGCGCTGCATTTCAGCGTAGATCCAGCCAGAAGTGGGCAATACTAGGCATTGTCTTAATGACTGGGCAAAGGCAGGAAGGGACTGCCCTCGAAGCGCCAAGAGTCATGTCCAGCAAAACCGAAGCAAAGCCTTTCAAGCGATCGCACCACACGTAGTTGGGGCAAATGAAGCAGCAAAGAAAAGAGAAAGAAAGCAAGCTACCAAAGCCGTTGTCTAAATCGGGGCTTAGCCTCAGAGCTTCCACCGAAAGGCAAGGATACCCGATGTAAAGAAGAGCCCATAGAAGGAATTTTCCTGTTTCTCTTCGCCTCTCTCTTCCTGTCCTCTAAAGGAATGCTAATGTCTCCAGACATTTTTAGCCTCCCTTAGCTTTTATGACACTCATTGTATCCTTATTCTCCTTTGACTCTGATGGCACGGCACACATACAAGCCTACTCTCTCCTTTATCCCCTTCCCGGCGTTTTTTTTAAACAGCCCGCATATCTCCTTACATTAACCTCATGGACCCCTCACCCGAAACAAGTTTATGCTCAGTGCTTCCAAAGCACTGAAATCAAGAGACAAGGGCGGAAGAGAGGGGCTTATACTATATAGCCCATGCTATCGTGGTTAAACCTTCACCAACACGGCACTCTAGGGTTTCCGAGCTAAAAAAAGGTAATCGTGACGCTCTATAGTTAGCTTCAGGGAAAGCCTGCGACTCGATGAAACCGTATAAGAACCTTTCTGTGCACGTTGATGCCGATCATTTTCTTTGTCATTTTGGTAAATCGTCATTTGGTCTTGCCCTCTACTCTTTTAGGGTCTCACTTACACAAATAACCCTAGAAAGGGCAGCCCGTATCATGTTTCCGGAGATGACAACCTACCTCCGAACATCGCATCGAGGGTTGTATATCTCAGCTGGGCTAGTCAGAGCTGTAGACCGATGATATAGCCTACGTTAGCATCGCTGCGAAATCTCTATAGGAAGATTAATTGACATCCAGCCAGCTTGCCATTTAGGGTTGACTTGAAGGTTGCATGTAGCTAGGCATTGTACAGTGGTCTTAGTAGTCGGTCTCATCAAAGAAAGAATGGAGGGCTGTTGTGTGTTAGGTGGGAATAGAAAGCTAGCAGCATGTGCTAAACGCTGAAATGTTGCTTTGGACGGCTGCCTTTGATGCTGTAGCGCATCGCCCTCGTTCTTTAGACAGCAAGCTGATGCTTCTCTAACCATTTCTACTGCTGCCTTTGCCCCTAGATGGTGGCCCCTCTAAGTATCTCTACGGTGTCCTTCAAACTGCGCGCGGGGCACTGTGGTGATGTTCCTGCTATAGCTAGTGTCTAACAATGCGCATTTTCCTGACTCCTATAGTGCCGGCTTTCCTCCCGCAAAACGCACGATAGGTTTGAATGGGACGACGATGGCCTGAATTAGTACATGGCACAGGCCTATATGCTATGGGACACAGAGATCGTGGAGTATTGGGTGACTGAGGACCTTACTGCAGGCGGTAAGCTAGCCAGTCAGTGTTGTGGTGTGAATGCTAATCTAGAAAGAGATAGGTTAACCTGTTGGTTTGCTTAAAGACCGCCTGTCATCACTACTAATGGGTGTTGCTGGTTTCATGGGGGCTGTGGCTATAGAGTGCGAGATGGCTGCGCCGCTGTAGCTACCAGAAGTAGATGCAGATCAAACTCCACGGGCAGACATGCGCCATTGCAAAACATGACAGCCAATTCTTTTTCATCTCTACCTATCTATCTGAATCTTCTTGCTGTTCATCCGGATTATCAAGGTCGGCGCATTGACCAATGGCTTGCAGTCAGACGGATCAAAGGAGTAGAAGAAGAGCTTGCATACAGAGGCTTGAGGATGACTTGCCATGGAGAGTTAGTAGGATGACATGCAGCAAGTTGGGGGGACGGGGGGTATCTGTGTTCTTGTGCTACTTCATATGACTAGTGGCACGGTATGCATATGCATTATTATCGGACAGCAGAGTGGGTGGGTTAGTTGGTTAGCAATTTGCGCAACAGACAACGGCAGGCCTTGTAACCTAGAGGATCGCTCTTTTTCTGAGCTAAGCTAGCAAACCTCCCGTTTGATACATGCAGCATCAACCTACTCCGTGCCAAAGTCTCACATCATGAATTCTGTTTCTGCTTTCATGACCACCACTCTTGGCCCGGTACTAACTTGCCCCCTTGGGGTAGTTCTCGGCGACATATGCCTGACAAGAGTGAGGAGGTTATCTATGTATCCGTGCAGGCACGAAGCGTGCATGCATGCATTAGTTGTTCATCGTGAAGACACAAACCCCAGGCTCCTCCTCCTCCTCTCCTATCCTCGCCAATGCGCCCTTCCCAAAATGAGCCACATTGTTCTTACCACAAAAAGCCCTAGGCAAGGCAGGCCCTTGTAGCAGGCCGGAAGAGGCCGGTTACAGATTATGGGTTCCAGAGTTCTTCTCTCTGGATTCGCAGGAGTTGGCATGAGTTCCTGACTGCTTTTCTAGCTTGGCCCCATTACGTGTCGCAGGGTTTGAGGGAGGAATAGCTGCATACGACGTTTCGGTTTTTAACAGCTACTAGCTGGAGTCGAAACATGCAGTTAGCTGAGCTGGCTATCCGGCCGCACGATGGAAAATATGCCTCATTGCATTGGCTCGACTGGTCTTTGACGCGTGTGCATCTCCCAGCCCATCTCACAGACTATCAGCAATGAATAAGCGTTTGAAAGCCAGAACAGGTATTCGCCAATATGCAACAAAGATCAGGAACAATGAAATCTTTTGCTCCTCCCCTGGTAAGCACTTGATATCCCACGTGATCGGCATCGCCAAGTAGTTATGGCCCATTTGCTCGCCAGCAGAAATGTCAGATCCAAAGCTAGGGAAAGGTGAAACAACTAGCTGCGAGCAGGAAGAGCTCTCTGCACTACACAATAGAGAACAAGAGGGAGGGGGGAGACATCTTGGTCCTAGCAAGGGTGGCGGCGTTGCACTTTTGCACCTCTTTTGCCTTCCACACCATAACTATGTTGAATTGAAATGAACGTAGACCAGGGCTTGGTTTCAAGCTTGTTCAACGCTGCCCTGCTCTGTGCAGTAGCAAGACAAATGGTAGGTCTAGCCCATTTTGAATGTCCCTGTTTTAGGTTTGGGGGGCGCTTGCAGGGGACCCTGCCTGCTATGCCACTTCTGCTACACTAGCAAGGCCCTAGACTGTCTTCATCAGAGTTATCTCGGGCTCTCTGGGTATCCATAGATCCTTGTAACATGGGACAAATCCCAGCGTTGTGACAAAGACCCCTTGCATATGCTCATACGCACGTACACTCAGGCATTTTCTTGACTATCGTCTCTCGCTCACATCATATATGGCCTCTGCACTGGCTGCAGGAACATCGTCTTTCGTTTTTCTTCTCTTTCCTTTTCCTCAGCCAGTCTCTGCCGTAGATCTCTTCACTTCTTCCTCTGTCACCTGAACTTGCTTTGGGGCTTGCCAAACCTTCTTTTCTTGTTTCTATTTTTTTTTCTCTAGTTCTCTGGCCTGGTCTGCCTGCTTGCCTCCGTTTCCTTCTCTCGCTGTCTGTTCATCTTTCTGGCCATCACAAGGTCTTATTTCTCTCTTTTGTTCTACTTAATATCGTTCTAATTCGTGCTCGCCATCGCAAATATATGTCTCTGTGAGCGTGCTTTATCCCACTAGACATACATACCTGCCTGACAGCCGTCGCCGCCGCCTTTGTGCTTTATTCGCTCCTTTGTATCCCCCTCTTGCGCCCCGGAGGCCAGGTCTACGCACTTGCTCACATCCACACTTGTCCATACGTCTTCCGTCCACTCCTTCTACTTGCCCTACTTCGCCAAAGCCCCGTTCCACCGCAACAATGCTCTACAGACTCGCTTTTCTTCTGGCCCCGATGCTAGCTACAGGTGTCAACGCCCAGGTCAACGCCTATGCTGAGCCAACTTATGGGCCTGGTGTGACACCTTTCCCCATCTTCGAGCCTGTCTCTACTACTCCTGCCAAAGTCGCGGCTACGCCCTCAACTACTTTATCCTCGTCTACTCAGAAACCTGTGTACTCCCAGGCCCCTGCAGTGTCCGAGACTCCATTGCCCCTCGAGGTGCTCCCCACCACTCCTCTTGGCGCCACTGGCGTCAACCCCACTTTCGCCCCCGGCGAGACTCCCGCTCCGATTCTGGTGCCCGTCGATGATGTTTCTAGCCAGCCGGCCGTCACCTCAAAGCCTCCCGCCACTACCCAGCCCGCTGCTACCCAGCCCCCCGCTGTTACCCCTACCACACCGACCTACAATCAGCCTAACCCCAGCGAGGATGGGGAAGACAGTGACGATTACAGCGAGGGCAAGTACAATGGTGATGACAAGGAAGACTCTGATCCCACCGATGATACTGACCCCACTGGCACCGTTGATCCTACGTACCCTGCTGGCACCACTCCTACCCCTATTCTCCTTCCAGTCGAATCGGATGCGCCTAACCCGACTGCTGGTCCTGATGCCACCAAGTGCAAGCTCCCTCGCCCCATTCGTGAGAGTGCCAAAGCCAAGCTTGCGGAGCGTAGCATTAGAATTGAACGCCGACGCGATCGCAGAATGAAGCGTGCTGCTAAAAGAGCTGCTATTGCTGCACGGGCTGCTAAGCGTGCCGAGAAGGCCGTCTAAGACTATTGTGGAGGGGACCAGATGAAGAAATAAAAGACCGAAACTGTGGCAAAGCCTAAACTCTAGAGCTTGAGTGACGCATTGTCGTCGGGATATGTTTTCTAGTTGTATAGCTCGGGCTCAGTTGTCCTATTTCGTTCATGTCTGAGTTTTTATTTTTTTATTTTTCACTCTTTCTATGTCTAGAGCTTTACTATAGGTGCCAAATACAAACCAAACCTTATGGGCTCCTTGTCATGATTAAACTTCCTCGTATGCTTTCTTTCGATGTCTCGATTATACTGCGTCTAAGTATGTGTGAAGTACGGTCTGTCGTGTGCATGTACAATGCAATATAAAGCTATGAATTAAACAGTAGAGACGCTGTGCTGTCCCTTTTATTTTGGTAGCCATGAACGGAGGAAATAATGACGAAACAAGGTAAAAAAAGAGAAAAAGAAACACTACGTCAACAACTGGCAAATGGCACAAGGTTTCTCGGAAACAATAACAGGCGTGGTGGAAAACAAAACAATAGCAACCAAGAGCTAACGCCTACCTGCCTACCCGCTCACCCACCTCACCCCTGGCATCTACACTATGGACTAGCCGCACAGTCAAATAAGGCTTCGCCTTTTCCCCCTCTCTGCTCCCCTATCCACATTCTTACCCGTCTATCTCGATTTTGCAAACCCACCGCCGGTCTTGCGCATCTTTGTTGGTGGTGCCGTTTCAGGTTCGCTTTCGTCATCCTCGCCCGACTCATCGACATCGCTGTGATCAACATCGTCCTCATCCTCATCGTCCTCATCGTCGTCTTCATCGTCATCGTCATCGTCTTCCTCGTCATCGTCCTCTTCGTCTGAATCGCCCATGATGCCATTGGCAGTCGGAACCTCGTCGTAATCGTCTTCATCGTCACCGGCTGCGCCCCTCCGTGTCGCCTCGTCGCTAGCCGCACCCTCAACCCAGATGACATTTTCATCTTCAATCTCCTCGGCATTATCGCGCCGGCTTTCCTTGCTCTGCATTTTCTTGCGCAGCTGCATTTGCGACTCTAGTAGATCCAGCTTTCCCTTAAGCACTAGTAAGCTGTTGAGACCGCGCGACCGTTCTGCCAGAACCTTCTGCAGCGTGGCCAGCTTAGCCATGACTTCAGGCTGTGACGCCAGAGCGCCGCCGTGTGCCACCAGAACCCATTGCACCCATTGCAACAGTGTACCAGCACGGCCAGGCCGGCGATAGATGCGGGCCGCCAGTTTGCTCAACAGCGAGCCGGCGAGTGCGCTGTCAAGGCGCTCGATAGTGTTGCGCACAGTAGCCAGGTTTGCCGTGGCCAGGCACGACTCGAGCAGCTCGGCATCGTCAGTGCGCAGCGCTTGAGTCAGCACCGTAGACAGTGAAGAGAGCGACGGTGCCGCAACAGTACGCTGCTGCGTAATGGACGCCAGTGCCTGGGCAGTCGACGAGCGGGTGGCTAGAGCGGCACTCACGTCAACGGTTTCTTGGGTGTGGACAAGTTCGCCAAAAGTGGGAGAGGTCCCATCGACGTCGGAATCTTCAGCATCCGCACCGGCAGTCGTGGAGGCAGAAACCGAGGCTACGGCAGCGGTACTTTCATCGCCTTCGGCCATCTCCTCATCCGGATCACTATCATCGTCGTTCGAATCGCTGTCTGAGGAAATCTCGATTGTATCGGCATCGCGCTGTTTCTTGGGTAGCTTAACAATGTCCGCCATCGACACGGCGGCCTTGGTCTCGTTGACAGCGGCCTTGGTCACAGGCTTGGCCGAGGTCTGTAGACGTGGAGCCGTGATCTTGGAAGGCGCTTTCCGCTTGGCTTGAGCAACCATTGTGAGTATGTATGGATTTGAAGAGGGTAGTGGTCGGAAGGCAAGACAAAGGGTGTCCAGGAGTGAGGAGGTTATTTAGCTGCAATGCGCTGCTGCAGTATTGGCAGAGGCAAGTCGCACGGCAGAAGAAAAAGGAAAGGATACTTGGCCGGGTTACGTCAACTAATAACGGGGGTTACCAAGTTGTCGACTGGTACTCTACCGGTAGCAGCAGGGCCCGTTATAAGAAGAGACAAAGGGAGAACAAAGAGAAGAAATGATTAACAGTCTGAGCAAAAATAGCAGCACATGCAACTTCAACTGTAGCAAGACAAAAAACCTAAATCACGGGAGAGAAGGAACATTCACAGAACTTTCTCGTCGTCGTGGTCTTGGACTTTGCAAAATTTCCCGTCTTGTTTTTTTGGCTGGCTCAAAACTTTTTTTCTGCCGCATTGCTCCTGCTTTATTGCTGCTATCCACCCAATTAAAATCTGCAACAAAGACCCCACAAAAGGCGGTGAGCCAGAGATACAGTTATGCTTAGTCACCCTTGAGTTATCGATAAGCCTCAATACATGTGCTACACGAGACATGCACTTGGATTGTCAACGCTCTTCTAGGACATGTGCTCATTCTATACGGAGAATTCTGCATCTCCCGAATAAGCTTCCTCTCCCTTTTTACACAAGGACTTATGCCATCAGCACATGCGCTGTTCCTGTCAGACCCTCTTGAGACGGGGCTATTCTGGATGCAGAAATGGATGTTGTTTTGCCCCTCGCCCGGTTGGGGCTTGCCGGCGGGATGGGCTGTAGCACAGGAGTCTGGCACTCTTCATTGCATGAAGTAGGAGCAGTGACAAAGGACCGCCCGTCACTTTAGTCCATCCGTTAATTGCCCGTGACCTATTCACAGAATCCTTTTATTTACATCAGATCACGCATCGAACAACCAGCCCGCCACGAAGAACAAAAAGGACTTCATGCTATGATGCCCATAGACGATAAAGCTGCTTCTCTTGGTAGCGATGCTTCATAGCTTGCTTGAGAGAAAAAAGCCTGCGGGCCTTCGTCGTAACCTGCTTGCTCTGCTTCAGATGAAACTAGTAGGGTTGATTGTGTCTCTTGGTTTATCCAGAGTCCTTTTATTTTTCTGTGCTGCATGATTCTCCGTTCCCCCGTCTACCGCCATATGTTTGCTATCACTGTGTACGTATTGCAAGTGCGTAGACACACCTTGCTGTATCCGTAACAACAAGCTGCCCTCCCAAGATCAGTGTCCATATAAACCCATAGATCCTCTCAGTACCAAGTCCCAAAATCTACCACTGCACCATACTATCGCAACTAGCCCCATCTCTTCCCCTTCACCGCAATGCACATCCCATTTCTTCTCCTCTGCTTCACCATGCTTAGCCATGGCCACGTAGAGATGAAATCACCGCCAGCTTTCCGCTCCAAGTACAACCCCAATAGCGCCGGAAACCAGGACTTTGATATGGTCAATCCTCTCAAAGCGGACGGCTCCAACTTCCCTTGCAAAGGATATGAGACCCTCATGGCTGCCAGTGGCCCCGGCGCTGCTGTAGCTACTTGGGCCGCTGGCTCAACGCAAACCATTGTGCTAAGCGGAGGTGCTATCCACTCCGGCGGCTCATGTCAGTTCTCGCTATCTTACGACCGTGGAACCTCCTGGAAGGTTATTCATAGCATCATTGGAAGCTGCCCGAATGCTGTTGGTGAATCTGCTTATGCTGTGCCCGTGCCGGCCGATGCACCATCGTCGACTAATGTGCTTTTTGCGTGGACTTGGTACAACAAAGTGGGAAACCGTGAGGTGTATGGGAATTGCGCCCACGTGAGCATCGAAGGTTCCAGCAGCACTGATGCTGCAAGCAGTGCGCTGTCAAAACTACCCGATATTTTCCGTGCAAATGTCGGCAACGGATGTACAGTCCCGGAGGGCACTGATGTAGCCTTCCCAGATCCAGGCCCAAGCGTTGAGCGCAATACCGAGGGCTCCTCTCCCCAGGGCTCATGCGGCAAGAATGAAGCATACGGTAGCCTAGTGCCTTCTAGTACGAATACAGATATCTATGCGTCGAGTTTGAGTAGCAGCTACAGTACTCTTACAGGTAGTTTATCCTCCCTTGTTGCTGCTTCTATCCCGCAGCGGGCTGTTTCTCAACTCCTTGCGTCCACGTGAGGATAGACTAACATTGTATTGTATGCAACAGACTCTACTGTTCCTGATCCCACAGCGACAGACATGGATATCATGTCTGCTGTTACAGAAGCCAAGCACACCCCTGGCAATGATTGGCCTTCTTGGTTTACAGAAGATTCATCTTCAACACAGCCCAAGGCTTGTTATCCTGTCTGGGCTCCAATAGGCGCGGTGCTCTTGTTGCTATATATCCTATTGTCTTAGGTAGGGAGGTCTAGGTCTGCTCGAGTAGAATAGCCGATAGCTCGCCGACACCTCCACTTTAGCTTACTTGAAATACAAGGTACGCTTTACACGAATTCGATTTATTAATTATATATTAAAACGCTTAGGTTCATGGTTGCGGGCGGCATACAGCCCTATTGCCTAAGCGTAGATTCACCAGTTAAAAAGAGCATCTTAGTGCATACTCTTCTCCACAGCCGTCACATGCGCCTACCTGATCCTTGTGATAGACAGTTCCATGACGTCGACATATACGTCGGTGTGCACTAATATACCGTTGACCCGTCTTTTTATAGCTCTCAAAGCACCGGCGACAGTCCTTGTAAGGCCGGATGGATTCTCGCTTTGGGAGGTCCACGGGCTCTGCATCACATTCCGAATCCGACTCTGCCTGAGAAGCAAAGCTGTCCCGTTGATCATCTGACCAGATGCGTTGGTTGGACTCTGAAGACTCAACACTCGTAGTGTCATCCTCAAGTTGTGCAATAGAATTGTCAGCCCCTTCACAGAAGGGATTTTCCAATGACTGGTGTCCTAGCGGGAGTTCTCGCAAAAGATTTCGGGCCTCCTAGGCCTTGGTGACTGACAATCTCCTTGCTCGGCGAAAGGCCCGTTTACTTATGGGCCTCTTGTGAATCGTCGCTTTGGTGTTATGGAGCACTTCCGAAGTAGCTTTCGACGGCTGTGCAGTGCGCTCAAGGGATTGGTGTGCAGAGGGTAGGGGACCATCACTGAGGCGTCTATTGAAGAGCAGAGATCCACGGGCGCCCTGAACGGATCCGGCCTTGGCCGAGAGGACGATCTGCGAGAAGCGGACTTGACGAGGAGAATCCATCTGAAGAAAGCAATCAAGACACGAATTAGATCAGGAAGATACTATCGTGGGAGGATAGGAGCGACTGCTGGAAACTTACAGTGATGATATAGTAAATAATAGGTAGAAATATTGGAGGCTGTGTCTTAGGAGCTGAAGACAGGATATTGGACAGACATGCACAAGAGTTTGGTAAACGAACGTAGAATTGACAGTTGGTTTCATAGGGGAGAACCATCCATTTATAGGAATTCCAGCGGCCTGTTATTGTTGTTGTTCATATTGGCAGGAGCGGACTTGAAGACACATTGCCATCAGGCGTTCATAGAAGGAGTACAAGCAACATTGGCAGCTGCCCATCTGATGGCTTGTTGACCTAGCGATAACGCGGAAGGTACACATGTGAATGACACGGAAACAGTATCACGTGACAGAACCGACGATCAGCTCAGGGAAGAAAACAAATACGGAGAAAGCCTTTATTGGTGGAGGATATGAGAAAAAAAGTCTAGATGCCACGGTACAAGAAAGAGTATAAAAACGCCCAAGCAGAGGAAGGAAAGGTAGAAACGGACAAGATACATAGAGGGTACGTCGGAATTCGTAGTAGACAAGCCCGTGAAGAATACGTTCCGCGATTTTCGTCAAAAAGAAAGAGGAGAATGAGCAAGAAAGCACCCAAAACAACAAAATAAAACAAGTATTGGATTTTATGGCGGCTCCTTTCGACGTAAGACTGACAATGAGAAGGCACAAGATACGGAAAAAGAAAGGCGAAAAATAAAAAAAAATAACAAACGAGAGCAGGATCGGTCAGCGACCAAGGCAAGGAGATCTTTTTAGCCTGTCCTGGTCTACGTTTGTCCTAGGCGGTGCTTGAGAAGCGTTTGGCACGAGCCTCAGCCTTGGCCCGCTCAGACGGGTCGTCAAGAACACCGGGTCTCTTGCTCTGGCCGCCGCCATTTCCACCTTGTCTATTGCCACCACGATTATTGTTGTGGTTGCGCTGTCCACCATAGCGATTCCGGCGGTCGTTGTGACCTCTGCGATCCATTGACTGGCGCTTATTCGCACCACCATTGCCGTTGTCCCGGCCACGTTTGCGCGACTGTCTCTCAGGTAGAGCCTCATCCAGCATCTTAGTAATCTGGCTTTCTTCAACGCCGAAGCGCGTAGCGCGCTCGGTGCGTTTCAGGGCCTCTTCATCGTCAATGCCGAACCGCTTTGCACGCTCTGCTCGCTTGCGGACCTCCTCGGCGGTATCGGTGGAGGGCAGGCTGGCAAGATCTGTCGCATTGGTTGGTTCCTCAGTAGCGGCATCAGTGGTAGCAGGAGGGGCAGCAGCAGCGTCAGCCTCAGCTTTAGAGTTGGCCTCAGAGGCTGGAGCAGCTGTGGGCGTCTCTACAGGTGCCTCAGCTGCAGGCGCGGTAGCAGGGGCAGCAGGAGCAGTGGGTTCGGGGGCTTTTTCAGATGCGACAGCAGGCTCGTCGTCACTGTAATCAATTTCATCTTCTGTACACAGATTGGTCTTGTTAGCACATGTACAAAAGCTCAACGGCAGCCCCTAGCGTTCTCGCCTTTAGCCTTGCAACATACCAGCAGCGGGGGCAGATTTCTCCTTCGTTCGCTGATCGTCAGCAGTAAGGCGCGCAATCAAATCGGCCTTGTTACCAGTAGTAGTCAAGCCACGCTCGCTGAGCACCTTTTTGAGCTCAGGGACCTTGAGGGAAGCGTAGTCAACCATCGTAAAAGCGGTTAGGGTTTAGTTTCTTTGAATTCAAATTCGCTGAGGTATGGAACAAGCTTGATAGGTAGCTCCTTTCTGGGCTAATGTTGGAAGGGTTTCAAAGAGGAGGTATGTGCAACGAAAGGCAATGGCGAAAAAAGCTCGTCTAGGAAGTCAGGCGCTGGCGAATGGTTAGACAATGACGAAAGGGCAAACTATGGGTGTAGTTGGGTGTTGATAGGGGCGTTGCTAGAAGATTGGGACAGAACAAGAAACAAGGCGACAGGAAACCCAGGCAAGTAACGAGAGACGCGTTTGGTCAGGCGCGGCATCGCTGATTGGCTAGATGCAAATAGTAGAGCGTGCAAGGTTGTAATTTAGCAAAAGCGGATGTTCGTTAGTAAAAAAGGGTAAAATTAAATTTAGGCTATTATGCTGGGTCTACACGCACTAATTGCGACAACAAGCAATGGCGCCGTCTATTGTCTATCGTTTATGCTTGTGTTTGCTGGCTGGCCGTCTCACGTTTGGCTCATCTTGGGATAGGATCATATTATACTACTAACTGTCTAAGACGAAATGTGAGCTTTTTGAAAATAAAGAACAGCCCAAATACATACATACCCGTTTTTCCTGCCGTGTCAGGCACAGACAGCGGACAGGTGATTGCTGGCTGGCTGGCGGGTGAGTTGTTGTCCTTGTGCTCAACAGCAACCTGCCAGCAATTAAAGAACAACAGCGCCTAAGTGAGGGATAGGCACATCTTCACGTGAAAAGCCCCTTTGACTGTTGAGGGAAAAAGGGATCGCAAAGAATGCAATAAAGGACAGCGCTGAGCCAAAATAGTGGCAGGTAGCCCGCCCAAATCAAAGCCCAAGCCCAGTGAGGCTCAGCAACTGGGAAAACAGCCCAGCCAACAGGCCTCCTGTTTGACTGTCTGTCTGTTAGCTGGCTGGCTAAATGTCTGGCTGGCTCTATGACATCAACGTTGCCCACATGGCTGTGCAGCATCACCTCTAAGAAGGAAGGAGGGTGTGAAAACTAGAAGGCGCAGAACCAACACAAGACAGGAAGTAGCACGAAGGGAGGGTAGTTGCTGTACCTTGATTTGGGCAGCACATTCACGAGAATCTGCAAGTGCCTTTTTGGGGATTTTTTTTGTTATCCAGTCAAGAACTCTGCCATCAATAAAATCCCTCCTAAATTTATTGATTTGATCCCCACCAACCAGTAAATATGTGCGTCCTCGTCTTTGGGCTTTTCCCTTGTTTTATTCTTCCTCCTATGTTTGATATTTATTATTTGGGCTTTCCTTTCATATTGCTGTTGTCGAACCCTCGTTTACAGTCAGCCAGCCATCTCTTCACACTTGCTCTTCCAAGTGTCTTCCCTTGTTTCCCTTGCTGTACACACCACATAGGCCCCTTGCTCTTTCTCAAAGCCCCAGCATAAAGAGAAGACCACAAAGGTAGAAATGCCCTTTGTTGCCAACACACCTGAGTCCCTTTTGGCCCGGACTGACTCCAAAATATCATCTAAAACATGTCGGGGCGTCACTTCTGCCGGAAAACCATGTCGCCGGTCTGTATCGCCCGATAAGGCGGCCGCTCCCTCCAGGAAGAAGCCCAGCAGTGAACCCCAGAACACTGAGCGGTACTGCTGGCAACATCAAGACCAGGCCGCACATGAAACCCCATCCAAGGTCTCCTCGGCTCGGCCCGGCATGCATCAGCCGGGGCACCGAACTAGTGTGGACACTCTCACCGACCGATTGAACCTCATGGGCTTAGAAGACAAGAGACAAAGCCATGGAAGGCCCAGTAGGCCCTCTGGAGCAACGTACAGCAGACCCCCAAAGCCATATGCTCCGGCTAAGAAGCGTCATCCTATATTTTCTCTCTGTTGCTTCGATTTTTCGTTAGACAGCTCTGAACCGCCGTCCCGCCCTCACCACAGGCCCCAGCATCAGTCGCAGGCTCGGCCCCAGCAAAAAATGCCGCAGCCTTCTCATCGGCCTACATCTGCCGTTCCAGCGCAGGTGCGTCCCGGACACAAGAGACGACAGTCACAAACAGGAGCCTATATGAAGCTGATTCCCCCAACCCTAGACCCTGGCACTGCTTCAACATTATTGACAGAGCTAGCCAAGGGCTTTACGGAGGCTGAAGAGCCTGGCTATATTTACATGTTCTGGCTTACTCCAGACAGCGACCCAGCGCCGTCAAAAGACGCAGCGCGGTCTCTCATGGAGGCGTCTCTGCCTTCATCCCGACTACCATCTAAATCTGCGGCGCGGAGAAAACCTCTGCTGCTTAAAATCGGCCGAGCCGCAAATGTGCAACGACGTATGAACCAATGGAGCCAGCAGTGTGGACACAGCGTTGAAATACTACGTTTCTACCCATACATTCCGTCTGGATCCACAGCCTCTCCTCGGATGACTCCACACGTCAAAAAGGTCGAACGGCTAATCCACTTGGAGCTTTCAGGCATGGGAATGAGAGCCGAGTTGGACAAGTGCAAGGTGTGCGGCAAGGATCACCGCGAATGGTTCCAGGTTGAGCAGAGCCGAGAGGCAGTTGCTCGTGTTGATGAGGTGATTAGAAGGTGGGTTTCATGGGATGAGGGACGGCGATAACAGGAGGGTGTAGAGTGGAAGGAGAACTAGCGCTGTGAATAGCTATAGCTATACAATTGCGAGGGTTGGATGACATTTAATGTTGTTTTATTGCAGCTTGTCTTTTGTTTCACTTTGAAATACACAGCTTTGCATTCACTCATGGGCCAGATTAAAATGTTTCAAGAAGATTGGGATCTCGTTATATTTATCTATATGCAAGGCTACAACATGAAAAGGCCAGGAGCCGGAGCACTAACACGATCCAGCTAACCCGAGAAGAGACCCAAACTGCTCTTCAGAAAAGAGCATTAAATAGAAGAAAGAAAAAAGAAAGAAGGAAATAGAAGAGAAATAGAAGAGAAGAAGCCCAACTGGCTTCGGGAGTCTTGTAGCCCGTGACGGAGGAAGCTGATATCATCGGCCCGGTGGCACTAGAAGCGCCGGTTTTTTGCGGGGCCGGAATCAGTAGAGGCTTGGTCATAGTCCAGACAAGGGAAAAGAAGAAAGCAGATACGCATATCAACACAGAAACGGTGTGCAGAGCGCAGAGGTTGAAGCAAAGAAATAAACCTGGCGAGCACTAAGTTGCACAGGCATACTTGACTCTCTCTCATCTTAGACCCTTGGATCAGACTCACCAAGCCCTAACTTGCGCATCACAAGCCTCTTCTCCCTCTCTTGGCCATTAGTGCCAGTTCGCTGCTTAGTTGGCAGCGACAGCACGGCGGCGCCAGGACTTGCCACGGAAGCGGCCGCCGTAGCTGCCATAGCTGTAGGCGCCAGGAACCTCCTCGGGCACAGCAGACGTGGTGGTTGTGGCAGCAGTGGACGAGGCATAGGTGGGAACAGCCTCACCGGTCGTAGTGAAAGCAGTGGGGTCGGCAGAGGAGACGGCAGAGCCAGGGGTGGTGCTAGACTCGACTAAGGACTCCTCGGGCCAGCCGTAGCCGGGAGCAGAAGAGGAAGCGGTAGCAGAGGCTGAGGTCTCAGAGACAGCCTTGGTGGTGGTGGCGATTGTTGAGAAGCCAGTCGACGAAGCACCGTAGGTAGAGCTAGAGGAAGAGGACTCAACAACAGTGGTTGGGTGGCTCTCGGACCATGTAGCAGGAGAGCTGGGCTCCACTGGGGCCGACGAGGTAGAGCCAATGGGGTCAGCGGTAGACACAGTTTCGCCAGGAACGGTAACAGTCACGTGGCTAGAGCTAGTCATGGTAACGAAAGTCAGAGCCTCAGTAGACGAGGGGACGACCTCGGGGCAGCCGTAGGGGTTGTCGCAGATAGCTGTGGTAGTCTCGGGAACGGGGACAGACTCGCTGCTAGAGTGGACGGCGGAAGAAGGGGTCACCACGGGAGCGGTGGAGGGGACAGCCCAGGTGGAGCTAGCCTCAACAACGTCGGTGGTCTCTACGGGAACAGCGGATGAGACGGTGGAGTGACCGACCGGGGTCGAAGGGGCAGGGGCAGAGGAGGCAGGGGCAGAGGAGCAGCCATAGGGGTTGTCGCAAGGCACCTCAGTAGAGGAGTGGACAGGCTTAGTTTCAGAGGCAATCTCAGTAGAGGTCTCAACAGCAGGCGTAGTCACAGACTCAATGGCGTGGTGAGTAGTGGTCTCGGGGATAGGTCCATCAGAAGAAACAGTGGTCCAGGCGACGGAAGAGGTCTCAGCTACAGAAGAGGAAGAAGCCACCCACTCAGATGTGCTGTAAATAGGCTCGAAGCTGATTACAGTGGAGTAGTCGACCGAAGTGGCAGACTCAATAGGCGAGCTGGTCTCCTCGAAGCAGCCGTACGGGTTATCGCAGTGCTTGGAGGTGGTGGGGGCAGCAGAAGTGGTAGAGGCCGAGTAGGTAGGCACAGGAATCGACGAGACAACGGTCTCAATGGGCTGCGAGACGCTCTCGGTAAAGAGGGGATCGTAAGACGAGACAGTGCTGCCGACTCCAGTGCTCCATCCACTACCAGTTGGCTGCGTCAGGATCGGAACAGACCAGGTGATGGTGGGAACAACCTCGGAGGAGGTTTCGGCAATGGTCTCGATCGTGGCAGTAGAGACTCCAGAGCTAGCCACAGGCGTAGTTGATTGCTTGTGGGTGCGAGTGTAGCTGCGAGTGTGGCCGGTGACCACAGCAGATGAGGTGCTGCTAACCGAGACATCAGAGAAGCTGGACTCAGGGATGTTGGATGGCAGGTACGAGATCACAGTCGACCCTAGGGTGGTCAAAACAGGCGAAGGGGTGCTCTGCACATCAGTGGTCGAGTGAGCGCTGTGGACTGGGACAGACGAGGCCCCCGAGGGAACAGGGCCCTTGGTGGTAGGCTTGCCAGTGCAGGTGGTGGAAGACGAGACACCGGACGACAGCGCGGGCACCGAAGAGGCGGTGGGGACGCCAGGGTTGGTGCTCAGCGACAGGACAGTCACCTGGCTTGAGGGTCTACCGTAGGTGAGGGTAGACGACTCGGTGATAGGCAGGGCTGTGCTGACCGTGGAGTATTGGACGTCAGACGAAGGGACCACAGCGGACGAGGTTGAGTTGAGGTAGGCAGTCGACGAGGGGCCGGGCACCGTGTGGTAGTCAGTGGATTGGGCTGGGGCCGAGGGGCCGGGAGCCGTGGAATAGCCAGTAGACTCGACCGGAGCCGAAGGGCCAGGGGCCGTGGAGTGGCCAGTAGACTCAACAGGGGCCGAAGGGCCAGGGGCCGTGGAGTAGCCAGTAGACTCAACAGGGGCCGAAGGGCCAGGGGCCGTGGAGTAGCCAGTAGACTCAACAGGGGCCGAAGGGCCAGGGGCCGTGGAGTAGCCAGTAGACTCAGCAGGGGCCGAAGAGCCAGGAGCCGTGGAGTAGCCAGTGGACTCAGCAGGGGCCGAAGGCTCGTAGCTTGAGACAGCGGTGTGGCTAGGAACCGACTCGGTGGTTCCCGGAGCAGTGCCCGACGCGGTGGTGCACTCAGCAGGAGAAGTGACATAGACAGTCGAAGTCACAGTAGACGCCGAGCCAGAACCCAGGCCAGAGCAGCGCTGCACACAGAACTGGGGGCAGTGCGAGCCACTGCTGCCCTGGGGGAAGGCCAGAGCGGGGCTAGAGAACCAAGAGTTAGCAAAACAAAGGCATGCACACAGAGGCGGCAAGTCACAATGGAATATGGATGCTCTTACGTGACAGTGGCCGCAGCCAAAAGACCAAGGCGGAGCATGATGGGCGGTGGTGAGAAGACGGAAGGGGTCTTGGGTAAGAATAAAGAATGGATCGAGAGAACGAGCGTGAAGATGGGTAGACAACAATACTTTGCAACGAACGAAGGAAAAAGGAAAAGAAGCGCGTGAGAAAAACGAGAGTGAAGAGAAGGCTGAGAGAGATTAGCTTGCTTGCCTGGAGAGCGGAAAGAGAAGAAGAGAGGTTGAGCAAGAGGGCAGCAGACGGGTCTACTTTATACTTGACGGAGGCTCGTTTGGAACCAGGCCACAACTCTCTAGATAGACTCTCTCGCGCAAAGGCATAATAATAGCGAATGTGACTCTGTGATAGCTAGGTATCACGTGTGGAATGCCTTTATTCCGTCCTTTCCTGTTTTCCTTCAAGGCCTTGCTGTGATGTGATTGCACATGGCACAGGGCTCGGACATGGCCACGGGGAGGGCTCGACAGCTTATTGGCAGACAGGAGCTAACACGAGACAAGACAGGGCAAGCAGGAGAGGGGTCAAGTCGACCATACACGTAGAGAATACGCACAGAGACACGGAGACACAGATCCAATACAGGTCTTCGGGCTCCTCTAGCTGTCTAGTCATGTTTCACGTGTATTTCCACATTTCCACCAACTGTTCTATAGTTCCCTGCGCTGGGCCCTCTCTCTTTCTCTCGAGAGAGACTATTGGTGGCACTCGGCCAAAACAAGGCAGATCACAGGAGACTTTGCCAAGAAAATAAGCAATCATATGCTGTCAAGCAAACCGGCCTACAAGGCGTGGCCTAGAGGTTAGCTTAGGTGTAGACGAAGTAGAGTAGGATATACTGTATCAGGCCGTACTGGCTCTTGACTTCTTCGCCCAATACTCTATTCTAACTGCAAGCTCTCTATTTGATACTGACGCATATCAACTCAAATTACACATGCAGGTAGTATTGTTTGCAAGTCTCCGTTGGCCAGTCGATATTATACCCTTGGCGGCATGGGACATCTGCATGTAGCCGGTCCCTACCCCTTCTTCTCCTTTTCTAGGAAATAGGAGGGTGTTCATAGCCTGTAGTCTCCCCTCCTCCCCTCTCTATGCCATTGTACGTTGTGGGTACAATCACACTAGCTCTCAGCCACCATGTATCAAGCCAAGACCCTCTCGTTACCACTGATCTACTCTCGTTTGCGTTCTGATCGCTGCAACCGTTCTCTCCGTCTGTCTGCTTGTCTATAGAGCCCTCTCTTTCGTTGGCTCGGCTGTTTTAACGCCTCTTGTGTCTAATGAGCTCCCTTGCTGGCTAATCACGGGAATATTTGCCGTGAGTCTTTGTGTACGGCTTTGTGCAGCTTTATTCAGAGCCTCTATCTGTTCTTTCTCTCTGGCCCTTCCTCTCCCAGGCCATTTGCCTGCTTCTGTGGCACTGCCTGATTGGTTTTCCCTTTCCTTGTTTGCTTTATTGCGTTTGTTTGAGTGAGCCGAGAAGGTCTCGGTCATCTGCATGGTTACACATGATTATTCATCAAGAGTGAATAAGGAAAAAGGGTGTGAAGCCAAGGCCCAAAAGACTTGGCAACCAAAGAAGAAAAACAAAAGGCCTTTGCTTCTCAGTTTTCTTTTTTCCGTCCTTTTCTTACAGCCTTCTTGTGGCCCAGCCTTCACTTCTGTGTGGTCTTGAAGCCCGCACCGGCTAATCATGTCTAGCTTTTTGTGCCCAGTCCGTGACATGCAGCCACAAAGACAGTCCCTAATCCCCTGCCCATCAATTTCTGCTTAGCTCTAATTCCCGCATTCAGCTTCACAAGGGAACGAGAGCATCACTGCTGTTATTGCTGCTGGTCTTGAAAGTGCGGCGCCACTTCCTATTCTTGCCTCCTTGTGGCCGTGCTATTTTTTCCGCCGTCTGCATAGAGCCGCATATATGAGACTGCGTGGCGGCAACACGAGCATATTATACTTGGGACGATTCATAGTACACGCTTTCTTAGTGAAACCCCAGTCTCGGCTTTTGCCCCTTGTCACCCGGTACTGTCGTGTGCTATTCTGTACTGGTCTGTACCTCTGTACCAGCCTGCACTGCGTGTGCTGCTTGTTATACTTTAGCTCAGTGTGTGCTTGGCCTGACTCAGGCCTCGATCTCAATCTGAGTGTCCTCCAGTCACTCTCGGGTATCTTCTTCGCCATGATCTCTTGTGATTGCCCTGCCCACCGTGAGATTGTGACAGCATAGCCCTGATTCACCCTCGCGTAACTGATTGCATCGTATGTAACAGTCAATACGGCAAATCTCTAGCTATTATCAAACAGCACGACTCTGGCCTCGTTCCCATTCCTGGCTTGTCCTGCAAAATGTGAAATACGCGGTAAGTAATCAAGTCCTCTGCAGCTGATTATTAAAGTGATATTCGGCCCATTGTTCTATAAAAACCTTGTACTATGCATAAAAGAACAACGATGGGGGGTGGTTGTATGAACAAGGAGAAGATAGAGGATATTTAACTTACAAGTACTATCCAATCAGATGGTTGATATGCCCACAGGGTTGCTATACCCTAGCAAACACCTTTCCCCTAGCCTCAACCATGACATGTCCCTGCGTCTATTTGTATGCACATACCGAGTTGAGCCCGCTATATGTGTATGAACGTACCTTTACGTGCGGTTGTGTACACGTCCATAGTAGTAATAAACGAGCTCAGACATGCCTAGCCTCTTCCTCCCTGAGGCTTACATACACATGGACATATATGCATGTACATGCAGCATGCAAGCCCACGTTTCCCATATTAGCCTATACGAAGAGTAAGAGAGGGCTGGCCCATTAGGGTTTCTCAGACAGACCGACTGCTTAGGCCACCAAGGCTGTCCTTTGCGGAAATGAAAAGGCGGTGATGCGAAGACACTTGTGAATTTAGGATAGGCCTAAGCAGGCCAGACCAGTGGACGGAAAATAGACACGAGGGGGAGTAAAACACAAGAAGGAAATGAAGATGAAAAAAAACAGGACAGGTGGTATCTTGATAAAATGCTCGTACAAGGAAACTTTTTGGCAAAGTCGTGCAGACGTGAGTGTGCAACCAAGGCGCCGCTCCCAGTGTTTTCTTAGTACACTCGCTCGTCGTCCCAGTAAATCCTCCCATCAGACATGTCATCCTCATAGCCTTCGTCATCTTCTATTGGGTTGTTGGCTGGAACCATGGTGGCTTCGATTTTGCGGATGCGGTCTCGTACCCAGCCAGCCACGACGTAACTTGCATCTAGCAATGAAAGAAGGTTAGATCTCTCCGAGACCATAGAAGGAAAAAGAAGCACTAAGGAAAAAAAAAACAAGGCAAAATAAAAGAAACTTACATTCGCGCGTGCAAAACGCATGTGGGATGTTGCCTTTTCGTTCCACCACAATCTCCGTCCGCTCTTTATCTCTAGCCGAGCTCTTCTCGCCTGAATTTCTCCTTCGCTGCGAGATCCATTCGTTGCGTATGTCCGTGTTCACCCAATGGTCGTCTTTGGCGAAAAGAAAATAGAACTTGACAGGGTCTGCACTCGCCAGCGCTTCTGATGGAAGATCCCACCCGTCACGATAGTCTGCAGCTGCTGGCAACTCGTTGACGTTCATCTTCCAAAAGTCAGGATCCCACCCATCGTCCCCAATGACATCCATCTCATCTAGCCCCATAGCAAGGGCCTGGCGCACACCGTCGCGGCTTTTAAGGAAATCAGCAGTTACCTCGGCTGCGCGGGGCGAGAAGCCCATCCACGAACGCAGCATCCAGGCCAGCGCTCCCCATGGAATAAGGAGCAGCAACAGCCACGCAAGAATGTAGAAACTCTCGGCTAGGCCTGGGATACAGCGCAGCCGCGTCAGCTGGCGGCCTTTGGGCGACTGGGCAATGTGCACAATTGTGGGGAAGAGAAGAATCCCCGCACGCAGATTGAGGTGCGGCGCGGCTTTAGGATCGCGCTCATGGCGCTTGAAGATCTCCAGAGTGAGATACGAGCCTACTGAATGGCCCATGATGATGACAAAGTCGTATGGCGTCCCAATGCGCGTTTCGTCAAAGCTATTTTCGATGCGCCGGCCAGCCAGATCTTCGTAAAGAGCATCAATCTGATCCGCTACGAGAAACGGCTCACTGCCGTCCTTGCCGAAGGGCACATGGTCCTCGTCATGGAAGCCGCAGAGGCTCCGACCGTAGATATCGTAGACCACGTCGGGGTCTATTTGCATGAGAATGGTATTGAGAAAGGAAAGAAACTGTTCGTAGTAGTCGATGAGGCCTGGGTTGCCAGGAATGAAGTAGACCAGGGCATGGCGGCCGGTCTTGGGAATCCCCATGGGGGGGATGAGCAGGGACCGGGGCATCCGAAGGCCGCGCAAAGAAGCGCGGCTCAGGGCGGGCCGGGAGAGTAGAGGAGAGGAGGGGGAAAGGGCAAGGGGGGAACAAGGAGGGGAAAGGGATCCCAGGGACAAGGGCGTAGGTTTTTTTCGCTTCTTTTTACTTGTAGGCTTAATTCTGAGATAGACAATGGAAATAGGTTATGATAGGACGTAGTAGAGAGGAGGCTTTGGCCTATAACGGCTAGAGGGGGGAGTAGAAAAACAGGAAAACAAGAAAAAAGCAAGGAGCAAAAAAGGCGCTGTAGTGATGTATCAGATTAGAGTCGGTGAGAGGAATCCTGGATGTCAAAGCTATGACAAGTGAGAAGTGAGTGAAGGAATGAATGAGTGGTGAGTGGTACTCTAGGGTTGCCAGCTAGGGTCTGCGCTCGGATGGAGGATCAGGGTTTAGGGCCCTAAGCAATATGCAGATATGCAGGTAGACACTGTTGCCTAGGATTAGCTGCCAGCAACAAGCTTAAGATTAAAGATCTGAAGAAAGTGACAGCAGATCCCAGCTTCTTCTTAGGGGTTTTTTGTTTCTCCTCTGACAAGGCCCCTTTTTGCGCATGTTTGTCTTTGTTCTCTCTGTGGTTTGAGAACTTGTGAAAAAAACGAAAGGATTGCCTTCTGGCATGTTGACTTTGTCCTCAGGCAAGTCAGAGCGCTAGGCTGGGCTGGGCTAGGCTTCATGTTGAGATATTTATGTATGCGGGTCTGTGCAGGTAACGGGGCCGACCCCCCTTCCCACGTTTCTTGGAACGTTGTTAGGTACTTATGCAGTTATAGAGTAACAACCTACCCCGCCATGCCGTAGCTACAGCAGAGCTAGATCCAAGCACCCGCTTCTTAGCAAAGACTCAGCTTGCTCGTCATCTATCCACTGCTGTGAATTGCCAGCCGCCAAAATGCCGAACCCAGGTGAGAATAGATACACCCTACTCAGCCAAACCCGAGTATAGGCCCGAGTGTGTCTTGCGCTTCCCCTAACACATTGCTGTAGCAATCCCTCCACCGTACATGACCAGCGACCCCGGCTCGTTTGCGTCTGTAACTGCTACCAGACGCTGGCCCATCATCATCGTGAGTCCCTTCTCTTTTACTTTGACCCGAAGGCCTCTACGGCTGTGTCCCTGGGCTCATTAGCTGACAAACCACAACGGGATACAAGACGTCTATTGTCAACGACGTCAGCATAACTGTGGGAAACCTCAAACTCGAAGTTACCAAGCAGCAAGAAGCCAACGGCACTGTGGACCCTCTTCTCCTGGAGAAAACGGCCGAGCTCGTAGATATCCAGAGTAAGATCGGCATCCTCAACACTGAAGTGCAGCGCAACAAGCCGATGACGTAAGTCCGCCCAGGACCACGGGTATCCACTTTTCTGGCACCTCGCCTGTCTTCTGGCCTGCTATCCACGCATGGCATGGCTCTCTTAGGCTAGCTTTGGGGTTCCTCAGGTCTGAATCTTTCTAGATCCCAAGACCCTAAGCGTGTAGCCCTCGACTCAAGCTCAATTTCAGCCTCAGTCTGCTAGACGCTTGGACACGCGCACTGACCAACTCGTGGCAATTTAGGCCCGTTGAAGACGATGGCTTCGACGATGTTGCTTTGTACAACAAAGTTATTGAGGCTCTGAAGTCAGAGGCTAACAATGCCGATGGCAAGAGCCCCGAGCTGTATGCGCGGTGGCACAATGCCCCTTGGCTCTTCACTGAGTGCTACTTGTTCCGGTGAGTCTAGCTTATACGTTCTCTCAACCCTATCGTCGTGCCTGTTGTCTAACAGAACCCCTATTCTGTTTTCTAGCCGCCTCAACACTTTCTTTGTCCTCTCCAAACACTGGAAGAACTACGACGTCTTTGCACGCCAAAAGACGAGCGCCTTCCACTCGTCACGTCCTGCTGTCCTAGAGCTGGCCCTCCGCTACATCGAGCTAATGACACAGATATCGGCCAAAAAGGGCGATGAGGCTACGCCGCAAGATGCTGAGACTGACAAGGCTACCGAGGCCCTGCTATTTGCCGAAATGGCTGAAATCTGCCTCTGGGGCAATGCAACTGACTTGTCTTTGCTGACATCGCTTACCTACGAAGATCTACAAAAGCTTCAGGGAAGCGAGGCTCGCAAACAAAGCGAAGCCAAGATTCTAGCCAACGACTTGCCCAAAGCCTTCGAACTGTTATACGCTGCTCGGGAGTCTGGCAAGAAGGACCGCCGCGTTGATATTGTACTAGATAATGCTGGCTTCGAGCTCTATGTCGACCTGATCTTGGCCGGCTACTTGCTAGCCTCCAATTTGGCCACAACGGTAGTCCTGCATCCCAAGTCTATGCCATGGTTTGTTAGTGACGTGCTCCCAGCCGACTTCCAATCTCTGTTAATGGCCATGGCCAACCCAACATCCTTCTTTGAGAGCCCTGATGAAAGTAGCACCGACGGGCGGCCAATTGTGCCGCTGCAGGAAGAGGAAAATAAGGCACTATTTGATGTGTTTCGCTCGTGGAGTGGCTACCATGCCAACAGCCAGATGGTCATCCGGCCCAACCGCTTCTGGACACACGGTAGCAGCTTTGATGCAATGCCGACCGAAGCCCCCGAGCTATTCGCCGACCTGCAGGCTAGCGAGCTGGTCATCTTCAAAGGTGACCTCAACTACCGCAAATTGACCCGCGATTTCATGTGGGATCCTACTACGCCGTTTACCACCGCTCTTGGCTCCTTAGGGCCCGGAAGCGGATTAAATGTGCTTGCGTTGCGCACATGCAAGGCCGATGTTGTTGTCGGACTCCCAGCAGGTAAAGACGAGGAACTGCGCGCTATGGAAGGCGGGGGTGGTGATAAGGCTCGTGAATGGTGCTGGAGTGGTAAGTGGGCGGTGGTGCAATTGTCCCAAGGGAAATAGAGAGCCATTTCAGGCCTGGGATATGTACCAATATATTGCAGTGCATGGCAATATGGTATTGAATATATCGTACGACAGCAGTATTAGTACAAACCAAATAGACTGTATCATCTGTTACAAGCACGCATAATGGGTAATAGCGCTGTTCCGGCCTCCCTCTCTCTTCTTCCCCCTTCCTCTCTCGCTTGTACCATATCCCCAATTTCACGGGTTTAACCTAACCATGGGTTTGTGTTGCTGTCTTGCTCCACCATTGTTTCTCTTTGCCATCTACCGCAGCCAAATTAAGACAAATAGCAACACAAATCAGGTGCAGTCCCCTAATTCTGGGCATACCTTTTGGTTGGATTGATTCAGCCCCAGCGCATCAAGAACGAACTGGCTACAGCTAAAAGAAAAGGCTCCTATCTCTCTGTGAATTTGTCTTGTACAGTCCTGTGGGTTTTCTTTTCGTTTCGGATCTTGTGTGCTGTTAAGCGGCGATTCTATTTGTTGATATATTGGCTTTGTCTGAGAACCAACCCAAGACAACAAGACATGGCAAAAAAACGCCACGATGATCGGGACGCAAGAGACACAGCAGCTGTGTTTTCTTGGCGTATCTTCCGTTGTTCTGTCTCTGTGTGGCGAGAGGGAGTGAGGCTTGACGCACTGTTGCCTTGCTACTTGCCTCGGGACCTGCTCGATGCTAGAAAAAAGAGCCAGTGGCACACTTCTCTCTTATACACGCAGTCTCTCACACTTACACCTTAGCCCACTCGCCAAACTCATCCCGAAACCAACGCCCTCTCCGCCTCGACACCCCACGACTCCTCAACTCCTCGCGCTATTATCTCGGATGAAGATGCAAAGCTCGCTGACTATCTCCATCCCCATCACCACTTCCACCCGTTCTCTGTTCTCCGTATGCCCTTCATACTCCTATTAGCTTACACGGCCCTGCCGGTCTGTGCACTTGCTGCTGTCCTGCTTGCCGCATCTCGAGTCTATGTGCCTCTCGCCATGCGTCATCAACTGCCTGCGTCCATATTACCATCTACTTGCACACCACACAACTCATCGGATTCCTTGACGCCCATGCCCACCACGGCATATGTCCTCCTCGCGGCAGCTCTCTGCATCGGGAGCACAGTCACGGCGCTAACGCTCTTTTGTTTGGCCCAGCCTCTCGTGCATCTCAATGCGCCCAGTATTTTTCTCGCACTTGTTGGTAATATGCTCGCCAAGGTAGGCAGTGTGGTGTCCCTGTGTCGAGGGCGAGCCGGCTTGGGATGGGCTTTGAGCACTGTGGTGGGGGGAGGGCAGGTTGTTGCAAGCATCGGAGCTGGTGTGTCTGTGGTTCTAGCCCAAAAGCTGAGTGGGCTAGGAGTCGTGGGGTTGAGGGCTTCATGGGGTAAGAACCCCTTGGTAATAGATGAAACCTGAGAAGAGTATGAAAGTCTATATTTGCTAACTACCAATAGTCGCGAACACTGCTATGGATATCATGTTCTGGACATGTGTGCTAGTAGCTCTGCACAAGCTCAAGATCCTGCGGACGGGCCAAAGCGTTCTTCCCATTGTTGCAATTATAATGTATGTATGTTGTCCAACCACCAAAACCACGCAGGGGGGAACTAATACATGCCATGTAGAACGACCACAGTCGGGAGCATCCGTCTCGTCGCACCACTGGACTGGCAGGTCTGCATAGTTTTATGTAGTCTTCACTTATCACTCTCTATCACAACACTCTGTCTCATGCCTTTAGACATCACGGCCACAACCATGTCGCCTGGCCAGACACGACTCATAGAGTCGTGCTCTTCATCAATTGTGAATCTAACGCCTCGAGCAAGCGAAAACGACCCCGTTGTATATAACAATGTGCTGAAGTTGCGCTGGGACGTTGTGGCCGAGTTAGTGACAGTTGTTTCCGTGTCAGTACACGATAGCGACAGCCATGAGCTAGAAGGCATTTTGAAGACAGTTGAGTTAACAGTAATAGAAGAAAGCAAAGGAAAAAGATGAAGAGAAATAATAATAATCGTGTAACGTAGCAGAAAAAAAAACCAAACAACAAAATGCAACGGGGTTGATAGAGAGGGGGGGCAGCCAAGCCCGAGTGAAAAAGTAAAGAAATAAATAAGAAAATAAATAAGAAATATAATAAAAGCAATTCTAAAGAAAACAGTTCCACTACCAAAAACAGCACAAGCGACAACATTGTGATGATAATAAGAAAACAAGAAAAACCAACCAAGAAACCAGCCTGGGACCAACCAGTCTGGGGCCAAACCCCCTTAGAATAAAAAGACAAAAGATTCAAAAAAGAACAGGAAGAAGGAAATTGAAGAGCAATGATGCCATGAGATAACGAGAAGAGAATGTACACAGAAGAAGCAGTCATGTGCCTCAAGACTCCCTTCTCGTAGAAATCAGAAAGCACGCGCCAACATTTAGAACCAAGTCAGGATACACTAAACAAAGTGTTTCTCTCCTTAACCCTTAGTCTTCTGCTGCTGCTGCGACACGCTGCCGCCCGGATCTTGCTTTCTTGGGTCCGCCAGCTACTTTGCGCTTCTTCGACGTCTTCCCATCTGGTTGTTCGGCTGGCTCATCGCTATTGGCAACAACACCACCACCGCCACCACCAGCAGAAGCAGCACCGTCATCGAATCGGCCCTCGCCTAGAAACAACATCAGCACGTTAGCATACATACGCAACACGGTACTCGGCCTATACAAATCATAGAATAAAGCAGTCAAGACTCACCTTCATGGTACATGTCATCCAGACTAATGTCGCCGTTGGCTGCAGCACCTGCGCGTTTACGTTTGCCGCCCTTCTTCTTCTGGAGTTTATCATATTCGCCGCTCTCTAACAGCTCGCGCTCGCGTTTTTCGATCAGTTCCGCTTGCTCATCGTCCACCAACCACATGGCAATATCGCGGTTTCTATTCTCTGGAGGACGACGACCAGAAAAGTCGACACTGGCACCACCACCCTGGATGACCACGCGCTGCACTTCCTCTTTCTGCATGGCTCGCGTGCGAATACGCTCTTCGATCGTGCCACGTGTAATCAGCCGGTAAACAGTGACTTGTTTCTTCTGGCCAAGACGATGAGCACGGTCCATGGCCTGAGAATCAATGGTCGGGTTCCAATCCGAGTCGTAGAAAATGACCGTGTCAGCAGTCGTCAAATTGATACCCAGACCACCAGCACGTGTTGACAACAGGAAGATGAAGATTTCAGGGCGTGTCTGGAAGTCGTGCACTGTATCACGGCGATCTTCCAACTTCGTAGAGCCATCCAAGCGGCAGTATTTGTAGTTGCGGTACGTGAGGTACTCTTCCATGAGGTCGATCATGCGAGTCATCTGGAAGTATAGCAGCACACGATGGCCCTCGTTCTTGAGTTTGAAGAGCAACTCATCCAGCTTAGCTAACTTGCCACTGTCAGTAACAAACCGATGCATAGATGGAACAGTAATGTTGGTGAAACGAGACTTCTCCTTGTCCGGTGTAGGAAGCAGTGCTCTTGTAGGCCAAAAGGTAGGTCTAATCTTTTCAGTAATGAGAGCCTTCTGCTCAACAGAGTTGGGCCCATAGATAGCACGGCGAATAGGAATGTTGAATAGTGTGTCAAGTCGTTCCGGCTCAGTGGCACTACTAGTACAGCTGATGTCAATTGGAATAGCGGTAGCACTAGGGCGAGCAGCTTGCTCCAGACGGCCAAGGCCCGACATACTAAACGAGCCTCTGGCAGCATTCATCATGTTGTAAAGAGCACTTTCAGGGGCTAGGTCAGCAAAAACACGACGACTACTACGCTCTTTTATCAGGAAAAGGGCGTGTCTAGGGGTGAAGTCGCCGTCTTCCTCATCGTAAATCATGCCCAGGTGTTCAAGACGGTCGCTTCGATTAACAGCCTTAACCGACCGATCCATTATACCCTCGTGAGTTGCGTTGTACACTTCACCAACACTCGTATCGGCAAAACGCAGCCAAGAAAACGCATCAGCACCTTCCATGCTTTGCCGAACATTATCGGGATGATAGATGTTCATCATGTGAGAAAGATACTTATTACGCCACCCAGCCTTGACATTGCCACTTCCCGGCTTGCAAAGGCGGCCGCCATTACGCCAAACAAGTTGAGGCAGCTTGTATTCAATAGCGCCACGGGGGGAGTACGGTGCGATGACTTGGTTGCCTTCACGGATAAATGACGCCGTTTCCGCAAAGTAGCCCATGTTGAATGCGGAAGCAGTTTCAGCGCGTTCAAACAGGTCAGGATGGTTGCACACCTTTCTGAACTGCATAACCAGGTTCATCAGGGTACCCGAGTCGTTGTCATCACCCATCGTAGCCTTTTCAATAAGATCCATGACGCTGATCTGGCGTCGCAAGTTGCGGTAGTACTCACGTTGACGGTACGTCAAGTCGCAGTACACATCAAGCTCAATCTTGTCTCCCAACTCTTTCTGCACATGCTTCTTGACACGGCGCAGCATGAAGGGTTTCAGAATCATGTGGAGACGTTTAAGTTGATCCTCGTTCAGCTTGGTGTTGCTAGTAGCATGAGACTCAATATCTTTGGAGAACCACTCACTAAACTCGTCGTGAGAGTCAAAGAGCGAAGGCATGATAAAATGGAGCAGAGCCCACAGTTCCTGCATGTTGTTCTGGATAGGCGTACCTGTCAGCAAAAGTCGGTTACGACAGTGGAATGACAAGAGACACTTCCACCGCGAACTCTGAGAGCTCTTGATAGCCTGCGCCTCATCTAGAATCATGTACTGCCAGCGCATCTTTTGGAAGTATGAGACATCCGACACAACCATCTGATACGAAGTAATGCACACGTGGAACGGCGCATCCTTTTTATAGATGGAGTGCTTGCGGTCCCAAAACTTTCTCAGGACCTTTCTGTCGCCTGCAGTACCCCAGTATGGGAGAATCTTGAACTCGGGCACAAATTTTCGAACCTCCTGCTCCCAATTGTGTAACGTCGAGGCTGGACATACAACTAAGAAGGGACCCCACACGTCGTATTTTTCGGCAAGGTAGGCCATGACGGAAATAGACTGGACTGTCTTTCCGAGACCCATTTCGTCGGCTAGAATACCATTGATACCTTGTTCGTACAAGTTGGCAAGCCAGTTAAGACCCTTCAGTTGGTACTCCTTGAGTTGTGCATTGATGAGCTTAGGCTGTTCAATTTCAACATCACCGAGCCCGGTTGGATTCTGGAAATTCATTTCGCCGGTTTCATCCATATCGGGGCCTTCGTTGTTGAAGTCACGAGCCTTCTTTTGGGCCTCCTCGATGGCACTTTGGGCATTGGCCATGGCAGCAGCCTGCAGTTGGGTTTCGTCCTCGTTATCAAAGTCGAGATTCTCAAAATCAGTAACCTTGGCACTTGACCCAGCTGTTGGTACGGCAATTGATGGTTTTTGTGCCTCTGAGGAATTGGTGTCCTTGGCAATTTCGGGGTTGTCGGTACTACGTTCGACTTCATCCGTCTTAATTTTCTTGCCAATGAAATGGGAGTAGAGCTCGGTCTGGGAAATAAGGAAATTGAGTTTCCTCTTCTGTCTGGCTGCTTCACGATCAGCTTCCTCGCGGCGCTGGTTCTCAAGTTCTTGCCTTTCAGCCGCTTTGCGATGATCACGTTCCTCACGCTCGTTGCGCTTCCAGAAACTCATCATATCACGCATCACACGCTTGGCACGAGCCTGCTGGTCCTTAGCGCCCTTGTTTGTCCGCAGCTGCCACCGCTTAGCTTCTTTAGAAGCCAGTAAAGCGGTCTTCTTGAGGTTAGATGCCTTGGTAGCATAAGAGTCTACTGCAACCTTGAATGTCTTCCCAACATCCTTGCGAGCAAGATCCCTCCAAATTTGATCGTATATCTGGTTGTAGCCCTTGGATTCAAACTTGGCCTCGGGTGCGGGCGGCTCGGCAGTCTTTTCCTTCTCCTTGGCCTTTTCTCGCTCCTTGGTCTCTTTCGCAGATGCCTTGACTTCTTTTGTCTCAGTCTCCTTGTCGGTTTCCTCAGCCTTGTCCAGCTTCGAAACCTTGGACTTGAGGCGGATTATGCGGGCCTTGCTCTCCTCCCTAGATGGAAGCTCCTCACCGGCATCTAGGGCAGCCTGAGCAGCCTCGGCGGAATCCTTTTCAGCCTGTTTTTGCTCCCTGGACTTCTTGGGACGATTTCCTGCTCGGCTCTTAGACTTCTTCGGAGTATCGGTTTCGGATGGCAAGATAGAACTATTGCCAATCCCCTCCATTTGCTGAAGATCGACATTACGAACAGGCCCCTTAAGGCCCTTCTGGAGAATAAGCTTAGTTTGTTGGGCCTTTTTAGAGGCTCGCTCAGCATCGCGCAAGTGTTTCTGACGTTCGGTTTCGTCTGCAGCAGCCAGAGCACGGGCAAGCGCAGCTTCCCTTTGTTCAATTGTGACAGCCATAGACTTTTCACGCCTGCGCTTACGCTGCATGTCTTTCTTCCGTTCCTTCTCAGCATGCAGCTCCTGTTCCTTGACTTCGGCCAGTGCGGCATCAACATTGCCCTCATCGTAGCGTCTACGACCAAATTCAGCGTGAGCCAGCAAACGCTTGCCTAGAGATAATGCCAAATCTTGATCACGGCGAAGGCAAAACGAAACGTCCATGTCTTGTATCCGCCGGCGCCGTTTAGTAGCGCTCTTCATGAACTCTATACGCTGGGCTTCGACAAAGTCGAGGTCTGTCTGGTCAGCCTTGGATGCACTAGCCTCGATCATTTCCATGTGGCGTGCGATCTTCTTTTCGTTGTTGGCGGGAGCTGATTTGCCGTTGTTTTTAACTGAGCCATTGCTCTGCCGCTTGGATGAAGCCTTGTTGGCAGAGCTTCGCCGAGACTTGGAAGGTTCAGAGTCCTTGATGTCATTGACACGACTTCTAATTTTTTTGACGGATGACTTTCTACGGCTATCCTTCTTAATCTTGACTGGGGCGTCAGACTCGTCCAAGACTTCAGATTCAGGCTCTATTTCGGCTTCGGTTTCGACAGGATATTCTGTTTCCATGCCAACATCAATATCCGGAGGCGCGAGGATAGATGATTCTTGTGCGTGTGGTGAGTCGGCCTTGCGAGATTTTGTGGCCTCCCTAAGGGGAGTGAAGGAGCGTGCGGGTTGGTCGCGTTCACGCAGGGAGGGAAGTTCGCAATCACGGCCCCGTTCATGCTCCCGATCATTCTCACGCTCGCGTTCGCGTTCATGCCCGTGCTCTACGTCAGCGAGCGGGGCTTTGGCGATTGGCTCAGAACTAGTGAGAATATTCGAAAACGACATGACCTTTTGTGTGACAAGCAAAGTTAGCAACACATGTACAAGTGCAGTTTCAACCGCAGTTTCAGAGTTGATGTTGTGAAAATAAAGACTCACATTAGCAGAACGGGCCGGCAACGTAGGCGAGGCAGGCTTGAGGAGCGACGGCAAGCCACCTGATGACGAGGTGCCGTTTGATCTAGACATGGTCGGGGACGAAGTGTCGGAAGGCTCGCCGTCTCGGGGGCGACGAGGCGGGCTGCCGACAGTAAGACCGCCTAATGGAGGTGGCCGTGATAACGAATGATGAGCAGAGTGGATGGAGGTAGATTGTTGGGGCGACGCGTAGTGGCTCTGATGGGAGGATCTCGACTCGGAGTGCGTGTTTCGAGGAAGATCAAAGGGATCCAAGGGCTAATTGATTGTGATGATGTCAGACTCTGCAGAGGTGATGATAAAAAAATGACGATGAAAGGAAGCGATGCTAGTTGGAGAAATGATATGAGAAAAGGGGGGTGTTATGTAATATTGCAAGAGCGAGAAAAAAAATGGATTCGTGATAATGGAAGGTGCAAACAAAATGCAAACGGGAAGGCAAATTGCAGTAGTAAAAAAAAAAAAGCAAAACGCAAGACAAAAATAGACTGACAGCAAGACAAAAGGGAGACGTGGGTAGACGAGAAGAGGGAAGGCAAAGGGGGCGAAAATAAAAAATGAAAAAAGAGACGAGGGGGGAAAATAAAACAGCTATAGTTGTGATTATGGTTATGGGCAATCAGATTTGGCTGTTTGTGTGGGAAAACATTCGGGCTTCCTTGGTGTTGAAGGAAGGCCTCTAGACTAGGTAGTTGCGTGGTGTTCGCGATTTTTGGCTTGGTGGTATTTTTTGCTTTATCGCGGTTGGAGGACAGCTTCAAAGCGCGTGATCTGATGGTCAAAAAAGAGTATGCAAGGTTGCTAAGGCATCACCAAGTGTTCACAGCATCATTCAATGGCGATAATCAATCGAAAATTCCACGGACTCGCGAGTATTGCGGAACAAACGCGATATTGGGGGAAGTAAAAGCAAACAGGACAGGGCGATGTATATGTGTGTGTAGTCAAAAAGGGACAACATGCGCTAAGCCCACCAAGAACTTTGATGACGGAAAAAAGCACACAACAAAAAAAGCCTGGGAGCCAAGAAAGCAAAGAACACAGGTGCTCGTTACGACCTACCTTGGACGCTGATTCGTTCCATGATCGCGATTCAGCAGCGATCGAATCGGACGTGGGGTCGTAGAACCCGCTTCCCTCGCGCCGGGCCAAAGCCGGTGCTTGCGCAGAGGCTCGAGGTGGCGCATACAATGGTGGCGGGCGCATAGGGGAGGTTCTTTGGGCCGGGGTCGGTGCTGATGCGGGAGGAGGGCCAGGTGGAGGGTCTCGGTAGGCTGAGGACGCGAACGAGTACTGCGAGGCCGGGGTTGTGGATGAGGTTAGATGGTGGCGATTATGGTGGGTGTCTGTTGTCGAGTACGAGGATGCCGACGTGTGCTGGTGGTAATCAGCCTTGGGAGGCGGCGATCGCAAGCTAAAGCCGGGGATGTGATGCGACGTCGAAGAGGGTGTGGAAGGCTGAGGATTCATCAGGTCGCGCATTTGGTGGTGTTGTTGGTGGTAGCTCTGGTGTTGGTGTTGTGGGTGGTCACGTTCACCCTCGTCGTCAGGGTGTTGCAAAACAGTGGAGCGAAAGTTTGAGTCCATTGCCATCCAGGCTCAAGTCAGGCCAGGCCAGATTAACTTAGAGATGGGACGGGGGAATGGGATAGGATGGCTATCGCAGGGATGGGTGGATGGTCAAAGCAAGAGAGAGAAGTAGATGCTGCTGTAGCGTGCAGCGTCAAGTAAAAATATATAAAAAACAGCACTTTTGCCTCTAAAAAGATGAGGAATGAATGCTCAAGCAAAGAGAGCTTTTTCTTTCTGACAAAAAGAAGTATTATAGCAACGGCAACGAAGCCGAGAAAAAAAGAGAGAAAAACAAAGAGCAGAAGATGCGATCGTCAGTCAGCCTTGAGGCAAGCTGTGCATACGAGTGGATACAGAGAAAGACAAGGCAGGCGATCAATTAGCAGGCGAATGTACTTCGCGTTGCGAGTTTTTTCCAGGCGTTCTGCTACGTGGAGAAAACAATAGACCCTAGAAATCAATGAAGACGCCAGACAGCAAAACGATACGATGGCGATGGTGACTATTCACTTCAAGAAGGCCCAAGTCTAGCTAGGCATGTCTTCAAGTCATGCAATTAAAAGCCAGCCACTGTGTGAGCTTGCAGACACGACAGGGGCTGTCGTGTAGCTGCAACTAGTATAGTAGCTGTAGCACTTACAATGGCATGCAATTGAATCGGCTGGCAAGTTGGCGAATGCTCGCGTGCAATAATGTGATGCGGCAGTGACGATGCAGAGACAAGAACAAGGCTGTACTGGGCTCAATCAGACTGGACATGCACACACATACACACAGCCAAGGGTGTGCTATAGGAGCGCAAAATAAGAGTAGAAGAGAAGAAATAAAAAGGGCGTATATAATCGTATTATAGCCAACGGCGCTGTTGTTAGTTTAGATGTGGCCTGCGGTTGCTGCTAACAAGCAAACAAGAGAGAAGAATGGAAGCAAAGAAAGCAAAGAAAGCAAATAGAATGCGGGAGAGATTTGACAAAGAGAAAAAAAAATCGTCGAGGGCAAAAAAGACCACCGAAAATGCAAGGCGTAGCCAGCCAAAATAAAGTTGATGACAATTCAATTTTGAGAGCATACAAGCTTTGAATAGGAGCTTTTTTTGGCTGGCTGGCTTCTACTAACTTCCTCACCTCAGCTGACTGCTTGAATTGGCTTGACGTGACTGGACAGACTCCACGTTTTTCTTCCTTGTTTGGCGAGTTCGGGGCTTTCCATATTAACTAAGGCCTAGCTCATAAGCTTTTTCCCCCATGACAAGTCCAATCCAATCAGAAGATGCCCCTGGAGGAAATATAGCCGGGCTACAGGTGTCTCCAGGTGTCCACAGATGGCACTTTTGTGCCGTGTACGCTTGACCCACACTGTTCATATGCACTGTCTATGCGATAACAGAGTATCAACAAGTTTTGTGATGTGTGTGTGTTTCCCAGCTTTCAATTTCACAACCCTATGGTGTACGTGTTAACCCTTTTACAGCTGTTATCGTCGTCACGTTATTATGTTTCCAAGCAAGGCTTAATGCCGCATGTCTAGTTTGACCTAAATATCTGAACATTGTAAACATAAAAATAATTCTTTATTTTCGCCTCGTACCGCTCACATTCCCATCATTCCGCCCCTTTTCAGTCTTTTCTCTAGGGACTGTTTCCTTTTCCATCTTTCTATCGCAATGACAACCTTAACGGACACATCAAGTCCTCTTCCTTTCCTTCACAAAACAATCTCCGCCCCATCCCAAAGCGTCAAAGCCACTTTTGCATCCAACTATGTTTTTCTTTTGTCCGAATCAGTTAAGGTATCCAAAATCGACTTTGAAACAAGAAACCGAGAGTCATCGTCTAAGAAAAGTGAACTGAGCAAAAGGGGGAAAAGAGCAAAAACAGAAATCAGAAACCGGGTTTTGAAAAAAAAAAAAAAAAGGACCACAATAGCACACATAACACCAACTGAGAAAAATAGCAAAGACAACAGGGAATTCCTGATGGCAGTAAATAAAGAACAAAAAAGCATGCATGTGTATGTGTGTGCGGCGTGAAGATGCAGATAACAAAAACAAGTCAAGTAGGAACACTTCAATGAACGCCTTGGCTCGTTTCCTTTACACAGCGCCCTTGTCGATCATGCGCTTGCGAAGGTAGTTCTTGTACTCTGAGATGGTGCCTTCCCAAGGCTTGATCGTTCTGTTATCGCACACGAGAATTTGGTTGGCAATCTTGTCAAGGAGACTGCAAGTAAAACATGTTAGCACCACGCCTAAACAAAAGCTAAGCTGAATTTACAACAATAATGGATTACAACATACCGGAAGTCGTGGGACACGACAACAACACCTCCACTAAAAGCGTTGATAGCATCAGCAAGCGAATCAATGGTGGGGATATCTAGACCGTTAGTAGGCTCGTCTAGTAGTAGCATGTTGGGTCCGTCGATAGCCAGCAGCGCAAAAACGATACGAGACTTCTGACCTTCGGACAAAGTGCCCATCAGCGCAGTTTGTGCCTCACCAGTCAGACCATAGCGGCCTAGCTGCTGGCGCCAGTATTGGTAGTCTTGGGAAACATCCTTGTACTTGTCGCGGACAAAGTCCAGGGCAGACTTGGTCAGGTCTAGCTGCTCAGCACTGTGCTGCGAGTAGATACCAAGCTTCAGGTGGGTGTGGCGGGTGACGCGGCCCTCGCGGGGGCTCAGCTTGCCAGTCATGAGACGCAGAAGAGTAGACTTGCCCACACCGTTGGGACCGACAAGGGCAGCACGGGAGTCCATATCGAAACCCAGGTCGATATGCTTGTACAGATCATCCTCAGCCTTGCCGGAGTAGGCAAAGCTGACATCATCGAAGGAGAGCACGGGCGGAGGCAGCTTTTCAACATCGGCAAAGCGGAAGGTGAACACCTTATCAGGAACAACAGGCTCAATGAAACCATCAGCCTCCATCTTGTCCAAAATCTTCTGGCGAGACTTGGCTTGACGCACTAGATTAGCGTAGGTACCGGCGCTGGCAATGAACTTCTTGATGTGGGTAATTTCGTCTTGCTGCTTGGTGTACGCCTTCATCTGGTTGGTCTCCTGCTCAGTGCGAGTTTTGATGTAGGAATCGTAGTTACCGCCGTAGTAAAGCAGGGTGCGCATGCGCATGTCAATCATGTTGTTGCAGACACCGTTGAGGAAATCCATCGAGTGGGAAACCAGAATCAGGGTACGCTCCCACTTCTTCAGGTACTCTTCCAGCCACACACAGGCCTCAAGATCCAAATGGGCAGTGGGGTCGTCAAGAAGCATAAGAGTGGGCTTGACGAATAGGGCCTTGGCAAGGGCAACACGCATTCTCCAACCACCGGACATGTCCTTGGTCTTCTTCTGGATGGTTTGCTTGTTGAAGCCTAGACCAGTCAGAATGAGCGAAGCACGGGTGGAGAAGGTAGTAGGGTCCATCTTGTCTATATGCTAAAGGCAAGGTTAAGGGGGAGAAATACTGGAGTTAGCCGTTTGTTTGCTTCACATAAATGCAAAAGAAAAGCATGACCTAGTTTCTTACATCGTACAGCTCCAGAAGGACAGGGCTTTCAGGGCCTTCGTCTTCCAGAAGCTTTTCAGCAACGCTCTCCAAACGAGCTAGTTCGTTCTGGGCCTCAGTAACGACCCAGTCAAGAGCACCCAGGTCAGAGGGAGGGGCGCCCTCATTAAGCAGGTAGATATCGACATGGTCGGGAATTGGGTACTCGCGCGCGGCGATGGCCTTGAGAAGGGTCGACTTTCCGCAACCGTTCTCACCCAGAAGACCGTACCGACGGCCGTAGGTCAACTCCAAGGTGCCATCATTGATAAGAACGCGGCCGTGGAACACGAGCGAAGTAGAGGTGATCTTGACATCACGGCTCAGCTTGCTAGAGGACAGGACACCAGTGGTGACACGGTCTGACAGGCCGTGCTTGTCCATCTGGGCGGCGAGACGCTGCACTTCGTCCATGCTCTCAGCAGAGGTGGCGGGCACATCTTCGCCGTTGGCGCCAGCCTTGGCAGCCTTTTTAGCAGCGAGCTTAGAGGTCTTGCCCTCCTTTTCGGCCTTCTTGGCCAATCTCTTTTCCTTGGAAGCAGAGGGAGCCATGGTATTTTCTTCTTTCTTGAGGGGATTGGTAACAAGGTCGAGGCCGAGGATGAACTAGGTGACAGGACGTGGGTTGTGTTGGAAAGGAAAAAAAAGAGGGTTGTCGTCGAGTCTTATTCGGTTGTTGTAGGATTTATCAGAGGGGTCAAATCTATTAGACGAAGTTCGAGCCCTGCAAAAATCAATAAGATGGAAGTGGGACGAGAGACCACAAGTTTCCGTTCAAAGCCAAAAAGCCAATATGGTATTTATATGATAAAGATAGCTTTGGCTGGCTTTTGATGTAGTCTGAAAATGGAATTGCAGACTCTAAACACGCAGCGAAGAAGAGGGCGAAGAAGCAGTGATCTAAGCCGTAAAAAAGCTGATGAAAGCAGAAGAACAGAATTTAAATTTTGAAACTTTTTTTTTCTTTTTGAACAATCATGCTCACTTCACCATGGTACAAGCAAAAGTTTTGAGAGTGGGGTGGCGCTGGTGGGGAACACATGAAAACTTGATAGCGATAAGCCAATCAAGCAGAATTAGATTTGCTATATTTGTGGCTTAATCGGTCCTTAGTGCTGCTCACGGCGAATCCAGACAATGCCAGGCGCCACAGGTTGGCAATGTGGCAAATGATGTCAGCGCTGGGTAGATTTGAGCGGAAATAGGTAGAGGAGATAAAGAGCTTGCGGCAAGGCGTGTTCCACAAACAGGTTGTGTGGGGCAAATGTGCCTCACTATGCTGCGCAGTCACAAAAATGGAAATTGAAGTATCTTTTCAAAGCCATTCACTCAGTTCTACAATATTTATCATGATTACCACCAACTTGGATATCCAATGGGGCAGTATGTAGGATTTGACATCAAAACGAACACTCGAAAGACTTTAGAGACTATGAGGAGCATGAAGTGACGGAAGTCAATGGTGCCTGAATCTTGCAAGAACTTGATAGCTGGTACCTAGCCTACAAGCTGGGCTATACTAACCCTTGCAGCATACAAGGGTTTGGCACAGAACACATCATATCACGTGCCAAATCACATGATAGTCATCGCTGTCATGAACCCTGAACATGGGTTGGCTAGACTTGCAAGTAGCAAGCTAGTGATAGCCTACCAGTCGAACGGGCTTTCTGATTTTGGCCTCAACTTTGTTGCCAACAAATCAATCCACGATCTCTGAATCCAAGAGAGCGCAAGTCAACCAGTAAATTTAATATCGCCAGATTTCCTGGATATGACTAATCTCTGCATGCATAGTTTTATAAGCAACAAGCCGCGCTACTGTTCATGCAATTGTTAGGTGTCCCAAGCTCCCATACTTCAGCATCGTGACCAGCATATACGACCCCCTTCCTTTAACTGCTAGATCTCTACTTCTCCTCGATCGCCTTCGCGACCCATAATACCCTCCCCGCAACACCATCGCCCACTATGCTGTCCGGTATCCTCATCTTCAATCAAAAGGGCGAAAACCTCATCTTCCGTGCTTTTCGTAACGACTGTCGCCCGCGACTTGCCGACGTCTTTCGTATTCAGGTCATCTCCAACCCGCAGGTCCGATCGCCAATCTTGACGCTGGGAAGCACGACGTTCAGCCATGTGAAGTGGGAAAACATCTATCTTGTTGCCATCACCAAAAGTAACGCCAATGCCGCGTTGGTGTTTGAGTTCTTGTACCGCCTTATTGCGTTGGGCAAGGGCTATTTTGGCAAGTTCGACGAAGAGGCCGTCAAGAATAACTTCGTGCTAATCTACGAGCTTTTGGATGGTAAGTGAGCTTTATTTGTGGAACAGAGATGCCGCGTATTTGTATAGCTGATGCCCGGCCCTAGAAATCATCGACTTCGGATACCCGCAAAACACAGAGACCGACACCCTCAAAATGTACATCACCACCGAAGGCTTGAAATCTGAACGAGCCGTCGAAGACTCGGCCAAAATCACTATGCATGCCACGGGCGCCCTTTCTTGGCGTAAAGCCGACGTCAAGTACCGGAAGAACGAGGCCTTCGTTGATGTAATCGAAGATGTCAATTTGCTTATGTCAGCACAAGGCTCTGTCCTGAGAGCGGATGTGACAGGGCAGATTGTCATGCGTGCATATCTCTCGGGAACTCCGGAATGCAAATTTGGCCTGAATGACCGTCTTCTTCTTGACAACGATGGGCTTGGCCAGCCCAGCGGGAATAGTATGGGGTCCAAAGCAACCAAGGCTGCTGCCGGCAGCGTGTCGCTTGAGGATTGCCAGTTCCACCAATGTGTCAAACTGGGAAAGTTTGATGCTGACCGTATCATCAGCTTTGTTCCTCCTGACGGGGAGTTTGAGTTGATGCGCTACCGTGCTACGGAGAATGTCAACCTGCCGTTCAAAGTGCATGCCATAGTCAACGAAGTCGGCAAAACAAAGGTAGAATATAGCATTGGCATCCGTGCTAACTTTGGCCCCAAACTATTTGCTACCAACGTGGTGGTCAAGATCCCGACGCCTCTCAACACAGCCAAGATTATAGAACGGGCCACACAGGGCAAGGCCAAGTATGAGCCATCAGAGAACGTCATTGTATGGAAGATTGGCAGATTTGCCGGCCAGAGCGAATTTGTATTGAGTGCCGAGGCACAGCTTTCGGCTATGACTACGCAAAAGGTGTGGTCCCGACCACCACTAAGCATGAACTTTAGCTTGCTCATGTTCACTAGCTCAGGTCTTCTTGTGCGGTACCTCAAAGTGTTTGAAAAGAACAACTATAGCAGTGTTAAGTGGGTGCGATACATGACGCGTGCAGGCTCGTACGAAATTAGGTAAGTATCTGGGCTTCCCTATTTTTATTTTTGCCCTTCTTCTTTTCTTCTTTCCCCCTACTGTTCGCCTTCACGTGCTAATTTGAACTGGTAGGTTTTAATGTTGCCCCGTCCCACGAGTTGACAGGACTCATCCCCCTCCTTGATACCCTTTTCACGCTTCTGGAATGACATGAATATGCACTAGCCCGTGGTCTTTCCTTTCGTTGCTCTCCTCCGCTCCGAGTTTTGTACCATCTTTGTGTCTAGACTTTATGGTTTCATGTGTCTCTTTTGTTGCTTTGTAGTACCTCCGTTTGCTAGCATTACGCACTTCATTTCTTTTTCCTTCTTCTGCTTTTTTTTCCAGCCTCTTTGTAGGGTGGACGACTAATGTATCGCGGCCCTTTTCGTTCTTTTCGGTCTTTTTTTTCCCTTTTTCCTTTTTACTTGGTTTTTTTTCCCGCGCTCTCTACGTGGTGTATTGATACCGGCTCTCGCCCATTTAAAAAGCCAGCTTTACCCTAAGCACAAGCACTCTCAGGCTATGCTACATTCTTGGCAACCCGGAGCGCCTGGCCTGTGCCATCGCAGCGCAATACATGAGGGAATATACCCATCAGACGATGGTACCCATGTTGAATCCTTGGCATACATCGTCCGATGTTACTGGGCTTGCTCTCAGTTTCTTTTTGCCAGATTTTTGGTTGCTACTTCCTAGCTGCTGATTTCCGCTGTGCTGCCACAGCCTTTGTTACTTGGTTACTAGCCTATCGTATGTGCTCTCGACGTGGCACTTGATCTGGGTGGTTAGTGGATAGCTCCATCTCAACATGTCGCCACTGAAACGAGTGTGATGCTGTCTATATCGAGGCTTGGTTGTTTGTGTGACAGCTACCTACCAATTTGTCTGCGTGCTTAATGGTGGAATCTGACACAAAGCGTAGATATGCCACTAAGTCATGTAATATCATGTGACAGCGATTCAAGTTGCTGCTCATAATAAACTTGGTGGGTCGCATATCTCATCTTCATGTGAGACTCGATATCTGAACTAAAAGCCTCAATAAAAGCGGCTAGAATGCTTTTATTAGGGCGCTGCAGCTCTTTATACAATATATTCCAGCCATGCTTCCAAAGGCCTTGAGACTTGCACTCTTACTATGTGTATGAAGATAGATACAAATTAGGACAAGTCTTTTCAACGCCTGTGTAACTATGCCGAGATAGCAACCCCTTGTCGTGCATTCTCCCAATGCCATGCCCCCCTGCAAAAAGCAGTAATGACTGACTGACTTGGGAACCTCTCGCAAGGGATGTTTGTCTATAGGCAGCAGGAAATACGGGCTCTCTTTGCCTGTATTTGCCAACTTCTTTTCTATAAGGAGAGGGCATCAGGTGGATGTCACGCAGTGGAACTTGGAAAACTCTATACTGCATTCTTACATAATTTCGTTCAACATGGACACGCGTAGCTTGGCCCCATGACGATGAACAAGGGATGACAGAGACACAGGGAGAAAACCGTGACAACATTGTCCTGACTGATGAGAATTGAAGCTGTAGCTAGCTGTAGTGCGAGTATATGTACCGTATTTTCCCTCGTTTTTGTCTCGTCTGCTTTTTAGCAGAGTATCATATGGCAGTATCTTGAAGGGGACAGTTACAGAAAGATACATGGCATGATCGCTCTTCTCCATTCCTCCTTGCCTCATATAGTGCTAATTGAACAGACAGAGCTCAGGGAATATCCTCTCTTTTGTCCTTTTCTCTTTTTTCCGACCCAGCTGAAGTTGAAGCCAGCCAATTTTCTTGTGCTAAGACATCGGTATTTTAGCCGTCTAACATGCACTAAAATGCGGTAGCCGCGGTACCAGCAGCAATGATGAGACAGACAGGAAAGCTCTTTCTCTTTCTATGTTGTCCCCTCTATCAACCCAGCTTCCCCGACCGTGCGGCTCTGGCCAGGCCATTTATATGGTGTATGCACACTAGGTAGAGATCACTAACAGCACTAAAACTATCACGCACATCTAAATAAGTACCTACATGTACATACAGCATCTGTGAGCTATGATGGCTGCCATGGGCCTTTTCTCCGCGTCGTACTTCCAAGCTGGACATACATCATCCGACGTTGCATGCTGGTACTGCCCCTTCTCTGGCTGCTGCTCACCTGCGTATTATCTCACATCCTGCTTCTACTTGTGTCTTGTGTACACACACCCTCTCGCCCTCCCTCCCCTCCCGTCTCGCCTCGCTCCTATCGCTCCTCTTGCCCCCTCCCCCTTGCACTCGGCTTCTTGTTTAGTCCCAGAAAGACAGGGTATGATTATAAAGATTTTGATTTCTCGGCTGCAGAACATCTCAGTACAAGAACACAGCATTAGCATTGGTTATCTTTTCTCTGAAGATTGTGCACTGTATCTCTTCTCTGCTTTTCTCTGCTCTCCAATGCTGTTTTTTTTTAGCGTTAGACATCAACGTCTTCTGTGAGTCGTTGTCTACTAGGAAAATAAAAAGAATCCGCTCAGAGTGAGGGGACGTAGACGTTACATATAAATATAATGCGCTACGCTACGAGTGGCGTTTCTCGAGAAGGCCCTCATCTCCATCACTTCTACTACGCTACACCACACGGTGAGCTCGTGCCTTCTGCCTACTCTGACCAAGGCCAGGCCACATGCCCAGTCCCCCCCCCCCTCTCTTGAGCCTGTGTCTCCGTCCCATCTTTTCTAATCCCTATCCTAATTCAACCTAAGGCCCAGGTCAATCTTGTCGCCTGCCAAGTTTGCCTTGCTCGCCCACAATTGCAGAAAAAGAACCTAGCTTGAGACATTAGCACACGTATTCACTCTTCAACTTGCGCTGTTTGTAATCTTTGTGTCAGCTGGCCATCGTCATTGACAATCTCTCGCTATATTCCTCCTCGCATTTCCTTTCTTTCTTTCTCTCTGCCACTTTCCATGGGTTTGCTGGCGTCTTGGCCACTAGCTCTCCAGGTCCCTATTTCTTCGGCCTGTCTCTGCTTCCTTTCTCCTTCCCCGTTTTTCCTTTTCCTTTGCCTCACCTTCTTCCTGTCTTGTTTTCTTTTTCTTTCCTCAATATTCTTCTCGCTTAGCTCGCCTCCTTTCCTTTCCCAGACTCGACCTAGTGTCGCCATCTTCTCTTCACTTTGCTATTGCCTCCACTGCTCTTAGCGCCCAAATAGCAATTCCAAATCTTCTCTGCCACAAATCGCATCACAAGTCCTGGCGACTTTGCCTTGGCTCGTTTGTCGGACATTGCTTCTTCGCTTGCTCGCTTCTTTATTCGACTACGGTGCCTTATTCAGACGGAAGCGAAGCGATATATACATGCACAGCACCACACATCACACACTACACACATATCCCAACCCGGTACACTATATATACATACGATCATGTGTACGTATTACAGTTTGCACCAACACCACGAGCCGCCATGCACCAGACCAATAGACTTCAGTATACACTACCAATATTGCGGCTCGGCCTCCTACTCGCCGGACTCGCCGACGGCGATGATGCCATGTCCTCAGCTCATTCTTAATCCCTACGTTCCAATCATCAACCCCTCCGCCCCTTGTGAAACTAGCCCATGTACCGTCTCGTTGGCATGCCTTTCAAAGATCTGTCTATTGGAAGATCTTCGTGGCCGCTGGATATGCTGCCAATGTGGCCTGGGCAATAATACATGCCGCTGGTGCCGTCATCGCATGAAAAGATGCCCTGATACGTTTTGCTACCACTCGGTATGCTCTGAGTGCCGCCATGACTCAAATGATTTGAGCTCTCCGTCGGCTGCAGTGTGAGTATAAGGTCGAAAGGTGAAAGTTAAGGAATGTGTTGTATAGAGTGGATGGACGTGAATACTTCTGCATGATCATTCCCAGTATTTATCTCATATAACTGTAATTAGTGGGATCTACTTTACCCACCACAATCCCAAGATGGCTGCAACTACATTTGAATATGAAATCTCATAAAATTTGTCAAGAAACCTATCATGAACTTGCGTCTAGATTCAACCCGCCTAGTGTTGGTCTTGTGTAACAATGCATAGATGATACGAATTGCTGCAGGTCAATAGGCAGGCTCTGTGTAAGTCTGTTGACCCTAACAGACCCTGGGGAGCTTCGTGCATTGATACGAGCTGATTTCAACGGGGAGCAACCTTTGAGCAAGCTGCTTGCCAAGACAGCTGGACGGGTACCTACACAAGCTCTAATTATGACACAGCAGAGGAGCAGAGCAATAAATTATTCGCCGGCCATTTGGTACCATTTGACTCAAATCGAGGCCGATGATGGCGGATAAACAAATCCAGAGCTAAACAGAGAAAAAGGAACAAGAAAGAGGCCCTGGCGTTTAGATGAAATATTGGTTTTAATGTGATTGGGACATACCTCGCTAGGGAGCTTCCGTGCTCTGGAGAGCGAGACGAGATGGGTTTGAGACAATGCCATGGCGAGCGATCTCGGGATGAAGTGTGGGATATTGATGGGAAGACGACAAGGTGAAAGACAAGACATGCAGTGGAATTGTAGTGTCTGTGAAAATTAGGATATAGAGATATGAAATAGAGCGAGCGACTTCTGTGAAGCAGTGCGATATTGGCCCCTGATTAATGTGATTAATGGAACCTCAGTGACAGGGCCGATTTTGGCGCCCGATTGGTTTAGTTTTGACGTCTAGACCAAGCTTGTGGGTGATGGAAATTGTCCATACTTGGGGCAAAGAGCACGGCTAACTGCAACTTTCAGGATGCATACATATATACATTTGGACTCAAGGTTAGCTGCATTGTAGTTCACAGGCAGGAGGCTGGTTAAGCTGGTGATTTTCGAGTTTGCAAGCCCATACGACGAGTCATTTGTTTACACCCATTCACGATATACGGCACCAGCCATAGGCCAAGTGTGTTTTTGATGTGGCTCGCCTCTCACAGCAGGATGGCCACGCTAGGTTTCTGAAAGAAAAATGGAAGGAATGGTCTCAACTGCGGCTTAATCTATACAGAAGCTTTGTCAATATCTGTACAAGCCAGAGACGGCCGTGAGGGTGGCTGCAGACGCACAACGCCTAATCTGAAAACCCCATCGAAGCCACATAGGGGTTGACCACACAACATGCTGCCAGAAACCAAAAATCTGGAATAAGGGCCAAAAATGCACAGCCTAAGCTTGGAAGAAAAAAAGGACGAATAGAGAAAGGAGGGGGGGGAGGGGGAGGGAGAGACCCGACCTGTGGGCTATCTGAGATCTAAGCTAGGATATGGCAACGGGCTGCAGTGTAACATACAAGCCCGCGTATACTACAATGTAGGACTCAAGAACAAAGGACCCTTCTCTTCACAAAGCAGGGCAACTTTCGCCTTTTGAGCGAGATAGCCAAGAAACAGACCGTTAGGCCCAGAACTATGGACAAAAAGGGGAAGAAGAGGTGGGGGAGGGGGAGGGGGGCAAGAGAAAAAAGGTAAATAGGTTGCTCACTTGTATCCCAGTGTCCTACACATGTTCCCGTAAGCCAGGCTTCGGCTGCACCGGCTTCCGTTCCTCAAATCAGATCTTGACCGGCCCTACTTGAAGAGGAGAGCTTAGGCGGCTTGCTTTTCGCCTAAGTATCCTGACTCCATGAGATATTGTCTTCAGAGAAGGGTGGTCTGTGTAGCTTGCATTGACGAGAATAATCTTTTTCCTTTTTTTCTTTTCTTTCTTTTTTCTCTTATGGGAAATGTGATTAGGCAAAAAAGACCAAGTTGTCTCTGGCATTGCAAACTAACACCAGAGCGTAAAGACACGATAATAATATCCAAGACACTAGGAAATACTGCTCGCTATGCAAGACAACCGACTCATCCCAAAAGAGAATTAGTCGAGAAATATGAGCCGCCTGGCTCATCAAGGTCTAAAGGTCTTTTTTCTGTGTCTTCACACTAGGGAAAAAGACCTTGACTGGCCCAAGCCCTTGAGCTAAACATCATTACTGAAAACTCGCCTGGATCTGCTACTAAAGGTACATCACCAAAGCTAAAACCAAATCACAAAGGGGAGAAGAAGAAGGGTGCAGGGGGTAGGGGGTGGTAACTCGATAGAACAAAGGAAAAAAAAAACAAAAAGAGACCTTGTGGTACCGTGTAACAGCCAAACAAAACTGACAGTTTTGAGTACTCCCAAGTTCTTTTCTAGGTCTTATGGGCGTTTGGATTTTGGCTTTTGGCTTTTTTTTGAGTAGCCTAGCCCAAGACGGTCCCTAGTCAGTGGTAAAGGCCCTCGCACAGCACGTTGGCTTGTGGTCCAAAAAGCCTGGGTGAGAGGGAGTGAGCTTGGAAGAGACTCGGGACACTCGAGGAATCAAAATCCGCTGTTGTTCTGTTCTACTATTCTTTGTACGCTCTGCATTATTGCCATCCTAGCATGTTATTCCACCCACAAGTCAACAAGCGAGATCTTGTGTGAAGTGTTCTGTGATCTAGCATCTACACGTCTACCGTGCCCATGGGACTGGGGACATCAGCTTCTCCTGCACAACGATCTATCGGCCTTAAGACGGCCCAAAAGCCTGGCATTAACGGTAGGCAAAAAGTAAAAGAAAAAAAGGAGGGAAAAGATAACAGAAAAGATGGAGATCAAGATGACAGACAAAACTGAGTCGCCGAGAAGCGAGAATGTGTCTCTACCACGATCCTGATTTTGTCAATCTACCCGCCCCAGATGATGCGACGTGCCTTTTTTTTTCTCCTTCTTGTATAGAGAAAGGCACTCACTCCGGGAATATTTCAAAGCCATAACACGAGAGTGGAAAGGAAAAAGGAAAAAAAAAAGTACGCTCCAAGTCAGTAATGGCTGTGTTTCCCGTTCGGCTCGGATTCCGCAGCGCTTCTCGTCTCTTGTCTTTAATCTACTTCTGCGGGAGCGAGTGTGAGAAATAATCATAGTAGGCTTGATAGACACGCACGCCTTAACCACTCCTACACACAAAGGTGCAAAAAGCCGTTGAGGGTTTACGCCTTTGCTAGTCCTCCAGAAATGCATATAAGAGCCGAAGCCTGTCTGCTCCTTTCCCGTCTTCAGCTCCGTTCTTTGCTCACAGTCCATTCAACCAGAAACTTCTTTTCTTTTGCTCGCCCTTTCTACACTGCATCCCTCTAGCCTCCCACTTATTTCCAAGTAAGTCCTGCTTCGACGGCCCAGCTTCACCCGGCTGCCCAAAAGACTAACAAGCTTGGTGTTGCTCACAGCATACAATATACAATAACCTCTTCACACGCCCCCCTCTCTCCCTTACATTCGTTCCTCCCCCCGCGCAATTATTTGTCAACGACAGTCAGCCTAAAAAAAGATCTCAAGAAAAAAAACGCACAGACAAAACAGTTAAAATCCAGGCCCGAAGCTTTGTTCTCGGTAGTCGCTGTTTGGAGCACTCAGACACAAAGCAAACCCACTCTCCAGTATCCATCCCCTCCAAGCCACATCTTCTTTGTATGCCAAGGCAAGCCCGTTCTTCTACTCCAATTTGCTGCTCCTGCTCCTGCTCCTTGCTCCGTTTGCTCTTTTTTTTCAGGCCCCATTACGAGCCCTCCTTCTTCGTCTCGCCGAGTAGTTTGATATCTCAAGGCTTGGCATTCTTGTTTGGGTATCAAACAGCAACAATAGCGGCAGCAACAACAACGACAACAACCCTTCCTAAGTTTTGCCCTTGTTTTTATTTCACACGCTATTTGCCCTTCATATCGTTATACTTGAGCTCCTTCTCGTCTCACAAGGCTTCCTTTACCCAACTTTAGCATTTGAAGTCTTTGGTCAAGCCTGCTTGTTTAGCCCAGGTCCCAAGCTTTTGTCAAGACTTATCTTGTTCCTCCACTTTTATTTTTCGTTCTCGATCTCACCACTTCAACGCTCCTCTGCTCCTTTTATACTGCCTGTGCTTCTAGGCGCGACCTTTTTTCTCTCATTGTTCCTTTGTTGGCTCTTGTTGGGCCACTGTTGACCCCCTAGCGTTGCGTTTCTCTTTTCTCTTTTCTTTTTTTTTCTTCTTTTTTTCTTTTTGTCTTTCTTAGGTTGGTGAGCCTACAGTCAGCCTGGCTCACTTTTGCGGGTCTTTTACCAAGAAATACAACTTGATTTTGAACCTCACTTCACAGGCAGGTATCATAGAACCCAGAACAAGACACATCATACATCAACGTCCCAAAATCAAGACGGAATCAGCTACAGCCAACAACGGACGAAAAAACTCGGGTATCAAAAGCAGCCGAGCAATTTCTCTTCTTCCTCCTCTTCTTCTTCGCCTTCCTCTCCTCCTTCTTCTCTCTTGGTCATTTCTTTTTCTTTTTCTTTTTTTTCTTTTTTCTTTTTTCTTTTTTTTGTCTCTTCCTTATTTGCCAAGAAGCCCTTCCTCATCTTTCGTCTGAGCATCCTTCGAGTGCCTTCCCATCTAGCCAATATCTTCCAAATAGGGTAAGGCCGGACTCGATCTTATACTACAAGTAGTAGTTACTCCCACTTCCACGTTATTCCTCCTGCCGTTTTGTCTTTGCGTGCCTTCCCTGCGCTGACGACATCGAGTCTTGTTCAATTTCTAAATTTTGCTGTTCTTTCCCTTTTCTCTTTTCTTTCTTTCCTCCCCTTCTATTTTTGCCCGCTCTTGCCTTCGGCCTTATTTAACGTCCAACGTACTGTACTGTCTTTATCTAACTCACACAATCTGCACATAAAATCTAGAATTTATTATTCTTGGTGATCCTATCCAAGAGGTCTTATCTCGCCCAACACTCGACTACTCTCTTTCCTTTCCTTCTTTTTCTTTTCCTCTCTACCTATCTTGAAATCGGCTAGGAAACCCTATCAGCTATCAACTGGCAACTGTCGGTGGCCTTCCCAAGTTCCTTATTTGTTCTTGCTTGCCATCTCCTGTTGTTTTGCTCCGCCAATCAAGCACCAAGCTTAGACTTACACCAACTTGTGTTGCATCTCGTCCACATTCGATCCTCCAACCCTACCTCATTCTTTTTGGCCTTCTTTTTTACAGCCCTGCAACCCTTACCCTGCAAGCTACGACAACACCCCCTGTCCACCTACCAACTTTCTACGACTCTTTTTCTTTTTTTTTTCCACAGTCTTTCATCATGTGCATCCAGATTTCATATGAACTGCCTTGCCAACACATCCGAACGTTGATTAGCTATTGCGGCGAGGGCGCCCCTCGGCCGTCATGCAAAGGAGTGCGTCCACATCGCATGCCATACCCACCTCCACCAGGTGTAGATGTTCGTGAAGTCCCAGACTGCCCGTTGCCCAACTGCCCATACGAAGTGCGCAACCGCTGCTGGAATTGCTGTTGGTGTGGCAAAAGCCGCAATATGGGTGGCCGCTGTGACTGCATCATGATCAGCGATGGGAATGAGTACCGTTGTGACCACATTTGCTGTCATAACTGTGAGGCCGGCTATCGCTAGCTAGTGAGGTTTGAAAAATCCAAGAAGAGAGAGGGGGGGGGGGGTAGTAGTTGAATTTCGAAGAAAGAGCCGGCGGGGCATTTTGGTTCTTCGGGCTCTTCTCGTTTCTTCTCGCATGGCCTTTCCTCCTCATCCCCTGTTGCGTTTTTGTCTTGCCTTGTTTTCAGCTTCTTCTCTCCTACTACTACAAGGGTCGTTATCATTCTTTTTTCCTTTTTTTATTTCTTCTTTCTGGCATTTTAACCTGATCATGCTGATTGTTGCTTCTGGTGACCCCATATCAACTTTCTTCATCGATAATGTTTGATGTCTTTCTGCGCCAGCGTTTTAGTGTTCCAGGTGCCTCCTTTTGCCGTGGTTTTTGTTTTGTCTTTTGATAACATACTATGCTATTGTGGTTTTTTTCTTTTCTTTTCGTTGTTCTTTTTTCCTGCCTATTTCTCCCTTTTCTTCCCCCTTATCTTCTCCTGACATATTCCGCCTTTTACCTTTTTTTTTTTCCTTTTTTTCTCTGGCTTTGATGAATCTACTCTATAAATTCCTACTCTTTACATAGAATCTTGATTTTACTTTTCCTTGTTGCTAGTTTGTTTCAGTCACGTTCGTACATGATGGCTTATATTGCTTGAAGTTGGAATGTTCTATCTGGCTTTGCTTTCTGCTATCAAATTCTTTGTCTTGTTTCTAGGCACATGTTCATATGGCACCTTGCTTGTACAAATACAACCGTGCTCATAAGCACTATTCTCAGATAAGATGCCCACTCGCTAGCCTACTAGCCTCAATATCCTCATGTAGTACCAGGTTTACCAATCATGTGAATAGACAAGGCAAGGGGCCTTTTCTTTTCTTCACTATTTTGTCTTTTTTTCCTTCGGAAATTATCTCCGCTTTCTTGGAGTCGTGCATTACATTACAGGACCGCGAACTATGGGCCCATCCCTTTAAATACGTCCCTCATGATTTCGTGCTGCTCACTACTGCTACTGCTACTGTTACGGGCGGCTACGACTACAACTACAACTGTAGCTACTCCTATTACTTTTTTACTCTTTTAGGCATTGTTGTCTCCGTGTGCGACCGGATGATCAGCAGGATGAAGACCCGGTCCAAGCAGGAAATTCAGCATGGCTGTTTCCTTTTCCCTTGCCCCATTCCCCCATTGCTGTAGTCTAGTTTACCTTTTTCCTCATTGAGCCGGACCCTTTGTCTGCGCCTACTTATTGACCCTCTTTCTCTTCCCTTCTCGTCATCTCTCGTCCTATCTCGTTCATTTTTTCGCCACTTGTTTCCGTATTGATCATTAGAACCTCGGCGCAAGTTGTAGTATGTGTCGTGTGCATATTAATATGCCCGCACAAACCTAAACATAGCTTTGGGAATCCTTGTATCCTGGTTACCCATAGAGCCCTTGGCGTGTGGTGTGGGGCGGCGGGATTCTTACTTCTAGGAAGGGGGGCCTAGTGTTGCTATTGATAATAGTATTTTTTCGTCTTTGGTGATGCGGACATAACAAAGCTACAGGTATGGACACACACACTCACACTCACACTCACACACGCCTACTCAGGATTTGCTTCCTCACACTCACACATGTCTGTTGCATTGGATCAAAGCTTAATGTCGGCTCTATTCCAACCCGCCACCGACTCCTAAGTCTCTTAGAAGATTATGCCAAGACTGTGGCCATGAACAGAACGAAAAGAAAAGTAGCACAATGTCTTCAATGGTCTGGATTGGATGTCTCTTGAGTTGGACTAGACCTATAATCTGGAATTCTGCCTTCTTGTCTGAAAACGAACAAAAGGGTGCAGAAACAGAAAAAAAACAAAAGGGAGTTCGCTCTCCATCGTTCTGTCTAGCCAGTCTTACCAAGTCCAGGCTCATCAGTTGTTGAACAAGGGGTAGCTAGCTCATGCCGTGCTACGCTCCAAGCTAGGTCATTTTTACCCTGGTACAACCGTAGGCTTTCGTTCTTCCCATTGTATTTCTTCATTACATCAGCTAGCCCCTTTCTTTTCCTCTAGGCCAGCAATATTGTAGATTAAGTACTTTACTCACGCCCAGGCATTATCACACAACCTGCATACATGTATGGCAGTCAGCTCCATCCCTCACATCGATGTGCGGCTACAGGCTTCAAGATGGTAGCTGTAGCATGATTTAATCCCTGTTTCCCGGCTCGAGTTCCCCAACTTTACATAAGCTCATGCAGCTGAGTATCATACCAGCTCCAAAGGCTCCGTGAATTGGAAACTCTAGGCGTTGGGCGTGCTGGGTGCTGTTGTTGGCGTTAGTTGTTGTTGGGGTGAGTGTCTTAGAAAGCTGAGAAACAAATAAGACGCAGAGCAAGGCTGTTGATACAGCGAGAAGTAGAGAAAATCAGTATATCAGTATGCATGTAGGGCCTTTGCTACTCGTAAACATGCAGATCCTAGACATGAATGTGTCCGATTTCATGCATCGCCGTGTTTCTGTTAGTACAATAACGAGTCCAGTGTCGCCGGAGTGACTCTCAGCTGGCACCGAAGGCTCACTTGGGGGGGGGGGGGGGTGGTGGGTTGTTTTTTCCCCCCCTCTATAAACCGAGAAAGCACTGCTTCAGCCACCAAATTTGGGCGAAAGTACCGCCGCTTTTAGAGGTGCTTGCGTGCGGGAGAACCGTGCAAAACAGGTGAGAGAGGTGCTCAATACCACTCTCCCATGGCTGCCAAACGGACACCCGCACGTGCCAGGATCCTTTTCGACCCCAGCAGGGATCAACTTCTTGACCCTCCTTCCCTTAGTCCCGATTCCTGTTTCCTCTCGTCATGTTGGCTCTCTAGCCGCCGTCCATCATGAACGGCGGTAGCGACTCCGTGCCCCTACATCTTTTCCTCAAGCACCGCTTCTCGATCACCGAGTCTTCCCAAATATGACGGTGGACTCGATTACAGTTTTGCACGCGGGCACGAGGAGAAGCCACGACGCATTCCCCGAGAACACTTCCACCGAAAAGGCGCAAGGCCAAGTTAAGAGGTAGAAGAAGACACTCCTGGTGGAATAACATGCTGATCGTCGAACGCAACTGAGCACCGTTCGCTCTATTAAACCGCACTACGCCCACGAAACACAGCCCATCGTTGTTGTTTGATGTTTGACGCGAAGTTTGAGCTTTGCTGATGTGCCAATAGTATTATCATAGCGTCTTGGTTCGTTTTGACCACTGACTGCCAAATATCGATGGTAAACTAGTGCTCAATGTGAACAACCTATGTATGCCCCTGACGGTCAACACCGTATACGACGGAAGTATTTCCCCGGCGAGCGGCACCGCATCCAAATAGCCGGCTGCTACTAGACACCATGTCACATAGAAGTAGGGCCTGATGGGCTTGTGTGTGGCAGGTGGAAGAAACCCAAAGAAGATAGTTTGGCTGACGTTCTTTTCTGTCTAGCCAGCCCCAGAGAATGGTTTATCCTAAAATATCATGACATCCACCATTACTATCTGAAGCATTTGCGATCAGATAGTGGAAGACATACAGCAGGATAGGCTCTGAGTGGCTAAGTGTTGTTTGTTTTTGGGAACTGGGTTGGATAACACACCATGGTCTAGAAATGGACGCAAGAAATGGTGTTTATTATTACACCTTGAAGCTTGAACCGAAACAGCACCAATTTCCAAGATACATTGTCCAAATAGCATCCTTGTCTCCTTCAGCCGGTTCCGCCTGGTTGCTACTTGTGCTACTTGTGCTTCCTTATGCTCTGCAGATTCCCGTGATTTGGTAGTATTACTATATCAACAAACTTACCTGAAGCCTATTCTCCAGTGTCCTGTGTACTGCGGCTGATGCAGCACTCGCTTTTCATGACATGGGGTGAGGGTGAAATCGGAAACAGTGGGCTTGGAGGGTGTGGAGTGGGGGAGGGGGGACCTGTCTTCCTAGGTTCCTAGGTAGCTTGCATCAAGGCAGCCAGTAGCCAATGCAAATTAGATTATTGCTCGAGCGGTTTTCATGTTTGGCACCCAATTTTTGCCATCAAAACAAGGGTAGAAAGAGATGCTGCTTCTTAGAGTGTCAGTGCATTGAAGCATCTCTATACGGTATGCTGTTCACTTTCGGCAGCGAAACAGGAAGTGTTGAGCCGTCTCTCTCGCTTGCTCGCAACCACTCTAGTCCGATGGCGCGTTTTCGATGCTGAAGTACGAGCCTAGTCTCACTCGTCTGTTCTGAGCTCCGCACATACACTAGCTTCTTTCCGTAGTGTAATGAGGCTGCTAGCCTGTTCTTGGTCTCTCTGTTTACTTGTTGAAATCTTAGTACGCCTAGAGAAAAGTGGCAGTGAGCCTTACACGATCAGCTCCTCGCTCATTTTTGGTCGCCAGGGTGCATCTATCATGTACTCTAAGTATCCTAGTCGGTATTCCCTCTCTCTTGTGTAGGGCCAATACCGTACTGGCCGCCCGTAAATGCGAAAGCTAGCGTATGTTCATCCCGATCAGTGCTGCTTCTGATGGAAACCGGCCTTTCCGTCTACTTCTCGCCATAGCCCAAATGTGTTGTTGGACCACCCCCGTTCCAAAACTTGATCTATCCTAACATAAGATACACTGGGGTATTGAGTGTACTGGGTGGTTATGAGATTTTCCAAGATCTAGTCGGCGACATCACGTAGTGTCCTAAACTGATATGTTGTAATTTCTATACCTACTGGTGTTGCCTCCCTTGGTTCATGTTCCGTATAGTCATGTCAACTCTGCAAGTTGTCCCAAAACCCAGGCAGGAATTGACAAAAGGGACCATCTTCAACTGCTAGTCTAGGCGCCTTGACCGAATTTATGTCTCGGTGCAAAGGCTCGTCAGCGCGTTTTCTCTTTTGACCGCCCGCAGGAGAATGGGCTAGATGTGAGGGCTAGTCAGCTCAGTGCTAGCTTCGGTTGCGTCGTCACGCCACGGGCGCCCATTGCTGGGAGGTGAAAGGGGTCTGCAACATTCTGTCGGAGTTTATGGGGAAACTGTTGGCGGGGAGCGTGTTGTATATGTGCTTAATGCTATGATTTATTCTTCAAGTGCGGTACGAGCCAATGAGTAGTCGCTCAAGTAAGGCAACCCTGGTATGCAGATCCACCATTGTGCCCAGTTGTTCCGCAGAAGCTCCGGGTGATGGTTATTTATGAAGAGAGGCTATACACAACATCACTCAAGGCTGTTTTAGGCGCCGTGAACCAGAATACTTAGATCTGTTCAGCTACTTTCTACTCTGCCGGTACCGCCATGTCATGCTCCACCTCGATGTTTTGCTGACATCAAAGGCCTAAGCTTGCAGGCTAGGGGTCAGTTACGAGGTCACATGAAGGCCTGTTGCTAGGCTCTCGTAGAATTTGTGATACCTCTGAGTGCTTTTTACCATGTCATCAGAAGATGCCCTAGCATTGGCTAAATGGGAGCCCCTACAAAAGCCGTTATACCTTTGCTCTGGCCGACTTCTAGCCTCTTCTCTTTGTATAATGAGTGTTGGTCTTACTTGGGAACGCTAGTGTGTGTGTTTTAGAAGGCTAGAGAATCTGTGTATGTATATTTTTGCTGGTGGCATTTGTTGGACAAATACATATACATGCATCAAATAAGCATTAAGCGATTAGCAAGGGAGGATCTTTGGCAGCGGTCATACTTTTCAAGTGCCTCGGCCTTTTCGTCATCCTACTACAGGTTAGATTGTTTCAGCATCTGGCCGCCACTAACAGCCGCTTCTATTGAGTCTTTTCGTATCTGAGCAAATATCGCTTGGGTGAGGCTTGACTCCCTTCGCTTCGCCATGTAATCATATCCATAGAACAGTCTAGCCGAGCATGCAGTGGGCGTTATTTAACGATTGGGACTACAGCAGCATAAAGGAGCGCTTACTGGGGCTGCTCGCAGAGATCGACAAGTCTGTACTCGTGTGCCACGTTGGGCTCATCAAGTTAGAAAGTTACCTTGAGACGGCCCTTCTCGGCGGGCCAGTACTAGAATTTTTTTTTGAAATGACCGCCGAGTATGGCAGTCTGGCCATTGCCCGAGTTGGCTTGCTTCGGTATCGAGACACCCCATACACGGTCAATGAGGAGGATGGGTTATGCGCCATTACCTGTGAAGTCGCAACGATAAAATTTGTGTGGCAAAATTTCCCCGCCCGCTATTACTATCCCTTGCGTGTATGCCTATGAGGGCACAAGGTCGCAGCTTGCTGCCAATGCCGGTGCCATATCCATGCTTTTGGAAAGCTTCCATGGGAATACTCGGTAGGATATCGAGTGCGGTATTTGCAGCCCGTCAGTAGATGGCTAATTATACTGTCCCAGTTCTGTCCCCGGCATGGAGGGTTCCATGATGGGCGATGTTGCTTTTTGCAGATGAGGAGGAGGAACTTTACTTCACGCCACCTAGGCCTACAGTATTCCAAGCAGCATATCCTCGAGAATGGGTTGAGAAGCCATACGGTCTTTGTTCTGTCTCACCTATTGACGTCTGCCACGATCTCTAGCGTATCTGGGTCTCGAATCCTCTCTCGGCGAATACAGCCTCAGATATTGCCTGTGATACCATGATTTGCCCGACTATACCGAATGCTTCAAGTGGGGTGGCAAGAAGACTGGCGTGTGTTTCTTTGCCGCCTAGCAATTCTTCAAGAACTCCGAGGTTGACGTTTGGGATGGCTCACACCTACACAGTCTACCTGCAGCCAAGAGCATCCAATCCTTATATAAGACAACCCAACTTGAGCTAAAAAATGAAAAAGTGCGGGCTGCATTGCCGGGTTGGAGGAGTTTCAATCTGGAAGCTTGTCAGTTACTCCCTCTGCAAGCTACGGTGGAGTTGGCTAACTCGACTTGAGAGACATTCAAGATGATCGGACATAGACAGATGCCCTCTTTGGCTTGTCGAAGGTCCTCCTCGCAGACTCCCCCAAGCTCATTCGCCCGTCCGCCAATACGGGAACACCTAAGATCAGATTGGAATTTGTTATCAGGAATTCGTCCACAAGTACAAGCACACGAGTTGTTGTAGCTCATGCTATGCTTTCACAGAGCCCCCAGCCTCCATTCCCTGTCCAGCTGGAGTCACCCGTAGATGGAGCAAGGCTGGCCGCCGTCAGAAAGAGAAAGCCTGTATCTATTTGCAAGGAAAGCAGTGCGCTTGCGTCTAGCCTTGCGCTAGGATATTTGGCATGATGGAGAGAGGCAGTACCACTGCGATATTGCGAATCTTGGGTAGTTAGCGTATCTAGGCTTCTCGCTATCCCCCATCTATCCCTGCCTCATCTCCAGGCCTCTTCGTGAAAGCAGCCTTTGCTGCGAGAAGCAACACGGTGTGAAACTTGGCCAGACGATGCCTCCACACACGCAGCCTTTCTGCCAGACCTGGCCAGGTGGCTTTCCTCGAAATGCCGGATGAACTCACCTGCGAGCACACGCTTGAATCCCAACCAGATGGTTAGTCTGAGGAGTATCCATGACCATATGATGATTTACCCAAGGGAATGTGCTTTACTTGCTTATCTGGAGGTGAAGACTGCAAGCTTAATATCCTCTTTTTTGGGTGGGCCGCACGGCAAGCCGATGTGCTGCGCTGTAGTTTTACAGAGACTATGAACGCTCTTCCGCCGTACCATATAGGTACTATTGAGAGTCAACTCTAGTTTATGAAAAGGTAGAGGTGGCTAATCCACCCCCGCCCATCGGGCGAGGCGGCTGTCTGAAGTGCCACCTGGCACCAGATGGCAGACAAGTGCCGATTCTTAAGCGCCGAGGAAGGTGGAGCATTATCCAAGATGAGTAAGTACCGTCACATCAAGGGCGTCTCTGATTGGCCGGCAACACCCCACTTATAGACAAAAAAACAAAGATTTATTCAGTTACACAAGCCCTCGACCAATCTGCAATTACCACTTTTAGTCTGCTCGAGTCCGGGTTTCGGGGAAGGATTAGGAGAAGTTATGAAGGAAGAAAAAGAAAGTTCACCTCAACTCAGCTTGGTGGGGGGTTTTCGGATAGCAGTGTATCATCAGGTCAGATCCACGTCAATAAGCGCACATTCTTTGATTAAACTAGTCGGAAAAAAATAAGAAATAGTCCGCTAATTATGTGCTTCTTAGAGTCGTCATTGCGCCACATCTTATCCATAAACCCCTTCCCTCCCCATGGCATCAATCAGTAACTCAGGTACATCTTGCCCATCCATTCCTCTTCTGTATCTTGCTTATTTCCCTCATCAGAGCCCAGCCTTAGATGAGTACGAGATATCTGCTACTATCCGCTACATTGTGTCCAGCCTCGTCTGGTAACATGACCTTATCCCGTGGTGTACAACTATCAACCACAAAACCCACCCCTTTTCTCCTCCCTGCCCCCTTTCTCACCTCATACCTTAATAGCAACCGCGTGGCCAATGCCACTTCTTCTCGAACGACAAAACTGATTGTTTTGGGTTAGTCCGATTCTGCATGTATACTGCGGTACAACACTGGCTGGAACTAGACAACTTTGTGTGCACATTTGCACATAAAGTGGCGGGAGAGGTATTGGATGAGCGCCGCATAGTACGATAAGACAGAATCAATAGAATAGTGGCTAGATACAGCAAGAAAAGGGGTGATGTAGGACGCACGACGACCACCTTTCCGCCGAGACTTTCATCATGCAAATTGGCCGACGCCACAAGCAATACAGTAGCGCAAAATTCGTGCTGAATTTTCTCTACGCATAGCTTCTAGATACCCTGTAATTTCACTTCCCGACACGTCCAGTACTGTCGTACATGTCAACCTTGCCTGGTTTGCCAATGTATCAAGGCCCTTATCAAAACAAGAGAAATATCGATAGACTAGCCGTCAGTCTTTTGGCACCGCCTGTATGTCCTTCGTAATTTAACCATGTACTTGCTCTGCATGGCACATACACCTCCCTGCACCATGTGCACTCACTTCATTGTTAACTCTATTTTCCGGACTAGTCGTTACACAACGACAAGAAAGAAAAATAAAAGCAAAAAAACCCAACCTTCAGCAGTAAGCCATGAAGACACTCCCCATTTTGTTGGGACGCACCATCAAGCAGCCTCTGAATCAACAGCAGCCACTATGTCTTGACCCGTGCTGCTGTCTCCCACTGTCTGTTGAATGGCGTAAAAGTCATTGGGGTGCTGGTGTTGCCACTCGGTATACGCTCACCTGTCCCGCTAGTGCACTAGTCGTGTATATATGTCAGTATTTACTGACATGTATATGGCTTCACCGCATAGTTTCTGTCTTGCCGTTTTGCTTGGCCAAGTCGACCACGTCTCCATCTTCAAGACAACCCAAGACCTTTGCCAGGCAAAAGTAGGCAAGCAGAGCGAGCCAGCCCAACAATCTGTAGTTGCTTGCCAAGCCATGACCAATCTCTAGTCTTCCTGAATGTTCTCAGAAAGAGTGAGTATGAGAGGGGTGAGAATGGGTGTCTCTATATCTATATGTGCATGAGCAAGGATTCCATTTGTGGCGATGTCTAAGGGTATAGCTGGCTTGTATGTATGTATGTAAGTTTAAGATTCATTGCTTTTTTTCGTCGCGCAGTATGGCTTGTTTTCCTCGGCTGATTGGCTGGCCGGCCTTGCCCGCTGGCGGGCTTTTGACCAAGGTGTAGAACAATGGCCAGAGGCAAAGACGCATGCCCATGGACCGAGCTGATGGAGATGGCTTGCTGGCTGGCTGACAGTTGACTTTGCTCTCTTTTTTCTCGCTTCCCCTTCCCACTCCCCCCTCATTGCCTTCTATCAGCCAAATCCCTCAATTTTTGTTTTATTTTTCTTTCCTTTTCAGAACGAATACTTGACAAAAGGTGCACAGTGAGAAGGAAAATAGCCGGAAGGGCCACTACCTCGTTACATGCATTGTGTGTTCGGTGGCAGTATAGGCAAGCAGTCGCAAGGACTATAAGAAGGCGACGTTCAACATACCATCCGTTCTAGACTCCAACAGGAATTCAGTCTTTTCTCTTGTTTTCATCCAACCCGTCAATACCCGCTGTTCTTTACTATATTTCTCGGAACACTTTATCTTATTACCTTCTTTGTTGATATTGCCCCTTCTCTCTAAATTCACTCATAATGTGCCACGGTCTCCCTCGTCTCCATCAGTGTAGCCATACATCGCTGACATGGAATTACTGCCTTGGAGCTGTCCTCGACCTTAATACTGGTTATGCGTCGCCCTGTGCTAAGAAAAGCATCGCCCGCCTACAGCCTACCATGAACAAGTGTCAGTTGAAAAACTGCTACTTCATGGACCTTGGCAGCCAGTGGACATGCTGCATGTGCAATAATGGGCCAAATGAGAAGGGCTGGTGTGAAGCCATCCTTCCCAAATATGTCAAAGATCCGGAGACACACCGAACCAAAGTAGTCGAGACATTTTGCAGTCATGGGTGTTGTGCAAATTGCATACGAGGTGGTAAGTACAGCATAGTACTGTCGTCTTTTAGGGTTGGGGTACCACTAACACCACCATCCTCTCTTCTTTCTTTACTCCATCTATATAGGCCCTACGATAGACAACAGCGATCTCCCTCAGGGGAGAAATATGCCTTCGTTCGAGGGACACAGGAGCAAAAATAGCCGCCACTTTGATACCGAGGTATACCACAGAGGTTCGAGCGCGGCGACACCAGCCACTTCAGCACGCCGGACAGGTCACTCGAGCTATGCTGAGTCCTCGTATGATATGGCTGATGATCTATGGGCTTCACAGCAACAACAGCAGCCAACTTACTCTGCCCAGGAAGGCTACGAATATTGCGAATACGATGAATACGGGACGGATGAACGTGTGTGGTCCAAGACCTCGCCGTGCTCATCACGCACTTCAGGCACCGAATCTTCCCCAAGCTCGGGCGGATCTGTAGTGCTGGACTATTCAGCCAAGTCTCGCAAGAGCACCAAGGGCAAACGGCGAGCGTAATAGAGGTCCGGGGCATTGAATCGGGATATGGGAGAGGGAGCAGGTGCAGAGATGCATAGCTAAAGATTGTCATGTGCTTGTGCACAAAGTAATGTAGCAATGGAAATCGCGGCTTGGACTCGCGTGGTTTTGTCGGAGAATTACGTGGGTCATGCCTTTTTTTTTTTTTGGAGCGAGCCGAAGTTGGCCGAAAGGTTTGGGGGAGAAGAGAAGGAGGGGATGGGAAATGTTTTGTTTCGTGTTATAAAAAAGGAAGAGGCTTGAGTTTGGATTGGTTGGGTGGCTGCGGGTTGTCTCCCTCACCAGAGAGTCGGGTTCTTGTCGAAGGGTCGCTAATGTTAGAGAATCGATAATGGTTTGTAAATAGTAACAAAATTATCATTCATTTTGCGGCGCCATCTTGTTTGTTGTAACTGGAGGTTATCTATATCTGTCTAGCTAAGGCTGTGGTAGGCTAGCCGAAAACACCAAGAAGTTGCAATCGTCACAGGTGCCCTGAGCTTGCCGGGTAGTGAGACGTTTGAAGGGCTGGTGGCTGGCCACGTGAAAACCATGTGCGTATCCACATTCGCTCCTTTTTTCACAAACTTATTGTCTGTGCTACTTCTATCGTCATGTTACCAGCTCCGATGGTGTTCGTGATGGTGATACCGAGATTAGATATCCGGGAACTGGGGCTCTTGTTGTGTTGAAACGAAAACGTAGACAACTTGGTTCGTTGTTACCTTAACCCAGTCGGTTTTTGGTATGGACGGATTCAAGGCAGCTACAAATGATAGCATCCATGCTGAAACACCCATGGACTCATTTCGATCGCTCTAGCCAACTCGCTTATAGTCAGTAAAGGGCAAAATGGGTTGCGATGGCATGATGTTAGCCTTGGCCAAACCAATGAAAGCCTCTATCGCATCGTCAGACGAGGACAAAATTTTGTATGAGAGAAGGCAAGCCTAATGAGCCTTTGCCATGCATCGAGAGGGTTTCCTGGCTGGTGTTCTTTGTTGGCTTATGCCTCTCCCTTTCTTCCTTCCAACCCTCCCTTTGGAGATGGGCTTTGCTTGAAACGCGGGAGAAACAATAGAATGGCTCCGGCAGAGGAAGCCTGAATGCAATCCCTTTCATCCACTTGTGCAGATCATGTCTCGATTTTCCAGTGATTGCAGCGAGAAGCGCCTACTCATCTAGGAATGGTGCTAGAAAGGACGAGTTAATATTGCTTTTTCTGCAATGACAAAGGCTAAACACTGGACTGACACTACTCCTGCTACCAGCAGGCTCAGCAAGCTCAACAGGTATTATAAGACTGGCTGTGTCTTGAGCAAGGGCTGATGTGGCATGTTGAGACTAGTGAGGAGGACCCTGCATTATCTCTGCACTCCGCGGAGTAGAGCAGCGATTCACTAGCAAGGGCCCCATCAGGGACATGCCCTGCTTTGCGAAGCTGCAGGCTTGTGGTATTACTGACCATGATGATAAGGCCTGCCTGGCCTGTTTCTGGCCTTTTCTTTCGTATGCAAGCGTAGCGTAGTATAGAGTGGCGCGGGTCTTTTTATAGGGAAGAGAAGAGACATCAAGGTACCAGATGCCTCTGCCAGCAAGCTGTTGGATTGGATGGCATAATCATGCAACGGCAGCGAACAAGGCAGGCAGGCGCAAGCAAGGCAGGCGCAAGCAAGGCAGGCACAAACAAGGCCGACCTGAAAAACCAGCTTTTGGGCGAGCGTTTGCATGAACCGTTTGCATGGCATGGCAGATGACCCAGAGTCTGGATCCAGAGTCCACAGCGAGATCCATACATGGCAATAGCCAGACCCAGAACCAGAGAATGCACACAACCACTGGGCACAGACCTTGTTGCAATCATCTTGCTGGCGGGTAGCTTGCTCACAGACTTGTGGCCTGTACAAAAGTAGCATGAGCACGCACACCAATAGCCCGCCTTCCCTGTTTGCTGCTCCTTCCTTTTGCCAGCAGCTCTGATGCCGCAGTGACTCAAGCTATCAACTAATTAGGCTTTTATGCAAATGCTCAACGCTACGGGGCAAATTCTCCTTCCCTGTCTCTATTCTGCGTCTTCTCTGTGCCTTCTTGCATCTTGTACCTTTGTATCCTGGTAATCTTCGTACCTCTGTATCTTTGCATCTTCGTCCTCCTCCTCTATGTTCTGGTCTGAGCGACCTCCACTCGGGTAAATACCACTGGCCATCAGACCCTTATTTCCATTTATCTTCGATTTCTTTTTTACTGGTGCAACATCAAGATCGTCAGCAATAACGACGCCTGAGCGGCTGCTCTTGTGCTTTGATTTTGCTATATTTAACCCTTGACTGCCCCGACCAGACCAGACCAAACCTGTCCGTCGCGTGTTTTATCTGCCCTTTTTTCCTCATTCTGTTTTCTCTTTTTATTTTCTCTTTGACTCCCGCTCAATTTTAACTGAACCCTTTCCATTCACTAAAAACCGGCCTATCCTTGCCTTGGCCTTGTCTTTTGCTCAGCAAGTCGACCCCAAAGTTCTTTATTTTACTGAGCCTTCGCCACTTTTCCTCTTCTTTTTGTCGTCTTTTTCTTTCTTCTGCTCCCCAGCACCCAGAACTTTTGATATTTCCGATATCCGTCCATCGTCATATCGCCTCTATTTTCGGTTCTTCTCTACCCCCTCCTATAAAGCTTCGCAAAATGCCTGTTTCCATAGACTCTGAGCGGCCTATCATGGCGCCCTCGGTAGGTTTTCCCATCTCTAGTGGCTTTCGCTTTCGGCAGCCCCCTCCCCCCTCACAAGTCAACCCCCCTCTCCTATGTCCCATCCTCATTTTATTGAGATGAAGACGGCTTGTCAAAAACGTGATGGATAGTTTCCTAAATCTTAGGAGTCCGCCGGCACAACTCAAACACCCCAGATTCCTATTGTCAACAAAAGAATGACAGCGTCATTTCTGCTACTGTGAACCTCTTCTACAGCCATCCGCTCTAACACCCAAAACCTCCGACCACAGGCTCGCAACTCGATTCGCTACAGCACCTTCAGCATGGCCCCATCTATCGCTCTCTCCGTCGACTCGACCGCCACTACAGTGCCGACAGAGATTACCACAATCGCCTCCGGCCTCGCCCGCATGGAAAACAAGGCACTCTCCTCTCAGCGTGTCACCCTCTCTGAAGAGCGTACCTCATATATGGCCAAGCTTGCCCTTGGTGCAAAGCTCGACCGCGCTCTAGACCGTCGCATGTCCGGTCAGGATGCTGTTATGCGCCCTCGCTCTGGCACTCTGCCTGAAAGCAACAAGCTGTCGGAAAAGACTGCTGCTGCTTGAGTTCCGCCCGCCTCTTTCTTACTCTCTTGGATGACAGGACTATCCTATCCGCTCGTGGCAATCCCTGTGAGAGTTTAACCCCCTATATTTAGGGCTGCTTATCACGACGCATTCCTCAACACCCTTCATCATACCTAACCACCAGAATCCAATGTTCTGAACTTTTCTGTTTATTGCTCCAACTTTCATGATATGATTTTGAGACAAGCCCTCTCTTCAACGCACATGTTTCCTTTCCTCTTCCCCTTACTACTCCCTTTCTTGACCAGCCGATTCACGCTAGTCCATATCTATATTTTAGCTCGGTATTGCGATCGACAATTTTCAGCACTTTGTTTTTACGCGCCTTGCTTCTTCCGCCACACATGGTAGAAGTACTGTCATCTCATCCCCCCCTACCGTCCCCACCTCCCGTCTACTTTGGCGGAAATGTACCAGGCCCGTTAACCGAAATGTGGCTGCGGCATGTTATTTTCATCGGGCCAGGCCATGTTTGGTCCTCCTCATGAAAATGATAGACGCCTTTAAACGTGAGGTTTCTCCCTGTCGTTAACCTTGGCTAAACTAGTCAATTGTGTCCAGCATGATCAGGCGCTTGCATCTTTGTGCGCAACCGCCTTGCATAGATCAGCGAGGGAGGGCCCTGTTACTTATATGGATCATTTGGTGAGGGCGCGGAGAAGCATTGGAGATTGTTATCATGCCGGGGTGTTCTTATTCCATGGATGCCTTGATGTTGTCGTTTTCTTATACTGGTTGGGAGGGTCTAGTCTAGGCCCCCGTGTTTTTCTTCTTTTTTTTTCGCAGTTTTTTTGTTTGATTCGGCCATCCCTTTTTCGATCTCGATCCCTTTCTTTTCTTGTCTTTGGTTAATGTTTGCTTCCTGTTTTTTTTTCTCTTGATACACTGATATGTTTGTTCGGTATGAATTTTTCTTTTATGGGCCGGAGTTGCACCCTTTTGACGGCTGTTTACTGTAATCTTGACACGTTTTCTTGTCACTACTACGAAGCCCATATTGACCCCTTGCCGCATGTGTAATATGGTGCGAGGTTTAACCCACTAGTGTCGTGAATGTAAATTTCCTCCACTCAACGCGGGATGTAGAAAACTATGCGCAGTTCAAGCTCAAATTGACGCTACCTGTAGAAATATCGCCCCTAAACCAAAAGACAAAGAAAAGAAGATTGGAAAAAATAAGAAAAAAAAACATAGCAAAACAAAACAAAACAAAACAAGTATGCTCCAGACGCCATGTACACAGCTCGGCTTTGGCACTACCATACTACCCAGCCAATAGCTTTCCAAAAGTCAGGGTGGTGTTTTTCTTTGTGTTCATCCGTGTGTCCGTGGAGAACGGACAAAGAGAGACACATCCAACCATCGAGACGGGGGGTTCTCTAGGATCTGCACTGAGGGAAACGAGCAAAAACAATAAAAAAGGCGCACCTTTCGGGGGGACGTAGCTAGCCTCATGGGCAACTGCGGTAACACGGCCGTTTCTGTCGTACAAAGATCATGTCGCACCGTTCGTCCGCTATCTCCCACAGTCTAGAACTATAGTGAGCCTCGGAAACACTGGGTAATGATCTCAGATCTGACTGCTGCTCTCCAGCTTAGTGTTGATGTCTTTCAGCAGTGCAACAAGCTCTGCCTCTTCGCCTTCCAGCTCCAGCGATCTTCCAACCCATTCTTGGGCCTCGATCAACCGGCCCATTTCAATGAGGCAGCGGCCTCGGCGCCACCAGGCCTTTGCGTTGCCAACTCGCTTCGCCTCAACACTTGCCTGGGCATCTATCGCGCCTTCGGGCCACTGCATTAAAGCCATGTGAGCCTGGGCACGGTTCGCATAAAGTGCCGCAACCTCGTCGCGCACAAGTTGGCATGGCTCCCATGCTGGGCGCTGCAGGGCCATGTCCAGGCCAGAGGTGTAGAACTTGATGGCCTCGGTGTACTTGGAGCGGCGGAACTCGTTGTTGCCCTGCTCGCGTAGCTTGGTAACAGCGGCGGAGCGCTTGGGGTACACGGGGATCGGTGGCGGCGGCACGATATTGCCGGTTTCGATGTTGATGATGCTGCGGTGGAGGTCGTTGAGGGCGGCAAGCTCGGCAGCAAGAGCACGTGAAGGTGTGGAGGTGGCACTTATGGCCTTGGACTGAGGGTCCATTTGGATTGGCACGAGATCGAAGTGTGTGAGTTCTGACATTATTGCGGTATTATGGTTGTGCAATCGAGACGGGGTTATGAAAGAAAGGAATTGATTATTGCCGTTAACACAGTTAGAGAGAGAGAGAGTATAGAGTATGTGTGTGTGTGTCTTTGCGCCACTGTGGTTCTCAAAATTGTGAAATAGAAAGAAAAAAAGAATGTCGCAGTGAAGCTTCCCTAGACTGCAAAAGGTAGAGAGTGTTTGTGAAGTTGCAACAAGCTCCGTGATATCTGTCAATTACGATGCCTTATCGATTAGAGACCCACTTATTTATGCGTCTCAACCAAGGGTTGCCAGCATGCATAGAAGTTATGACAATAGGGTTAATTGCTCCACTCAGACAGACCTCGGGGCTAAGTGGCTATTACAGAGATATTGGTCTGTCTTGAACTTGAACTTGAATATATTTGTTATTGGTCTGTCTACATGATTTGCAAGTATTTCCTTAAGGTCCTTTTTCTTTCTATTTCGTCGACAAACGCGAGTTGCTGACAAAGAGTCACTTGTTGCAACCACGGGGCTAACTGCTTTTCGTATAAAATAGTGCTTGGTAACAGGCCAATTGGTAATAAGGTTTGTCGGGGGTAGCAGCCCGGACAGACTAAGTCTGGCGTTTCGGAGACGGTGCTAAACCACTCATGCTCCGTATTATAGAGTGTTGGGAAAGCCGTCAAAGCCACGCGTTGTGTTAACAGACGCTCAAATAGGAAGTCATGAGACCCCATGAGCCGAGGCTTTAGGAATTTGAATTGTGTCGTTTATGCAGCAGGGCAAGGCAAGGCATCCTGTGTCTGGTTCGAGGGACCCGAACTACAATCCGAGTATTGCAGGCCCAAGGTAAAAAGAACGTGGAGAACAAAGGTAGGAGAGGGCGTAGAGCTCTTGGAACAAGGTAGAATCCCATGGAAAAGGAACCAGCAAATGTCGTACTGCAGGATCGCCAAATATCGATGTATTGCCGAACGGAGAACCGGCTTAAAGAGGAAATCAGCTATTCTGTGTTTACCTTAGTTTCCTCCATTCTGCTATGCGGTGAGAATGCCTGATCTGAGACCTGGAGTGGTCAGAAAATCTAGTGGCGGAAAGTTAACAACTATATAAAGCGGTTAGTACCTCACTCTCTCTCTTGACTAGTCAGCTCACTCTCGCCTCAATTTTCTACTCCATCTCAATCAACCTTTTGTTATCCCCCATCCCCACACATATCCCTATCCCTAGTCACAATGGTTCAGAACAACAGCGTTATCTACAAGAAGCTCCCCGAGCGGACTCCCGTTGTCGGAGAACATCTTGTCCTTGAAGACCGCCCAGTCGATGTTGACAACGCTAAAGCGCCCCCAGGTGGCCTCTATGTCAAGGTTCTCTGGGCCTCCCTAGATCCCTATATGCGCGGACGTCTTCGCGACCCCAAGGTCCCCTCTTACGTACCGCCCTATGAGCTAAATGCTCCCATCTCTGGCTACTGCGTGTGCAAGGTACTACATAGCGATAACAGCTCTTATGCGGTCGGCGACCTGATTGCCTCCCCAGCGGCCCTAGCTGAGTACTCCCCTGTGCCGGCACAGGCCATGAGTCATGTCAACAAGATTAAGAATGACTTTGCTCTGCCTCTAGGCCAGTTTGTAGGTGCCCTGGGAATGCCTGGTGTCACAGCCTATGAGGGTCTGTACCGCATCGGTAAGCCTAAGAAAGGCGAGACGGTGTTCGTGTCGTCAGCTGCAGGTGCTGTTGGCCAAATGGTTGGCCAATTGGCCAAGATGGAAGGGTGCGTTGTTATTGGCAGCGTGGGCAGCAAGGAGAAAGCCGACTTTGTCACTAAGGAGCTAGGCTTTGATGCTGCCTTTAACTACAAGGAGGAAACCCCCGAGGCAGCACTGACGCGCCTGGCTCCTAAAGGCGTTGATATTTACTATGAAAATGTTGGCGGCGAACACCTTGATGCTGCCCTGAACCACATGAACCTCAAAGGCCGGATTATTTGTTGTGGAATGGTAAGTTGAGCCCCTCAAAAAATCCTTGACTACTGGCAATATTAACCTTCATTCTGCATTAGATTTCCCAGTACAATACCCCAGCCTCTGAGCGTTACGGCCTTAAGAATTACATGTCTATTGTTACTAAGCAACTAGCCATTGAAGGTTTTATTGTCCAATATAACCAGGAGACAGTCGACAAGCTGCGCGAGTACGCCGGTCCGCTAATAAAAGAGGGTAAGATTGTGGCCAAGCTGGACATCACCAATGGAATTGGTGCTGCTGCCGATGGCTTTGTTGGTATGCTGGCTGGCAAGAACTTTGGTAAGGCGGTTGTCAAGATTGCAGAGTAGAAGGGGGTTGTGTTGGATGGCGAACTATAATCTATGTAACGGACGATATATAAGCAACATAGAAAAGGATATACAAACATTTCCTATCAGCTGCGAGGACAGCCATGCAGCGAAATACAAACATTACAAGTCGATGAGATTCTATTTCGATATCCAGAGAAGGAAACAAAAACTAGTATTGGGCACCACCTACCTCCTCTGTGTCTGTGTATCTTCGCTGTTCTAGTCCAAGAATATGCCGACGACCAAAGCATCCCAAACTCAAACGCCTATAAAACGCCGTATTTTCGTTGTCATGACAATATCTTGCCTCCCTTTGCTATTGCTTGCCCGCCTTTTTTTCTCTTAATATAACGATGGAGAGGGCTTTTTCCTATCTTGAACGCTTCCACTATTGAGGCTGCTATGGCCACTGTTCGTAAAAGGGGGGAGGATATGGCTATAGAGAGAGCCATCTGCTCCATTTTATTAGCCCCCACTCCTCAGGAAATGTTTGCTCCATTATCGAGTTCCATCTCGTCGGCTTTGGCGGTGGTTGTGGCACTAGAAGCGGCCTTTTGCTTCTTGAATCTTCCGCCAGTCCGAGCCTTAACGGTAGAAGCATCTAAAGACATGGTCGTGTCAGTTTATATCCAGAATGCAGCCGACAAACAAGAAACAAAACTCTAGCAGGGTATGACGGAACACATAGACACTTACCACTCATCTCTACTTCGCCGCTCTCAGCCATCTTGCGCTCTGCCGCACGTGCTAACGCTCTATCACGCTTCTGTTGGTTCTTCTTGCTCAACTCCTTGCCGGGACCCGTGGTGGGGCGAAAGCCTGGCCTCGCGCCACGGCGGATGGCGTTCTTGGTAATGCCGCTCTTGCGCTGGGCCTCAGACTTTTGCCGCTGGGCCCGGCCCTTGGTGCCGGTGTAGACGGCACGGTTGAGCTTGGACTTGAAGTTGGGGTTCTTGATGGCCATTTTTGAGCTGTAATCGTTGGGCAGGAAAAGGGAGAAAAACTATACTCGCGTTGGCAGTGCAACTATGGACTTGGACAACAGGAGATATGGGTATATAGATCAGGATAACTGGTCAAGATGACTTTGATGAACGCCTTGGTGGTAGAGTGATCAGGCTATAGCATGACGAAAGAGCCCCATGGAGAAAATTGGGCGGTGAGAAAATTTATCGCCGGCAGAATGTAGGATGTTGTGCTCTGACCGCCTTTTTGGCATAGGATCTTGATCAAGACAAGACAAGACAAGCAGATTAAGCTAAAAGAAAAAACTACAGTATATCTCATTGATTGGTCTGTATCACACCTTGAAGTAGAAAGAGAAAGCCATAGTTTAAAATCTTAAAATCAAATCAAATCAAAAAACAAAAACAAAATCTATCCCCGCCGAAAAGTAACGCCGAGCCTGAGATGAACATAACATGACGTCTGATGCCATGCATGACTAGCTAAATGGAAGTTGGTGTGTACATGCAACCAACATATGTGTTCCCGCGGCCACCAAGACAAGCTTCGACCTAGTCCCCAAAAACCGGTAGCTTTGTCTTCAGCTACTTAGAGGTATTCGTGCTTGTTGCCTCAGGGCGCGCTTTCGAGCCTCCATTTTTAGCTAAAAAGCCATGCTCATCGTCATCCTCATCATCTGTAAGCCCTGCCAGCTCAAATTCACTAGCATGCGCAGCCTGGCGCTCGGCCTCAACATCGTTCTGCGGAATGCGCTGGTGGTCGTTAGGGAGGGCTATGGAGCTGGACAGGTTGTCGTATAGACGAATGACGAAATTGGCAAATAGGAAGGTCAAAGCGGCCATAGAAATCGTGATGAAGATGAAGGAGACATGGTCCATGTCCGACTGCTCGATAAGGCTCATCTGTTCCTCGGTGGCGCTCATCAAGAGAAATCCGGAAAGGTAAAGAAGCTTTGGAAAAGAGTGGAGAGTTAGTAGCGGAATAACCCAGCCTCAGGTTTCTATAGGGACAATTTGACTTACGAAGATGGGGAGGTACTGGAAGCTGCTGTACGAGTAGCCGTCATCAGTCAAAGCAGCCTGGTCGCGCAGTACGAAGCAAATCTCGATAATCCGCGTTACTCCAGCACCCATCAGGCAGTAGCCGAACATTTTATGCACCATGGTAGATGTCATAGTTTCCTGGGGATGCGATGACATGCCCCAGCCAGTGACGATGAGGACAAATCCGGGGATAAAATTGCGCTTGGGATTTCCAAAGCGGTCAGTACTGAGCCAGATGCCGACAAGGCCCGTTGCCCACCAAATGACGCCGATGGTGGTATGCTGCCAGTCATTTTTAACCCAGGCGGTGCCCCAGTGGTGCTCAGTAAATGTGTTGACGCACCCAAACGCGGCTATGATGATAGAATCGAAGAACTCCTGCGAGCGGCCGCTGCGGCGCAACCATCTCTGGCCTACTGCCACAAACAGGGCCATGACAGTCGCATAGCCGATGAAGGCACCGCCCATGATGAAGTGCGCAGCGCACTGGCCGGTATGGTCTCCCTGGCAGAAGCCAAGGGTGGTAATGCCACCAAAGATCATCTGGACCCAGGCCATGACGGGGAAGGTCTTGCCAAGGATGCTGTGGACGGGACGTATTAGCGACCCAATGCGACCGCCAATACTCTTGCCGCCAAAGGGGAGCCACAGATAGAAGCCCGTCACACACTGGGTAGCGATGGCAATAAAAATAACACCGCTAAATTTAGCGTGCACATTGCTAGCACGGAACATGCGGCCCTTGTGGAAATAGCCTAAGAGATAGCCAAAGGCGGCTAGTGAGGTGGCCAGAATCTGGATGGGAATGTGCCAGCGGTTTTTGGTCATCTATCGAGAGGGTTAGTAGAGATTAGACGGGGTTAGGGAGACAGAGAAAAGGGGGGCAAAGAGAGCAAACAACGTGAGAGGGATCCCCTGTCAAGAGAAAGCGCAGCAAGCTCAGTGATGGCACGGAAAAAAGCCAAAAGCCAAGATTTCTTTTTTAGTCTTGTTTTTTCGTTTCTAACGGGGCAATTCATCGTGCCATCATTCAAGTGAATGGGTTTCTGGTGTCTTGTCACACGTGGTTGCATAATGAGGGCGGCAGAAGCAACTTACACCGAGAACCATTCCGATGGGGTAGAGAATACCGACAGACAACATCATGACGAAGATGTGTAGCCAGAGGGTCGCATCCTACAGGAGAGAAAAAGAGAACGAGAGACAAGTGGAGGGTTAGCAAGTGTGGCGTTTCACAGAGGTTGAGTCGCAGAAGTCAAGTATCGCAAGCTGCAAGCCAGCGTGTCTCTGAAGCAGATGCAGGCGCAGATACGGCCAGGGAAAAGGAAGGAAAGCATATATACGCACCAGCGGGTCCGATGATATTGTCTCGTCTTCTGCGATGCGAGAGTCATCGTGGAAGGCAGCGGCATGACGAACCAGTGTCGAGAAGGCGACGAGGCCTGTAGCAGCCTTGACAGACCGCACAGGCAGAGCAAAGGCCATGGCGAGGGGGTCTAGGACTTGATTGAGCTTGCTTGAATGATGGAATAGCTCTGCGCTAGGAGGGAAAGAAAGAAGAAAAGTTGTCGCAAAGAGGTTGGCTGAAGAGGTTTTTCTGGTTTAGCCGTGGTTGGCCGGTGCAGCTGCTATCTTATTCTGCTTCTCTTATTTTCATTTGCGAAAGGGGGCGGTGATGGAGGGAATTCGAAGCAGAGCTAGGCAAATGGCAAGCGACTGGTGCTTTGGTTAGGAGGGTTTTAGGCGTATTATTTTTATGTTAATGTGCTTAGTGTCGGGCCGTATTACTTTTTCAGCGGAAGCGTGGGAAGAGTGCTAGAACAAGGGGCAAGGTCGGAAGCTAGAAAGACATAGTTCAAGGGCCGGAACAGCCGGGCCACAAAGAGACAGAGAGATGGATAGATGGAGGCAGAGAGAGAGGGAGAGAGAAAGAGAGACAAAATCGACAGGGCGAGTTGTAGAAGGAGAAGAATAAGACAATGATGAAGAACAAGTCGGGCGTCTAGGCCGTGAATGGGGAGAGGAAGAAAGGATGCGCTGAAGAGTGCTAGAGAGTGCTGAATAGTTTGCTGGCAAACACGCTGAAAAATACCGCTGGAAACATTGGTCGGAGAAATTTGGGATGGCTAGGTGCTTAGTGGGGACCCCTAAGCTTGGTGGGGTAGAGCAGTCCTAGAAAGCTTTATAGTGAGTTAAGTTCGCTGTAAGCACTTTGATACAAAGCCGCGTCAGAGCGCCCCGAAAGGCCCCAGCATTTGACAGGCAGTCGGGGCCTTAAGCCATGGTTTTGTTTAGTGTTTCGAGGGTGGGTCGGGAGAGCTTTGGTTGGGGGTTGTGCTCACGTTTGAGTTTTAGAAATGATATGATGGGAAAGAGCTATGGCCAGGTCAAGCCAAGTCTGGCTGTGTGCGGGCGTTGTGTGCGTACATCATGCTGCTGCTGGTACTTGCAAGCTCAAGCCCAGCGCCCTTGCAGCGATTTGCGTTGGCGACAAAGCTTAGAGCAATCCATCCACCATTCTCTCTCATCAACTGCATGTATGCTTGGTATGCACACTGGAAATGCTTATCTGGCTACTACTGCTACTGTTATTACTTGCCTATCTGCAGTTGCTACCCTGTCGCCAGCTGACCCCAGACTTGCAATCAGCTGATATTAGAACAGCCTGCCGCAAGCACGTATCACACGAAGCCCTACTTCCCCTTCCCTTGATACGGGGAGAGAAGAATCAATCAGAGTATAGATGTTTCAAATTCCGTTTTTGTCTGTGCGCCCGGTTCAATGGTCCAAATTCAACGATTCGTCTTGCAAATTTAGTCTGATGTTGCTAGCTAACCCTGACAGGCCCGGCTGGGCCTTGCCTTGGCAGCCCTAAGAGAACGTGGAGCGGGTGCCAAGGGTTAGCTCTCTCGGCGAACGTCTCGGCGAACAAGCAGGTGAAGTGCAAAAACAGCGCCCCATAACAGCGTCCGTCACGTGACACGATGGGCACAAGAGCCGTGGACCCTAGCATCTGACGATATCGATGTCAACCTCTTGAACGAGCAAAAATCCCGTTCCGGCTCACAGAGCATTGTTCCCATTCTTTGATGTTTTTGGGCTGGCAGTCTTGTCCTTGTTGATCGATGGTTCATTTTCTTGGCTTTGCACACCCCCTCAGCACAGAGATGCCATTGGCTGTTTATTCCCGTTTTCCACCCAATCAGAGGGCATTTAGGCGATTGTGCTGCTCTTCGTTTCAGTAGAGGCAGCTTATCCTGGCTGCCCAGTCTGGCCGCAGATCAGTTGATGGGCCGTTTTTGTGGCGGGCGGTTATTGTGCGGCCTGCGAAAAAGAGAGGGAATGCTAGTAGTACCGCTCTCTAGTTAGTCTAGGGCAGGTTCTGCTTGTTGGGAGACAAGGTCAAGTGGCGAGTCGATTATTCAGGGCTGTCCCGTCTACGAACGACTAGGAGAGACCCTGTCTAGCAAGACCTGCTTGCAAGCCTGCCCTGAGGCAGAGGGCTTGACGTCATTGCTAGGGCATTGTTGGATAGACAATGCAGCAGGCCGGACTCGGGCGAGAGGAGTGGGCTGACGGGCGCGGACGGGGTGAAATCGCGTGTGGGACGTCGCTGCGAGTTGTTTCGGGATAATTGGCTGTCAAGATCAGACAGCGAGTGTGCTTGCGAGGGCGAAGGGGAAGGAGGAAGGCAAAATGAAATGGTAGACATCGAGGCCAAGGCCGTCTATTACGTCATCTGTGGGAGAATTACAGAGTTGCCAGGAGGCCATTGATATGGGCGTGAGAGGGCGAGAGAACACAAAAAGACAAGCTGAAAAAAGAGGTGAGAAGCAGGAAGACAACGGGGGCGGGGGCGGCGATCAGAGGCGGAAGAAGAAACAGAGTGGTGAGTGGGAATATCGCTAATGCACGAGGCTTATAAGAACAAGCGAGGCTAGTCGCTGGGAGAGGCCGGGTCTCGAAGAATCTGGGTGACTGGGTGGTGGTGATTGGGTGGTGTTGGGGGGGGCCTGTAAGTGGCCGCACACAAACTTGATGGGAGGGTGTGAGCAAGTGCAAGTATCGTGGAAGAATGTACATGTGTGCGTGCACAAGCTCCTTTGTGCCAGGGATAAACCAACTGAAGCCGAGCGTGTAGGCCTTGTCGCTGTCAAGGCCCAAGGAGGGCTCCTATGGTGCTGGCACAATGTAATTGTGCAAGGTGCGATGCTGCATGACAGCCAGCAAACCTCATGCAAAGTAAAAATAGAATAACTAGAGGAATAAGGCCCTGGCTGCTGTTTGGGCTATGTGCATAAGATGGCGGGCAGGTGAGATGTGAATGGGCAGATATGCACGTAGTACTTTTATGCAATAAAGCAGCAGAAGGGCAGCAGCAGAAGGGCAGCAGCATTGGCAGAAAACTACAAAGGCGGTGAAGGGGCTGCTTGCGACAGCTTAACATGGACGGACATCACGTTTCACGCTTTTGTTCTATTTACGAGCCTATGTCAAGGAGAGGAATAAAAGAGCAAAAGGACATACAGGCCCAGGGCCGAGGGAAGTCAAAAATAAAGGAACAATAGAACAAAGCTTGCCGAGGAAATGATAAGCGGAAGAGGACAAGAGAAGCAAGGAGGCTTTTCTTAGGGTTAGCGGGGGTTGAAAATCAGGGGGACAACAACACACAGCACAGGACAACAACAGTCGATAGAAAGCTACGCACGTAGGCAACGAAACAGAACAACAGAGGCCTGATCAAGAACCAGCAGAAACTGCTAGGAGGACATTGAGGGCGGCTATTGGCTGTCTCCTTCCCCTGTTGCTGTGCCGCGTTGGGACATAGGCGAAAGATGGGCCTTAATTGGATGGGTAAAAAAAAGAAAAAAAGAATAACAAATAACAAATAATACTGCGATAACAGCTAATATCTACTATCTATACAATACTTACTCACATTAAGCAAGCGTCCAGGCCGCGGTTCTCGTCCTGTTGCATGTTATCGTCTCCTCCTCCTCTTTTATATTGGCCGAGAAGCACTGCCTCGTGTTTTTCATCCCCTATGCAATCTCTCTCGGCATGTAATACAACCCAAGACTCCCCGTGTATAATAGAATATAAAACCTGGCTATACCTGGATTTCGAGTCACCTATGCTTGCACAGCAGCATCGCATGCAAGCATCTATACTAGCCGCAAGCTATACATGCATGAGGGATGGACGACAAAGAGCAGGATAAAGAGCGAAGCGTCGTTCTCCCTCCTCTCCCCTGCACGACAATGCCATGCCTAATTTTGTGCGAGTCTGGCCCCGGACCGAAGAGGTGGAGTTGGGCGCGTGCATAAACGGGTCTTGGGGCGTCTGTGCTGGGCTTGTCTTGCTTAGCCAGCGAGTAGTAAGAGACAGGAGACAGGAGACAGGAGACAGAAAGGAAAGAGAAAGGGGAGGGAAGGGTTAGGGGGCAGAGGGAGAGGGGCTTTGGTGTGCTGCGATGTTGCTGTCCCGCTAGTCTGCTTGTGTTATCCCGGATCACCAAGTGGCAGGTTTCCTCTTCCTCCACGACGTGTATAGAAACAAGCGAGAGCATTGAAGAGAGAAATAGGGCGTTTTCCTTTGCTTTCTTTTGCAAAAGCAAAAAAAAGAAGAAAAAGAAAAGGGAGAAGAAAAAAAAAGCTTTGACGTGCTGCCAGCCAAACAGCTAGCCATCATAGTACAGGTGATATAGGGAGGCAAAATCACAAGGACGGCTAATAAACTCTCCAAGCGGACATGTTTCAAGCAAAGTTCCGGCGTTTATTGTTTATTATTTTTCTTCTCTCCCCCCCCCTCGACAGAGAACAGCTGGCAGTCAGCTAAATAGCCAATGTCTGGGGTTTCCCACCGTTTCCTCTCTTTTCCTCTTGCCATCAAGATGTTCCGAGACGCTGTCTTGCGTCTCTCGCTCCCTCCCAAAAAACAATGATTATGGTTTCAACAGAGACGCAGACAGCATAAAAGAAAGCTAAAAGGAGGGAGCGGGTTATCTTACGTTGTACGTTGTACATGTCTACATATCAGCTCTGATGCTTGATATGCACACCCCCTTTACCTCCTCCCCGCCCGTAGTAGCATCGTGTCGTCACGCCTTTTTCCTTCCTTTTTGCTTCTCTTCTGCTGCTGAGCTACCTGCTTGTGTTGTGGATACTGCTCATTTTCATACCCCCCGTTGTATTGCCCATTATAGGCCTGGCTTGCCGCCTGTTTTGAGAGCAGTGCATTGGTGTGTGGAAATGGCCAGTCAAAGGAGCCGGGGGAGGATGAGGAGAGGAGAAGGAGAGAAGGAGAAGGAGAGAGAGGGAGAGGGAGAAGGAGAGAGAAGGAGAGAGAGAAGGAGGGCGAGAGAGAGCGTGTGTGTGTGTGTGTGTGAGAGAGAGTCAGACAGCCAGCCAGAGGCTAGAGGAGATCGAATGATTACTCAACACAAGACATGGACAACAGGAAAGCAGCAAGCATGGCCTAGTTTTTGCTGTTAGTGCTTGCTTTCTGGTTGGAAGCCGGGGAGGAGATGGAGAAGAGGTCAAAGTTGGTGATGACTTGTGAAATAAAGTTTCTTTTTTTTTTTTTCTTTCTTAAATTTTCTTTTTCTTCTTCTTCTTTTCCCTCCATCTTTTGCTCTTCCTCTCTCTTCTGCAGCCCTCCCAGCAACACAGCCAGTATGCATGCATGTACTATGCATACACAATGCATGATGCAAGCCCCCCCCCCTCAACTCTTGCTTTTTACCCACTCTTCACTCTTGATAGCCCCCCTCCCGTCTGGTCTGCCGCCTGTCTGTCTGCCTTGGACAAGTATGGTGATTGTGTGGTGTGTTACTTGCTGCTAGATTCTCGCTTCTAATCTTCTTTTCCCTTCTCTTCTCTTCGTCCAGGATTAGCAAGTCAAGGGGCCTTGTCACAACAACCCAAAGAATAGACAAGGAACTGCCCCCCCCCCCAGAAGAGGGATGATGACTGGCCAGCATGATAAAAAGCAATCAATTAATTGCCGGCCTTTTTTTACTATCACATCAAGCCGACTTATAGACGGCCCTGCTCGCTCCTCTCCTCACCTAGTGGACGAGACAGGTTTCTGGTTCTCCAGTGTTGTATATCTGTAGCACTTGCTACTGGTTGATTATAAGCCGGCCGAGGTCTTGTTTTCTTTTTCTCTTATTTTCCTTTTTCGTCTCTCTCCTCTTTTCCTTTGTTCTTGCTCGCTTCTCCCCTTCTCCGTCTCTCTGTTCGTCTTGTCTTGGCCTGCATCGTCCTGTGCGCCCCTCCCCTTCTCTTCTCCCTGTGTTCTTCTGGCGTTATATGAAATCACACCATCTCACGGTCCTCGATACGACACAAGCTGTGCTGTGCAAAACTGTAAGGCCTGCTTAACAAGAGCTGTAAAAGAAATCCTGGCACACCATCCGCTAGGTCTTACTCACACAGCACCACAAATCTATCTATCCGTCTATCTATATATATATATATATACACACTCCATATCCATCTCCATGTATTGCGTGGCAGAGTAAGACAGATCGAGACAATCTAGTTCTATACAGCCTGTTTATAATTTACTGGTTCATTTTGGGGCTTGTGTGTAGGCTTGCCTTGATAGTAGCTTGCTGCCTCCGTCCGCTCCTGCTCTCTATCCTCCTCAGCGCCTTTTCTCTCTTCTTCAAGCATGGGAGCTTGCTTTGTCTCTGTCTTCACTTTCGTGTGTTGACCCTCAGTTGCATCCGCCGTCACGCTGTTGCAGCATACTGTCATCCACCAGCTTCCTTTTCTACAATATCAACTATGTCTACTCCAACACCTCCCCCTGCCGGTCCTACGGCCCGTTACCACCATATGCCCCGAATCTACAGCACTTCCAATGCATTCTCCGATGACCGACTGGGACTTGCCGCGTCCACCCCGGCTTCAACCACGGCCACAGTGGCGCCAATGCCCCGTCTCCGTCCGCATCGAGACACTAGCGAGCCCCCGCGACGCACGCCGTCTGCTGCTACCGCGTCTACAAGACTACCGCAGTCGACTCGTCGCGTTTCGTTTAACCTTTCCGAAACTCCACGCTCCATCGCAGCGCTGGCTCCCTCTCTGCAACACCAGCAGCAAGGCCAAGCCGTCCAGAAACTGCCCTTGCCGCAACAGCCTCCGCAAAAGCGGACCCTGACTAAACGGCGATCGGCCGTTATTCAGGACATACCACAAATTGATACCCGCGTGCCCCCGACCTACATTTCGCGGATTCGCGGCCCCTCGCCTGTGAATCCTCCGGCAGCGAAAAGCGCCTCCCGTCATCCTTCTAGTCCGTCTACTGCGACATCCGGTACTAGCATCCGGATATATCCCGAACTGGATCGTTGGCCGCGCCACGTGCGCCAGCCGTCTGCCACATCCTCAACTGATAGCCAAGTCAACCTGCTTCCGCTACGTCTCGCTACTGACCTAGCGCCAGCCACGACACCTAGCATTCTGTCTGGGGCTAGCAGCCAGCTTAGCGCTAGTCCTAGTACACGCTTCAGTGAGTCGCCTGGGCCTTGGCCGTGGTCTGGAGCTGCAAGCGCTAGTGCTAGCGCTGCAAGTATCCCGATGTTTGCTGGCGGCCAGAACAGCCGTGACACGACCCCAATATCGGCACTGTCACCAAGCCCTGCCTCGGGCTTGGGTTTTGCGGCTCGTGGTGCTGTTGTGCCGAGGGCAACGGGTAGTCCTGTGGGAGTGGCAAGTCCCATGGGCAATGCTCCTACAGGCTCATCTGTGCGAGGGCCTCCTTTAAGTCCTCCGCTCAGGAAGTCATCCTGGACAAGCAGCCCCAGACAACGCACAGCTGGTGCTTCGCCTATCTTGCCCACAGCTAGCTCTACACCACGCGCCCGCCGCCTCTCCAACGCCACTCAGCCCCAGAGGTTTGTCCCTTCCACAGCAAAGCCTGTCGCTGCTGCTGCCAGCCCCCGTGTTGAGCCTCCACATCGGCCTAGCCGCGATGGCATCCCCAATATTCTCGGCCTACACCAGGACTTTCAGCCTATCATCCAAAGTAATCTTAATAGCATTCACATTCCCAAGGCAAACGCAGGCAAACATACTGATGCCATCTCTTCATCGCCTGACCATACCCGCCGCACAGCGGCTACGCCTACCGCACACCCCGGTCAGCCCCAGTCCCGGGGCCAGCCACAGCGAGGCTATATATCCAGCCATGAAGCTACGTCTGTTCTGGAGCCCGTGACACGGCAGCTGCGCACACCTAGCCCCATAACCAGCGCATCGTCACGTTTTGCCTTCTTTGGCAAAAAGAAGCCTGCACTTGCTGACTCAGTGGGTTCGTCGCAGGCCTCACGTGACAAGTTGCCACGCAAAGGCCCTGCTGCAGGGACGGGCCACGAAGGCTACGGCCGGTTTGGCACGGCCCGAAAGCGTAGTGGAAGCTTCACTGGCGCCTTTCGTGGGCTGCCATCGTCGCAAGAGAGCCTGCCTATGGATTCTTTTTTCCTCGATCGCATGTCGCCCGTCATAATTTCCGGCGGTGAGGTGGTTAAGAACCATAACGACTCAGGGCTTTCGCGCACGAGCAGCAATAATAGCTTGATTGCAGAACCGGGTGGCTTTGCATCTCCTGCCAGCTCGCCTAGACCATCAATGAGCCGGTACAGAATCCGGAGGCCGAGTGATAGCAGCGACTCCGAAGCCGTTGCAGGTTACTCGGTTCTGCAAGTGCGGAAGCTGAGAGACTATAAAAAGAAGCCCTTAGCCGAGACACCTAGTACTTCTACCCTAACCCTTGACACTGGCGTTGCTACTAGTGCGGGTGAGTCTCCAGTTGCTGCTCTTCATGCTTCTTCTCCTGTGTTGTCTCCCGGACCCAAGAAGCTGCTTAAGCGTGCACGCTCGCCTCGGAGATGGAATCTTTTTTCATCCAAGGCTCATCAAAATGCCGAAAAGGACAAAGAGAAGACTACACCCGATGTTTGTGCCGAACCCGGAGTTATTTCGCCTCCACTGCCGGCGGCTGTCGAGCCCGTGCCCTCTCGCCGTGTGGCGTACTATATGATTGATGGGGCAGAGCAGGAGTACGCGTCGCCCTCGAAAGCAGACATTGACGATGTGCGGAACGCCCTCCGTGGGGCTGACGTACGGCTCCCGGACTCTGTTTCTCCAATACGTGTGGACACAACACAAAAACTAGACGTTGAAAGGCCAGGCCCCCCAAGCTTGGTGTCGCCTGTGAGTTTTTCGCGCCCGTTCAACCGCACAAGCTTCCATGCTGCCATGCTCGCAAGTCGCAACCAGACAGCAACGACAACGCCAACAACAACACCAACAACAACAGAACCGGCAGAGCTAGCACCAGTAGCTCTTGCCATAGGTTCAAGTTCAGCTCTAGTCAGCACCCCGGATCTAGCCAATGATAGCACCGCTTCGGCTACTACTACTACTGAGTCTCCATGCAGTAGCATTCCCCTTCGAAAGGGGCGCACTGGGATGATCATCGAGCCCAGCCCTGACTTCATCCGCTTTTCGGCCCGTAAAGACTCCACTGCTAGCACGGCAACCACGTTTAGCACCTCGTCCACTTCTTCCTCCGGGCCCTTTCTGCCTATCTATGCCAACACCGACGTTGAGCCCCCTATAGAAGCTCCCCTTATGGACGATGAAGTGTGGGATGAATACAACGATCTACTGGGCTTGGCTAGTCCAACAGTTGTCAGGCCTATTTCCCTTGCCATACCGAGTTCTATTCCCGTTTACAATGAGTTTTATGACGATGACCAAGCCTGTATCCCGCAGTCGAGCACATCTTCCCGGGGCTCTCCCTTCCATCTCGAAACGTACAACTTGTCGCTGGCTCCTCCGACGGCGCCTGCTGACGGCACACGTCTTACACGAACATCAAGCATCGGAAGCGTTGATATGACAGAGCGGCTACGGGAGATCTTTGCCCCGAAGCCCGACCTGGGGTCTGTTCCGGCACCAACACCAGCTCCAACACGGCCAATTCCGGCTCTTCCCTCTGGTGCAAACGCTGCCGGCCCATCTACCCGCGCTCGCTCAAGCACTACAAGCAGCAGCCAGTCGCGTACCTCGTCGGCCAGCTCTAGCTCTAACTCCCCGCTGGATCAGGTGAACCTCCGCATCGGCTCCATGACGGTCAGCAAATGGCTCACTTTTGGACATGTGATGTTCTCCCCTGTGCGTGAACAGCTGATTGGCGCGACGGCACCTCCGCTCGGCTCCTCAGTCACTAGCGCGCAAACTAGTGTTCTTGTCCTCGATGGACTTGGCAATGATGACTGGTCTTTCTATGCTGCTGAGACGTACCCGGGGGCCGCCTTCTTCAATCTTTCGCCCCGCGCTCCGGTGCCGGCGGATCGTCGGGCTCGCACAAGCTTTCCGCTCAGCCCGCCAAACCATCACCAAATTCAGTACACGTCTCTCGATCATAAGCTGCCGTTTGGCCCGGAGACGTTTGCGGCCGTTGTGCTGCGCTTCCCTGCAGCGGGTCCCGAAGTTCACCTCCGCAATGTTGTTTCCGAGGCGCGTCGTGTGCTGATCCCCGGCGGCTACATTGAGATGTCAATCCTTGATATGGATCTGAACAACATGGGAAATCGGACGCGCCGGGCAGTGCGGCGACGCAAGGAGATGCTCCGCGAAAAGGCACCCGATACTGCCCTCGGTTCGACGGCTGACACGCTGCTGCGACTGCTGGGAACTCGTGGGTTTGCTGACGTCAAGTCGTGCCACGTGGGCTTGCCGGTTGTAGGGCCGGCGGCAGCTAGCGACAAGCTGCAGGGCTCCAAGACAAAGCGTGACACACGGAGTCTTGCGGAGATGATGAGTGACCACAGCACAACAGCCGACGAGAGCATCACGCGTATGGTGTCCAAAGTCGGGCGCTGGTGGTATGCACGGTGCTATGAAGGGCTCCGGACGACTGGATTGCGGTCGGGGCTGGATGTCTCGTCAGGCTTGGGCTTGGGCTCGGGCCTGGGCTCGGGCTCTAGCACAAGTTCCAGCATGTGGCATGACACAGCGCTCCTAGCAGAGTGTGCTGATTGGGGCACGAGTCTCAAGCTGATGGTGTGCCATGCACGAGTTCCATTGGGTGCTATTAACCGCGTGGCTTCCATCTAAATTTTGGTTTGTCGCCCGTCTGTCTCCGCGTTGTCGCGGCCTTGTTGCCTCCCCCTCTTTGGCGCAGGCTTACCTCTCTTTGTGCCTATTTTTGCAAGCTGTCTGCTAGCAGCTCTGCCACGTTCCATCGTGCTGCGAGTTTTTTCATGCCCATAATGCTATATAATGCTATGATGCCATGATGCCATTTTTTCTTCTTCCCCTATGCATCTTCCCCTCTTCCCCTCTTCCCCTCTTCCCCTCTTCCCCTCTCTTGCCCTCCTTCCCTTTTCCATCTTTGCTCTTTCCTTTTCCGTTTCCCCGTTCCTTCCTCTTCACTTTTCACCTCCCCCCCTTTCCTTTATTACTGCTTATGCTTCACATATACCAGTTCTTCGCCCTATTTTGTCTATGCTTTGCTCCGTGTACTTATTATCATCATCGCCTTGATGGCTTTGGCGCCCTGTTTTAATTCCTTTTGTCATTTATCCCCATTTTCGCTATTTACTCCCTTTTATTCCTCTTTTGTCCCCTTTTGTCGTTCCATCTCTTTTAGTTGTCTGTTTCTCTGGTTCTTGTGATATCCCCCCTCTCATATCGGCTTGCTAATCTTAGACCTGTTTTCTGACCTGGTGCTCGGCTCGGCTGGGCCCCTCCCCTCCCCCTCTCTTCCTGGATCATGTATCTACTCCTATTGGCCCTCTTCTACTGTTATTAGTCTTCTATTTTCTCATGTCTCACGACGCCACGCATGTCATGCTACGATCCGATGCAACCCGCCTTACTGGGTTTTCTTATATTTACATTACCATCAATAAACAATTGCCCCATTCCTTCTACCCCTCTAAAGCGTCCTAGTAATGCCTTAACATAAGATATGGAGTTGTCGTCGGCACACTACCAGCTAATCTCTAGCCCATCCGTGTAAGTAAGCTCGTTTCCTTTTTGGGCACCGTCTTGAGCTGTGATGGTCCTACCAGAGCTTATCTAGCGCCTTCGAGGCCTCGCTTCGACTATTCACCAAGCGCTAGGACTTCGGTCTAGACTCCTCCGAATACGGGAGTGATGGGCTGTGATCCAGACTTTCCTTGTAGTCTCTGCATCGTATGTGCACCTCCGCATCGGCGCTATAACATGTTATATACAGCCCCCATTTCCCTGCCCAGCTCATGTCTGTCATTACTCTTGGGTTCCGTAACCAGCCACACTGCAGTACTGTCTGACCTACTATACACATTCCCATCATGAGAATAGTCTTCAAGCCTGCGGACATCCTCTCTTTGTTCGATGCCCATTTTACCCACGAGCAGGGGTTTGTTTTTCTTTTTGGGACCGATGTAACACCCATTGTTTCCAAGCAAGACGCAATCTATGTCCTTGAGGGCACATCGCGACAGCGCTATGCTCTACGCATCCCCGTTCACCTATCCAAGAAATGCAAACGAGATATTACTCATGCTGTCCAGCGCCAGGTCAATCTCCTCCGCAGACTGGCCGACAGTGGCTTCTCGTGGTCTCCAAGACTAATGGCCCAAAACATCGAGTTCGACAACCATATCGGCTTTCCCTATGTCATCCTAGGGTGGATGGAAGGGAGAGCTTTGAAGTGGAACGATAAAACACCAAGCGAGCGGGGTGTTCGGAACAAGGTCCTGTGGCAAATGGCTGACATTACACTGGAGCTAGCCTTGTGCACTCAAGAAACTAGTAAGTGAAGCTTCACTTCTACGTAACACGCTCACCAGGCACTCGCTAATCGCCATGTGTCACAGGATGCGGCCATACAGCATCGTCATACACTATGGGGCTCATTGATTCACAGATCATACGGACTGCCCAGGGAGAAGACCCTGGCGTCACCCTCAAGGATTGTATCACTCAAAAAGCTCTTGTGCATCACGCCTTGCAGGGTGTTCCAGAGATCTCGTCGTTCTCTCTCTCCCACGAGTCTCTGTGTGCTAGTAATATTATAGTCGACGACAACTACAACGTTGTGGGGTAAGCCATACCGGTTTATTTTCTCCCTTCCTCTTTGCGTGCATCATCCCATCCAAACACAAACATAAGCATGGCCATATTGTTTTACGCCGCTAATCGTTTTGCAACGTCACCTGCCAGAATTGTCGGCTGGGGTTTCTCTCGGCCGCTACCAATCCAGTTTGCGCTTCGTTTCCCTCAATTCTTGACCGTAGACCATGACACCAACTTTGTGAATCCCGATATTACCGATCTTGGTAGCAACGACTTGCTTCCTATCTCTCTAACCCTGCATGATGACCGCCTTTTCTTTCTCACTAGCGTTCTGACAAACGTTGAATCCCAATCGCCTAGTGCTGATATCCGCCGCTGGGTCTCCTTTGCCTTTGCAGATCCTAACTCCAATTGGCGGCATCTCATCGTTGAATCTGTGCTGAAGCCTGATGTTTATTCCTGGATGGCTAAATGCGGCTGGCTCCTGGATGTCACAAAGGAACTAAGGCCAACCAAAGAAGATTTAATACGTGAGGTCGATGGCTTTGAGGAGTTCTTGGAGCATAATGCTGGGAGCATCAAAGGTCCCGATCGCAAGACTCTCCTGAAGGCGGTTGGGATCTGACAGCAGCCCGGTAACAGGGGCTGTCGCAGGGCGGGGCGGCGAGCTTTCAAGGCTGTTCCTGACGTCATTGAAACTTCTGTGATACAATACACGTGACGATAAGATAAGGAAATTTCATCTACCTGAGTTAGTGATCGATATCTAAGCTCATATTCAAGTGTCACATTCTCTTAGGGTCCTAGGATACATGACATAGTTACGAGATTTTTCGGCGGCTTTTTTTGAGGAAAAGAAATGTTGAGGGGGTTACGTAAAACGTCGGCAGTGACGCTAAGACGCTTATACTCATCATCTCGCAAGCCTGTCCAAGGTAAAATAGGCTTGTACTAGAGTTCAACTTGGTGATGTACACTAACAATGGCTTAGAGTATGATATCCTCCTCCTCCACCAAAAGTCGCCTACGGGTGGAAAGTTCACGCTCACTCCTCCCATTCGGCCAAACGAAACCTTGAAGATCGCATACGACGGCGAACTGTCGACCGATCTCTTATTACAACGAAACATTCTCGACGCTGTCACTGACTCTCGTGGCCGTGTCGTCGATATCTACGAGCCAACCCTTCCTGCCTACGTACACCATGCACCGTCCCGCCTTGCTACGCCTATTTATGCCCAAGATGCCAATCTAATCACCTCATTATTCGATTTGCACCCCGACCCCGATCCTGCTGCCGCACCCATTGAGATATTCGAGGCCGGCACTGGCATTGGCGGCCTAACACTCCATCTCGCACGGGCGATCCATGCCGCCAACCCGCCAGTTCCTGCAGCATTACGCCACGCTTTAGTCCGCGGCGACTACAAACTCCCGCCAGTGCGCGACAATTCCAACGAGCCACTGGTTGAAGACCATCACAAAATGACCTTTGCCGACCCGTCACTGCAGGCGATGCACGACGAATATCTAGCATTGCGGCGCGCTGTCGTACATACCCTTGATGTGCGCCACTCCCACAGCCGCTACGCACACAAAATGGTTCGACACTTCCGGCAGGCGCAGTACCTGCTCGACGTGTCGTTCCATGTAGCTGAGATCCAGACGTACCTCGAACAGCGGCTAGCCGAGACGCACGGCAAGCCGTTCCTAACCCACGCCTTTCTCGACCTTCCCGAGCCGGAGGAACACGTACATGCTGTCATGCAGGCGCTTAAGCCCGATGGTACGCTTCTTGTCTTTGCGCCGTCCATCACCCAGATCGCCTGCGTGGTTAAGTGGGTTGGTGACGGGGCAGAACGCAAGCCGCTTAGGCTAGAGAAGACTCTTGAGCTGCCAATGGCCACAAACAATGAGACGTCGCTGCGTATTGGCTCAGGCGGTAAAGAGTGGGATGTGCGCTATGTGAAGACTAAAAAGGCCTTGCTTGAGGCTTCCAAAGAGGTAAGTGCAGATAACGCGACAACAGCATCAGCAAAAGAGGATGTGCTTGTGTGTAGGCCAATGGTCTATCAGCGTATTGTTGGTGGTGGCTTCATCGGCGTGTTCCGCAAGTTGCTAGACCAATCTGACCGCCAGGTGTTTGAAGGCTCTCTTAAGCAATTCAAACGCAAGTCTCGGCGCGTCAATGAAGACACGATAGAAAAAGTTGAGATGGCCTCAGAAACTACCTCAGGTGGCTCGGCTGGTGTTAATACCTCGACAGAAGCTGAAGCTAGCGTAGGCATCAATGATCATGTCGAGAAGGAGAAGGAATGACTCTCTTTCGAAAGACTCGCGACAATCACATAACTTGTCATAATAGCACATGTAAATTGATCTAGCAGATTTAGCCTTTCTTTTTACTCTTTCCACTCATAGCTGCAAACACAATTTGGTGTAGACAATATTTCCATTGACATGGGCTTCGTAGAATCATTACACTAAAACAATAAACAAAAGAAAACCAAAATATACACTACCAAACAACAGCCAGCAAGACCAGCTCAAGGAAAGAAAAAACCTGTTACAGACTGTACTCAACAAGCCCCCCCGTCCTGGCCAGGTCAAACTTCCATAACCACTCCAAACGCCTCATAAAAGCACTATGTAGTATTGGTTGATTTCATGTCTTTTTTATTACCTCTCAGCTTGAGATTCACACTCCTTCACAGATGGAGGCGCTTAGTCAACCTCCTCCATGTTGGAGTCGCCGGTCTCGACAGCAGGGGCATCGGTGGCAGCCGCAGCGGTGGTCTCCTCATCTTCGCCATCAATGTTCAGGCCAACCTGGACCAGCTTGTGGATGCGCTCAGCAAAGCTAGCAGGCTCATCAATGGTGAAGCCAGAAACCAGCAGAGACGTCTCGTACAGAAGCTGGACAATAGACTTGACGTTGCGGTCGTTCTCGCCGTCGCTCTCAACCTTGTTCTTGAGCTCCTTGATGATAGTAGACTTGGGAGAGATCTCGAAGGTCTTCTTGGATGACATGTACGAGGACATGGAAGTGTCGCGCAGAGCCTGGGCCTTCATGATACGCTCCATGTTAGCGGACCAACCGAACTGGCCGGTACGGATGGCGCAAGGAGCACCGGTAAGCTTGTGGCTAACAACAACCTTCTCGACCTTGTCGCCAAGAATGTCCTTCAGGACCTTGGCCAGGGCCTCGTACTCCTTCTCCTCAGCCTCACGGGCGGCCTTCTCCTCGTCGGTCTCCTCAAGCTCAAAGTCCTTGGTAATGTCAACAAGCTTCTTGCCCTCGAACTCCTTGAGCTGAGTCATGGCGTACTCGTCAATGGGGTCAACCAGGAACAGAACCTCGAAGCCCTTGTCCTTGAGGGAGTCCAGGAAGGGGGACTTGGAGACAGCGTTAATGGACTCGCCAGTAATGTAGTAGATGTTCTTCTGCTGCTCAGGCATGCGGGTGACGTAGTCTGACAGCGAGGTCATCTCATCACCAGACTTGGTGGAGTTGTAACGAAGCAGCTTAGCCAGGGTGGAGCGGTTCTGGGCATCCTCGTGAATACCCAGCTTGATGTTCTTGGAGAAAGCGCTGTAGAACTTGTCAAAGTTCTCCTTGTCCTCGGCAATCTCGTTGAAGAGCTCAATTGACTTCTTGACGATGTTCTTCTTGATGACCTTCATGATCTTGTTCTGCTGCAGGGTCTCACGAGACAGGTTGAGGGGGAGATCCTCAGAGTCGACAACACCCTTGACGAAGCTGAGCCACTCAGGAACCAGATCGGTAGCATCATCGGTGATGAAGACGCGGCGGACGTACAGCTTGATGTTGTTCTTGGTCTTCTTGGTCTCGAACAGGTCGAAGGGAGCACGCTTAGGAACGTACAGGATGGCACGGAACTCAAGCTGACCCTCGACGGAGAAGTGCTTGACGGCAAGGTGGTCCTCCCAGTCGTTGGACAGCGACTTGTAGAAGGCGGCATACTCCTCCTGGGGGATGTCAGTGGGGTTGCGAGTCCAGATGGGCTTCTGCTTGTTCAGCTCCTCCTCCTCGTTGACGGTCTCCTTGATCTTCTTGGTCTTGGGCTTCTTCTCCTCAGCATCATCATCGACCTCCTCGATCTTGGGCTTCTTGTCATCAGACTCCTCCTCCTTGGTCTCCTCAGCCTCCTCATCGGGGATCTCCTTCTCAACCTCCTTCTGGACGTGGAGGTAGATGGGGTAAGAGATGAACTCGGAGTGCTTCTTGATAACCTCCTTGATGCGGCTCTCCTGGAGGTACTCAGTCTGGTCGTCCTTCAGGTACAGGATAATCTTGGTACCACGAGAGATCTGAGGGCCCTCGGTGTCGTTAGTGACGGAGAAAGTTCCACCGGCGGATGACTCCCAGATGTACTGCTCGTCATCGTTGTGCTTAGAGATGACCTTGACCTTGTCGGCAATCAGGTAGGCAGAGTAGAAACCCACACCGAACTGACCGATCATGGAAACATCGGCACCAGCAGTCAGAGCCTCCATGAACTGCTTAGTACCGGAGCGGGCAATAGTACCCAGGTTGTTGACGAGGTCCTGAACGGAAGTATTGTTAGCATGTGGTACAAGCGAATGGCGGATGTTAGTTTTGTGATTGGCTATGAAGAGTAACTTACAGCCTTGGTGAAACCAATACCAGAATCCTGGATAGTCAGTGTCTTGTTCTCCTTGTCAGGAATGATGTCAATGCGCAGATCCTTGTTAGAATCCAGGACACTAGGGTCCGACAGGGACTGGTAGCGGATCTTGTCAAGAGCATCGGAGGCGTTGGAAACAAGTTCTCTCAGGAAGATTTCCTTGTTGGAGTAGACGGTGTTGATGATCAAGGAGAGCAGGTGAGAGATCTCAGCCTGGAACTCAAAAGTCTCAGACATCTTGTGTGATTTTTGGGGGGTAGAGAAAAAAAAAGGAAAAGGGTCTGTGGAAAGATTTCGTTGTTAGTTTACAGGTGCGAACACGGCCATGGTGGGGTAATCAGCATGAGGGGCAGCAGGCAGTGAAGCCATAGACTGTTCAGGTATTGCATTGCAATGCATTGTAGATGGTGAATAGAAGCCAAGAGACGCAGGTCCCTTCAATGGCCGAGAGGACGAGTCACACCAAGGTTGAGCGAGAATGGCGACTGCAGGTTATGGCCAAAGGACAATGCGAGGGGACGGAGTAGGCGATGGGTGGCAGTGGAATAGTAGCGTAGACTTACATCAAATGCAAACTGTGTAAGGGCAACCAACAAGCTGGTACTGGCCTTTTTTAAAATAACAGAAGATGGGAAAAGAAAAGAAAAGATTGATGTGTGGAGTTGTAGTTGGAATTGAAGATGAGGAAGAAAATTGTGGTGAGGAGTAACAGCTACTGATGACCATCCTTATATATGGCGTTCTTGCCCAGTCTAGCGATTCTATGAGATTCCATAGCCCAAAGGGGTCTGGGGCTATACTGATGTCTTGTCCCTTCTACCAGCCTACACCAATGCCTCCACTATACAGGCAGCAGCTGTTAATTGGCCCAATTTCCACCACATTGGGGCAGTATCTAGAAAGTTCGCTTGTACTTTGCGTGTACTTTCCAGGGGCCATTTCCCTCTAGCCAGTGAGACAAGCGTGCAAGAGCAGTCATAGAATCACATAGAACCCAACAGGATGTACACAGAGAATACTTTAGCGGGTAACTAGGCGACTGCTGCCCCTCTCTCCCATGGCAACGGCGACAGCGATACGACGGGCTAATCCTCAGGCTTATAGCGGGCAAGCAGGCTCAAATAATAGTGCTTTTTGCTTCGGTGAAGCCCATTAGCGACTATAAGATTTTTTTTCTGTGGTACAAGCGGGCCTAGGCCTCGGAGAAGACATGCGGCTCTCGACCTTTGCTTAGGTATATGATACTTGAGTTTGAGAAGTTAGAACTACACTCAGACTACGCAATTACTCAAAAATTTGCTGGTAAGTCTTTCGTGAGTATCCCTTGCATATTGAGACAATCCGTTTCATAACGTAGAACCTTCTGGTATTGCAATGCCAACTACTGGCCGCTTTTACGAAGAGCCGCAAGTGAAGGGCCTGCCCCTCTTAAAATTGAAAAAAAAAAAAAATGAAGATTCTAGTAGATTCTAAAACCTCCAGGGGTAGCAGGTAGTAGTAGAGTGAGATTAGGGTAGTGTGCATATCAGCAAGGGTTAGAAAAGCAGCTTTGGCAGCTGCCAAGGGGTCAATGGAGCTATGGCATCTGCTTAGTCATTTTTCAAGTTGTTCTTGAGCACTTGTGGCTGTTTGGCCATATCAAAAGCTTTAAGCTGGCAAGCTTCACGCTATACCACTACTTGGCCAAGCACATAGTTCGCCAGCATGGAAAAGTTTACGCAATTCCGTGATCGAGGTTCGTGAACATATATCGTAATTTTCTATCTTCTCATCTTTTCGTGCTAATTCTTCTTAGGTACTGGCGTGTCCCCGTTTATGCCTGTCAAGTCTAAAGGCTCAATCTTCACCAAGATCTTTCAAAGTATTGCCTTTCTCTTCCGCCTACCAATCTTCATAGCCTATTCAACCGTATATTTCTTGGTGCTGCAGTTCCTTCCCTTGCCACAGTTTCTCCGCAAACTACTACTATGGGTGTTACTAGCTATCCCGGGAATATGGTGGGTTGACCTGCAGCTCGATGGTGTTCGTCGTGGCACCTTGTCTTCACAACCTGCCAGTCGGGTGCCTCGCGGCGGCGATGTTCTTGCTGCAAACTTCACCAGTCCAGTTGACGCCATCTACCTGTCTGCTGTGTTTGACCCGGTCTTTACGCAGTCGTTCCCTGGAACACGCAAAGTGCAATGCATAAGTCTACTGAATGCTGCCTTGCGCGCACTTTCGCCAGTGACTTTGTCACCTCCAGATGAGTCTGCGCTTGTTGACATTGCAGATCTGCAGCGCAAGCATCGCAACCGTATCATCCTTGTATTCCCCGAATGTGCCACAACCAATGGCACTGCAGTTCTGCCTCTCAGCCCCAGCGTGGTGTCGTCTAAAGAGGCTTCTCGCATCTTTCCTATCAGTTTGCGCTATCTACCCAACGACACCACAACGCCCGTTCCAGGTTCTTGGGGCACGTTCCTGTTTTCCCTTCTATGCCACTCTACAATCCGCATCCATGTGCGCATGGCAGAGGCCGTGATAAACACAGTTCCTGGTGAAAAAAGCAACGAGGGTCCGGTCGCTTATGACGAAGAAGAGGTGATCTCAAAGGTCTGCGATGCCCTCTCTAGACTCGGCCGTAGTGCCAAGGTCGGTCTAACTTTGAAAGACAAGCAAGCCTTTACTAAATCCTGGTACTCTAAAAAATAAATACAACGCCATGCACTTCCCGTCTTGGTTTGACACAACTCAACCCATGTTACACGATGTAATACAATATTACATATAGCACTGACCTGATGGTAGTTTGTACAAGAATATTTTGAAATTTTCAGAAGGGCAAAGGGGGGGGGGAATACAGTATGAAAATCAATTATATGCGCCTGGGACCGTTCCTCAATCTCGTCCTATCTAACTGCGTCTGAATACAGTCGAGTTGAGTAATTCATGTTTCCACATCTGACGTGTATCATGCATCTAATCCAAAAACATGCTTTTTTTGAGACCACTTATTTGTCGGTAATGCAGCCGTGGCTGGCATCGCTCACAAGCATGGAGTACTTTTTGAGAGTGCCACGCTGAGCCCAGGGCCTAGGCTCAGGCTTCTTCCAGGCAGCGCGACGCTTGGCCATCTCCTCCTCGGGGATAACCAGGTCCATCAGACGCTTCTCAGCATCGATGATGATCTTGTCACCATCCTTAGCCAGAGCAATGGGGCCACCAACAAAGGCCTCAGGAGTGACGTGGCCAATGAGGAAACCGTGGGAGCCACCGGAGAAACGGCCGTCGGTGATCAGGGCACAGTCCTTGCCTAGGCCGGCACCCATAATGGCCGAAGAGGGCTTCAGCATCTCGGGCATGCCGGGGCCACCCTTGGGGCCCTCGTTGCGGATAATGACAACAGTTTTCTCGCCCTTCTTGATTTCGCCACGCTCTAGCGCAGCAATAAAGTCGTCCTCGGCCTCGAAGCAGCGGGCAGAGCCCTCAAAACGCAGGCCTTCCTTGCCGGTGATCTTGGCAACGGAACCGCCGGGCGACAAAGAGCCGTAGAGGATCTGGAGATGGCCGGTGGGTTTGATGGGCTGGCTGGCAGGGCGAATGACCTTTTGCTCCTCGGGGAAGCCGGGGAGGCTCTCGACATTCTGCTTCAGAGTCTTGCCAGTAACGGTCATGGTAGAGCCGTCAATCAGGCCCTCCTTCAACAAGAACTTGATCACAGCGGGGGTGCCGCCGATTTTGTGGATGTCTTCGAAGACATACTGGCCAGAGGGCTTCAGATCAGCCAGGAAGGGGGTGCGGTCAGAAACAGCCTGGAAATCGTCAATGGTCAGCTTCACGCCCACGGAGTCAGCCATAGCAATCAGATGCAGCACAGCATTGGTGCTACCACCCAGGACAGTGACCAGGGTCATGGCGTTCTCAAAGGCAGCGCGAGTCATGATGTCACGGGGGCGGATGTCTTCCTTGAGCAGGTTGTAGATGGCAGGCCCAACACTGGCACACTCAGCAACCTTCTCGGGCGACTCAGCGGGCTTGGAAGAGCTGCCCGGCAGGGTCATTCCCATGATTTCAATGGCAGAGGCCATGGTATTGGCAGTGTACATGCCACCGCATGCGCCACCACCGGGGCAGGCGTTACGGATGATGTCATAGCGCTGCTTCTCAGTGATTTCGCCGGAAAGGTACTGGCCGTAGGACTGGAAGGCCGACACAATGTCAATGGGCTTACCCTCCATGCTGCAGCCAGCCTTGATGGTACCGCCGTACACCATGATGCTGGGGCGGTTGACACGGCCCATGGCAATCACAACACCAGGCATATTCTTGTCGCAACCAGGGATGGAGACGTTAGCATCGTACCACTGGCCGTTCATGACAGTCTCGATACTATCAGCGATGATTTCCCTAGACTGCAGGGAGAAGCGCATGCCCGAGGTGCCCATGGAGATTCCATCAGACACGCCAATGGTGTTGAAGCGGTAGGGCACCAGGCCAGCATCAGCCACGGACTTCTTGATGGCCTCGGATTGGGCCAGGATGTGCATGTTGCAAGGGTTGCCCTCATACCAGACAGACGAGATTCCGACCTGTGCCTTGTTCATGTCCTCGTCTGTCAGGCCAGTAGCATACAGCATAGCCTGTGATGCGCCCTGCGACTTGGGCTGGGTGATGGTGGCCGAAATTTTGTTGAGCTTGGCATCTTCGAAGCGGGTAGCGGCGGCAGAGAAAAGACGTCTAAAGAGAAGCCAGAACAGTCACGACATTAGCAACCAGCATGCAAGATAACGGGATGGGCAGATGGAGAGCGGAAGTCTACTGTGATGTACCTCTGGGGGGCGCTAGTAGTAGCTCGCAGAGCTTGCGCTCTAAGCTGAGTACACCGAGCAAACATTGTGATATGAGTGACGATGTAACAATTAAAAAGAATCAAAAGTAAAATGCAGAAGGGAAAAAAAAGCAGGCTAGACAAAGGCCAAGGCTTTTTTTTACAGTGAGTCAAGCACAGAGAAGAAAGTTACTCGCTAGCCAAAAGTCTGATTTTTATATAGCCGTCAAAACCTTCATTGAACTCCAAAAAGACAAGATCACAGGGATAAAAAAAGCACAGAGATACATAGATACATGCACACCACACACAGCAATGATCATAGCGACAGCTACACATTCACACACAGACACACAAAAATCAGGCCATCGTTATCAAGAGAAAAAAGAAAAGGAAAGAAAAGCATACTGGATTTCGGCCTCTAAGCTTTGTGTGCCAGTTTTCTCACACCTCAACAACCACCTCAGTTGCGGCTGGCCAGCCCTGTACAGTGGTATTGCCCTTGTAAAGTAGCATTGTAACCCACTATTAGCTCTGTAGTTATAAGCCTGGGTTACAGGCGATGTCGGCGGCCAAAGCCTGCCCGTTTTTTGCGGCCGTCCACAATTTTTTAATCAAATTGCTGACGATGTAAGATGTGGGTCGTCATGTCAAATATCGCTGTTTTCATTGGCTAGGAGCCACTCCAGATATTCCAGATATGCATGCTATCTTGCTGTTTCCGCAATCTGTAGCTTAGATTTGTGTGTCCCTAACCCTAAGGTATCATTGTCCTTGTCATCAGCCATCACCGGCTTACATGTCCAACGTCACAGACCAAGCGCTTGCTGACCTGATACTACCCTTCCCTCCCCAAATACAACGAACTGCAAAATTAAATGAATAAGTACGCCGCTCCGTTAAACCAGGTATCATAAAAAGTAATCATAACATGCCACGCTTTTGCCCTTTACCTTCAAGCAGTAAACCCTACTTAGATCGCTTCAAACACATCCAGCCCTTAATATAAAACAGCCCCCCTTAGCAAACGTAGGACTCAAGCATCGCGCAGTTTCCTCGTTGCCTTCGCTGTGCCAATGTGCGTATTGTGCACCTTGGCCGCAAACCGCAAGCTTGTTAGCGTCTCTTTGAGATGTGCCTCTAGTGGTGACATCATAACAAACATGAGCGTTTTGCTGTTGCCGCCTAACGAGTACTGTAGTAGATGTGTGAGCTTCGAGTTGCGGTAGGGAACATGCGCTGATCCTCTGCCAAGAGCATCAATCACGTCTCCAAGACAGGCTAGCGACTTGTTGATGTTTTGCGTCTCTCGCATGCGCTCTCCCTCGGCCTGAGAATGCTTCAATCGCTCGGAGCCGGCGAGGTCAACTAGGTTGAGGGTGCCTTCACAACGCTCGCCCGTGGCGCTGTTCTCTCCGAAGAGCTTCAGGATGAACACGCTGTGCGAGCGCGACGATCTCTCGTTGGCCTTGGTTGCCGCCACCGAGCGGTTGTTCTGAGCTTCGGCAAGCATGCTCTCAACCTTGCCAGCGGAAGTCAGTTCCACCGCCTTGCAGTTGACGACAGTGGTCTGCTTGCGCACGTCATCGTGGCGTATCTCAAGCTTCTTGGCCTTGCCGTCAGCTGGTGTGAGAAGGTCATTCAGCTCTTCGTTGTACACTTCAATAAAGCTACCTTCCATGCTGTATGTCCACGACTTCTCCTTGAGCTTTGTGACGGTTTCGTAAATCATATGGGTGGCACGGGGAATCATGCCGTCCGTCGACGACATGGTGTACGTCTTTCCAGACCCCGTTTGTCCGTAGCAGAAAATGCACACATTGAAGCCATCAAGAGCGCTCTGTACAAGCTGCGAGATTTCGTCAAATATCTCCTCGTTGTTAACGGCAGGAGAAAAGACGCGGTCGAATTCAAAGGGATAGTCTTTGCGGGAAACCTGACCTAGACTGCTGCGTTCTTCGGGGCCCATGACGCTGATTTTGGAGGACGATTGTTCTGAGTCCGGGAACTCAATCTGTGCACTCTCGCCTTCGCTGGCATCAATGGCCGGGCGGACTCGACACATGACACGGATGTTGCCCTTGAGTTCCTGATACTTGTTAAAGAGAATGCGACGCTCGGTTTCTTCTTTCATAAGCTTCTTCTGCGCAGTCTCCATTTTTAGCTGGGCTTCTTGCAACTTGGTCTCCATGGAAGCAAAGGAGTCGCTTTGGGCTTTGTTGTCGGATTCTAGGAACTCAATCTGCGACCGCAGAGAGTTGATTTTGGCCTCAAGAGTGGCATTCGAGCCCGAGAGCTCAGTAACATTTGCTTGGAGGCTGGTCTTGACTGATTGACCCAAGACAACCTCGCTCTTGAGGATTTCAACCTGGGCTCGTAGATCTTTAATTTCATCTTCCTTTTGAGACACCAAAGTGGTGATATCTTTGTGCTTATTCTCTAACTTGGCCTTGAGCTCATCAATCTCACGGGACTTTTCAAGGCGCTCCTGTTCTAGCTCGTTTGTGTGTTGCCGTTTTAGAGAATCGATTTCCTCTTGGTGTTTCGCTGTAAGGCAGTCTGTCTCCTTCTTTGCCAACCGTTCAAAGTCTTCATGGGCGTGTTTGTTTGCTCGAGATAATGTCTCAACTTCGGTTTTGTGCTTCCATTCTTTCTCTTCGAGCTGTCGCTTTAGTTTACTTGTCTCATCGCGGCATTTATCGAGGTCGATTTGGAGGTCTGCTGCTCGTCTTTCATACTTCTCGCGCTCGCCATCCTGATCCGATACTGTTCACAAGTCAGCATAAAGCTATCTGGAGAGTTGGACGTCTACGGATCATACTTCTCGATTTGAGCATGGCAATCGTTGTTTCCATCGCCGAACGATCTGACACTGTGTCGTTCAGGGCATCCTTAAGTTGAGAAAACTGTTGTTCGATATTTACCAATCGGTTGTCGACGTCGAAAGCTGGATAATGGCGTGTGTTAGACTCTTTGGTTAGGAACGCAGTGGGACATGGAGAGACAGCTCCATTGCCCTTGGCAATAGAGCGCAAAGCATTGTGCAACGTTTCTACTTTTGCTGAAAGCTGTAGGGCATTTGGAGTTTGCGCAGCCATTCCAGCGACTTCGCTGGTCCGGATAGAGCGTCTTTCGGGTGTCCGTGGGTCTGGAACTAGCCGTCTAGCACTATGCTTTACAGGTGGCGGACCCATGGTGTTCGGTACAGCGCGGGAATTCTCTTGCAAAGCTGCCACTCTGTTTGCGAATGAGTTGTTCTTGTTCTCCTTGAGAGACAAGGTGGCAAATCTTTGATTGAGCGATGATACGCGTGGCTTCACGTGCAGCGTGTTGGGAGCGATGGCAGGGGCCGTCAATTTTCTCTCGGAGGCAGCAGCATTCGATACAGCAGCGGAGAGTTGGGGCAGGGACACGGAAGGCATCATACCATGCTTGGTTTCTGCAGGTTCAGGAGCGGTTGGCTCTTCACGTGCACTAAGGGAGGTGAGGGGACGACCGGCCGTTTGAGACCTGGTGCGTGGTCCTAGACGGGTAGACTGTGCGGTTTTTGGTCGATCGTATGGCCCGGGTCGTTCAGCGGGGGGATGCGCGGTTCTGATGCTGCCAAGTGATTTTGCCGCCAGACTAGTGGATGGGGGCTTCATTCGGGTGCTCGAGGGTGGTTTAAGCTTTAGGCAAGATGCCATTAGTATACGACTGATGCTCAATACAAGATTTTTGATACTTACGCCAGAAGCTCCAATGAGGGAAGTGCCAGTGATGTTGGGTCGGGACGAGCCTGAGGGCATCAGCGTTCTAGACGGATACTCTAGGGCCTTGTCTGATAGAGCTTTGCGTTTTGACACGGTAGCTATGCATATGAGAAAGCGAATTAGAAGCGAAGTTGGTGATGTTTAAAGGCGAGGGTTCAAGGGTACTGTACCAGGCTGAGGAAGCTCGCGCTTCACGGCGATTTTGGATGCTGGTTGAGGCATCGTTGACAGTGCTTGTGTGCGAATGTTGCTTTGCGACTCTGTAAGCTCTTGGAGTTTAGAATCTGGCGCAGCGGAACGTGATAGCGAAGGTAAACGCGGAATAGCACTTCGGGACATGCGAAAGTCCTGCTGAGGCCAGAGAAACACTGTTAGAATAGCTGATAGAGAGCAAGACAATAAGGCAGGGCAATATCTGTGCTTGGGCCTTAAATACGGGTCCCAATCAGCAATAAGGTTGATGGCTATCGTAAGTTGAAGGAGAGAAGAAACAAGATGAAGATTGAGATTGTGCTTGTCTGACCCTAGGCGCAGGGATGTTCATTTGTGGAGCAGTACGATAAACATCGAGAATGCATGGTGTTTGTTGGTTGGGAGATTGCTTACTGGGTTCTCTGGCTGGTCCATAATGGTGAGGCTAAACAAGAAATGAAATCCACAACGGAAAAGGCGTTACAGAAAAAGCAGCCGGGAGAATTGGCAGATATCCTTCAGCATGGCTGGACATGTTCCTGTAGTGCGATTACTGGTGATATGGTAAGGCTATGGCTTTATTAAAGCGCCCTAAATGTTTTTGTGTACTCTGTGTATGCAATGCATGAACTTGATTGGACACAATTGCAGCGGATGGTCGCACACTGGGTTGGCAGGGCAACGCTGCGATAAGATAAAGCTGTTCTGCAGCCAATGGGAGAGTGGAGAGGCGAGGCGACTCAAGGATCTAGTGTATTATGAGTTCGTGAATGCCGGCTGCTGGCTGCGCAACCATAACCTCCAAGTTGTGTCTACGATTTCAGGCATCTGGTTCGCAGCATGTCTATCTGTGTCTCCATTTACCATATTCCCGCCATCCCGCTGTCTATTCTTTGTTGTCCACCTCTGTGTGCTTCTGGATTACGTCCCCCTTGGTGCGATACTTGCTATCCGCATATGTCAGGGCAAAGTCTTCTGATAGGTTGCCTGCTACAACCTCTTGGACCTCGCCAAGGATGACAACGTGGTCACTGATTCTAACAACGCCCTTTTCATAGCTCTCCCCGTCGCTAAGTAGACTGCATCGCACTCGAGATAAGATGCCTTGGCCTTCTAACACCGGAGGCTCGCCGTCTCTGAGTATACATTGCCAGTCCGACTGCGGAGCCCTAAACAAATTAGACTGAAAGTTCCCTTTAGTGAACCACTCTGCTATTCTAGCGCCATGCGCATCGCCCTCGAGAACATGAATGTTGAACGACCTGCTGGCTATGACTGCGTCAAGCGTCGAGCTTGGCGCCTTGACATTGAATGTAACTAATGGCCTCGGCGTCAGGGCCAACGACGTAAACGATGACATGGTCATGGCACGAGGGATGCTTCCATTTGGCGTGGGCTGTGAAGCTGTGCACACAACGACTGAATGAGAGAGCCGTCGCATGAGACTCCGTAGTTGATTTGACAACGATGGCGATGAATCTTGTGATAGAGGCCGTGATTTCTGGCGTGGCGAAGAAACTGTGATGGCTGTCCCATTCAAATACTGGAAGGCATCTCTTGAGGTTCCAATAGTGTGTATCCGCCGCTGGGCATGGCATGTGTCTGCTGGAGGTGTAAGTGACTGTCCAAGTCTTCAGCTTGGCAGTGAAAATACTAACTAGAAAACACTAATTGTGTGGCGTAGTGGCGGCATATCCGGAATCTAGCCATGCGATTTGCTTGTTGTATAGGAGCCATAGCGAGCGCTGTTGTATCCCGTCAAATCCCGGGGCTTCTTGGAATTCCGATGAACGGGAAGACAATAGCTGCGAACGTCGACTTAGCTGAAGGATTAACGTTGTGCAAACAACTTATCGATAAGCAAGATCAGCTTGCAGGGTCAGCATCTAATGGGTTCTTGACGGCAGAACAAGGCTGAGCGCCGTAACGACTGACTGCTTGATAATCTCAATAGATGTGAAGACGAATAGACTACTTTAGTTATCTCCATTAAGCTGTATGCGACATCCCCCAACGATGTTTTGGTCTTGGTAGCGAAACCGATGTGTTTCTTGGTGTATTGATACTTTTGGCCATATTCGTATCACGAGACCAGCCTTTTCCAGAATTTCTGAACGACACTTTGCTGCACATTAACAACAGCTGCCAACGATATTAGAGCCTTAGTGACTACTGCCGGCCACAAACCCCTGGAGTTTACAGCCGACAGTTTATTCTTTTCTACCATCTCTCTCTACTACTCTTCACCCTACAAAACATGCGTTCCCAACTGCAATTAGCACGCAATGCGCTGCTCCAAGCATCCCGTACACCAACGACGACCTGCACCACGGTCACTTTCACCATCAATGAAACCCTCAGCCAAAGCTCGGCCCAAACAACTGTGCTGCACCAAGTGCGTCATGCCCGCTTGATTCGTCGCCCGCGTCGTCCATACACCTTTACGCAGATGATCCAACTCAGCGACGGCAGCACATTTACCGCCCGCACAACATCACCCCAACCACTGTTCCGCTCGACCAAAGACACACGCAACCACCCGTTGTGGCAGCCGTCAGACCGCACACTCAAGAACGTCGAAGTTGACGAGGCCGGAAAGCTGGCAGCCTTCCGTGACAGATTTGGCCGCGGTTTCGACCTCCAAAAGGACCCCTCCGAGGAGGGCTACAACGAGGCCGATGTCGAATTTGACCTGGGCGACCTCATTTCAGAGTACGCTGCAGCTGAGGAACCCACTAAGCCCGCCAAGTCAAAGGAAGACAAAGGCAAAGGCGGTAAGAAATGAGTGTTGTATTTCAAGTGTTTGGGGACAGCTTGAGAGTCGAAATAGCAGCGCCTGGACAAGCCCTTGGTTGCGGGCGTGCCATTGCTATAGCCTCCGCACCAATGCTTCAAAACCATTAGTGGGCTCCAATTCGGATATCGGCCTTTTGTTTATCAGGGCAGCCTCTCTCTCTCATATGGATAACGGATGGAGAAATGCAAACAAGTTCTAGCAGCCTCAAGCAAAAGCCTTCCACGACTCCAAGGCTTATCATGACGTATGGAACAAAGAGGCTGAAGGGGGAATATAAAAAGTTAGAGCAAGGCGGCACGGCTATGTATTCATATTTGTACAATAGTTTCAATCATAAAAGACATCTCAAGCTCAAAGCCCAGCACCTAGTTCATAATTGTAGAACAAATGTTACGAATTCTTTTGAAGAAAGCAGAACATCTAGCAAAAGAAGAGGGGAAAGAGAGAAAAAGAGAAACATAAAACATGCAGTAGCCATTAAAACAAAAATACTTGTACATCCCAATCAACCTTGGGCTGCCGTTTCTCAGTCAGAATCATCGTTAATAGTCGCTCGAGCGCGGTCAATAGCCGTGTCACCAGAGGGCTTGTTGGACGCCTGGATCTGGGAAGGAGATCTGTGGAAAGCGGTCTCCTCATCCTCGGCATCTAGCTGTGTCAAAAAGGTTTCCCATTTCTCAATAAGCTAATGTGTTGGTTAGTATCTAGACTCCCATTATAGAATCGCTTTTCTTTGCCTGAGTCAGGACCTACCTCCTTTTGGGCTTCGACAGCACCCTCTAAGAATGTCTCTACGCCGCTTTTGAAGTCTTCAACCTTCTCACGCTCAAAACGATCCAGCTCCGTACGCATCAACTTGCCGATATCTTCGAACAGCAGCCTTGCTTGGTGAGTCTTGCGCTCTGCCTCTGCCACCTCGGCATTGATCTGATTGATTCTGTCCTGCTGGCTCTTTCCCTGTCGTAAAACCTTATCCTGAGACGCCTTGCGCTTCTGGAGATCTTGTTCGGCAGAGTGCCACGAGTGGAAGGCTTTTTGACGCTGGCCGAAGGCTTGCTTGACAGAACCAATAAGTCTAATGTACTCGTCGAGAATAATGCCAAAGGTGAGCATGTCTTGCATGCCTTGGCGCTCGTAAACATCCCGAATAGTAAGCTGAAGCTCGGAAAGAGCCTCAAGGGGGCCCGACAGAGTGGGGGATAGCTCTACGGTGGAAAGGGCATGAAGGGAAGCAGAAAAGTCAGAGGCCGCCTCAGCCATGCCCTTGCGCTGGTTAATCATAGACTCCATAGCCTTCATCAGAGCGCGCAGTTGGGCCTCGAGAGCGTCGAGATAAACCTTGCGATCGTGAAACCACTGCATCAAGTATTAGATAGGATTCAAATTCGGCCAAATGCTAAATACATACCTCATCCTGTTCAACAAACTTGTTGCTAGAGCCAACAGCAATACCAAAGCCAAACATGCCCTTGCTTTCCGCAGGCAAGGGGTCGCGGCGCTCTTTGTGCTTGATGTCAACATTAAAGGCTTCACTCTCTAAGAATAGCTTCAAGTCAGCATCATGCTGCAATGTCGGATGTGCTGCAATTTTGACCAGCATCTTCTCCAGCGCTGCCCTCCTGCTCTCGACAAAGTTAGTATCGAAGCGGTTTAGAGCCTGCTTCTCTGGAGCCGGGGGAACGATGATGCCTGGATTGTTCCCATGTAATGTGGTGTACAGCCAAAGGAAATCACGGTAGCGGCGCTTCACTTCAAACTCAGGCTGTCGGTAAGCTTTAGAAGTGGTCTGAGTGCGAACCGAATATACAATGTGCGAGCTGGTCAAGTCGCCGACTTTATGCGGGTCGCCCACTGTGATGTGGAAGGTTGGCTTAGCGGCGCGCTCGATGCTGACGCTAGGCTGATTGTTGGATTGGACAGGGCTCGCTACGGCTGCGGCAACGGGTGGTGGGGCTCGCGGGCCTGAGAAGCCTTGCGAGATATCGTCGTCAATGTAATGCGGGTCGGCAGGACCGCGGCGAGCAGACTGCTGTTGCTGGGGGATAGTAGTGCGGACCACCAGCTGCTCTTTCTGCGGCAGTGGCGGGCCAGAGGCGGAAGCAGGAGCTGTTTCGCTTGAGGTATCACTGCCACCACCAGGCAGGCCTAGGGGGCCCAGAGGGTCATCATCAACAGACTGGAGCTTGGTAGCCTGGGTAATCATACGGCGCGGACCGGTCGACCGAGTACCAGCCTGTCCGCTTGTACTGCTTGTGGGCTTTGAGGCGCTGGAGGGGGCTTTTCCAGAATCGGAGGTGCTTGTAGGCTGTTGAGAGCTAGGGCTGGCATCAGCCCAGGGCGATGGTTCTAAATCCATGGCTGGACTCAGGGCTTAATGTAAGGTTGGAAAAGAGGTTCCGTTGCTTCAAGAAAGCAAACCAAAGCTCGCAGCTCAACGACCGAGGTCTAGATGGAACGGCTGATGAAGGAGGGTCGTTGATGTAATCGCGAAGTCTAGTATCACAACTTGGGTCAATTCGGCAGCAGTTAAATCAATAGAGGGTATTTCTTTTTAAAAGCGTTCTCAGTGCCTGTCGACAGTAATTGAGTGCGTCTGTATGTAAGGAGATGAGAATCGGGAAGTGTGTCTTTCTAAGCATGGACAATCGATTTCGTTGGAGTTGATTGCGCTGGGGTTTTAGAGCTCAACCTCACCTCACCCCTCTAGCCTGTTACGCCAGAAAGCATACCTGTTGTCACTATATGACAACCGCTTGTGACTAGCATGCTTCTCCAGCCTTGAAAGTTCTAAGCCAAGAGGAATATATAAATTACGAAATGGCAACTATTTAATTCCAAACTTCAAGCAACGTCCTGAACAATAATATGCTAACCATAGTTAATGAATTCAACCAAGTGTAATAACGATTTTAAGAGACTTTGGTGTAGTATGATGCTTGTAAGAATCTACCACATTCAAGTACTAGCTTTAAATTTCTAGATACTAACCCTAATTAAAGCTACTAACATCGCTAATCCCATCTTAGCTAGTACAAACCCTCAAGCTGCCCGCTGCCCAACTCTTCCCCTCATCTTTCAGGATCATAGCATCCGCCCGCAAGTACCAAGTTCATTCTGGTGAACTGTACTTTGAGCACTGGAGTCTGCTTGGTCGGCAACGCCGAAATCTGGTCTGCTGTGATTGTGACTTCCTTCCCCTTGCGCTTGCCTGAGCCCGAAGTAGCCCCGGTCGCACCACTACCACCACTACCAGAACCACTTGTACCATTTGCTGCCCCTCCAGTCTGGCCATTAGCGTTGGCTCCACTGGCAGAAGTGCCGCTAGCATTGGCACCATTAGCCGTCGTAGCATCGCCTGAATTGACAGTGATCGCCTGGGACTGAGTGACGGGCTTATGACCTTGGGCAGGCATGTTGACGTCCCATATCCGCACACTACCATCATGGCCACCTGAGGCAAGAACAAGGGACTCGGCATCAAAGCTGAGGGATGTCACGCCGCCTTTACCATGACCGCGCGACCGCTTGATTCGCGTGCCCTTTTCCAGGTCCCAGTAGAATATATTGCCAGCATTATCGCCGCTGACTATGAGCTTGCCGTTTGGCGAGCACTCAATGGCAGCAATATAGTCGGTGTGCCCAGTGAATACACGCACGCATTCGCCAGTAACGACAGACCACATGCGGATGGTCTTATCCGTCTCGTCCGAGGCGGAAAATACGTACATGCCATTGGGATGCCATGTGATGGCAGAAATGCTTGTGTCGTGACCTACCAGAAGACGCTGAGCTGAAGCATGGTCTTGCATCCATACGCGGGCAGTGCGATCCCAACCACCGCTGAGGAAGTAGTGTCCTTGGGGACTCCATTTTACCCGCATAACAGGACCTGAGTGGCCCCTGTACACGCAAAGGCAGGTCCATGTATCCAAAGACCACAGGCGAATCTGGCCATCAGCGGAGCATGAAAGCAGAAGTCTGGTAGATGTATCTAGCGGGGCAGGAGCCTGTTTGCCCTCGTTTCCAAATGGTGTACTATCCCATTTGGCCGTACCATCGGAAAATGACAGGCCGAAAACGGGGGCCGAATGGCCAATCAGTTTGCGATTGTTGATCTTTAGATCTTTTTCATCCGCCATGCGCGTTGTCAGAGGGGATCCATCAAGCGTCCATACCCTGATGTACGAGTCCATAGTGCCGGCCGCAGCAAGCTTGTTGTCTGGGGAAAACTCAAGACAAGAAACCCTGTAGTTAGTTAGTATTATTCTAGGTTAAGAAAGACAGAAATAGAAGCGGAGATTATGCAGACTCACATGCCACATGTATTGTGAAAAGTATACATCAAGGCACTAACTCCCGGACCAACACCGCCCGTGTGGTTGGTGTCCATTTTGAAGCGATCTCGGTTCTCGCGCACCTTTTGCATCTCCATGACAACATCGCGAGCCCGAGAAGGCGGTAGAGGGAGATCATTGCGGCTGGGCACATCGCTACTTTCCTCCCGTTTTATCCGACGTTCAAATTCATCAACTAACGATGGCTTGCCAGCGATAGGAGGATTGCGCTGGTCTTCTTCTTCTAGCTCGGCACGGACGTCATCCTTCAAGCTCTCTTCCATGGGTAATGGTCCAAGCTTGAGAGGTGTTGTGGTTGTCAATACATCTTTGTTTGATAGACCGGTGTAGTGACCAGGGATTCCCTCATCTCGATCAATATCCTCAAGATCAAGGCCTTGGCTCCGGCGGTAGATCGCCTCGAAACTGAAGGGCTCAATAGGCCCACGTGAAACAGATTCAATCTGGCAGTAGGCTTGGATAACATAGCTGATGACAGCACCGCCATTGTCGTTCTCACGTTCGAGAAAGTGAAAGAGCGGTCCAACAATGGCCTGGTTTAGGGGAATTTTGTACTTGTTGTTTTTATACAGCTGTGTAATTTGGTTTTCCTTGACATTCTCGGGGCTTGTTATTGTTGAAAAGACGCGCAAATCGTCCTGGTGATACCGCTCAAAAAATGGTTTGACAGCTGCGAGAAGTGCTTTAGCGTCCTCACGGTAATTTTGTTCAAGCAGTTCTATCCAAGCATACACAAAGTATGGCCAGAGCAGCTTGCTAAGTTCAAACTAAAGACACGGAGAGTCAGTACATAGGCTATGCGTATACTGCTGCGTATACTGCTCATGCGAGTAGAGCGTTACCTTGTAGATCTCAAGGTTTGTTTCAACCCAGTCTCGTAACAAAGCAAACGCTTTGTGGTACTTCTTGGGGCCCATGATAGCACTGTCGTCATGGATAGGGCGGCCATCTGGGCCGATGTGTTTGGACTCATCTCTGAAGACTAGCTCTGTGCGTGTGTAGCCTCGTTTCAAGAGATAGTCGGTAACCTAGACATCACGGTACTGGTTAGTTTTTATGTGGTATTAGGTGCATTAATATTGCCGATAACATGAGGAAAGTACCGGGAGTTCCCAGTAATGAAGCAGTAAGACTCTAGATGGGCAACTATAGCAAGACTATTACTCAGCCAAGCCATCATCCAGACCACATACAATCCGCCCGTCCAGGGTCACTGGCCGCCTCATAGGATTCTTTTTCTAGATTCCGGACCTCCAGAACCAAGAAGATGCACAGGGACGCCAGGCGAATGTCGTGGGATACAATAAAACAGCGCCGGTCCTATGGTGAATGGCCTCGACGGGAACGGATATGGTACTTGCAGTCTCACATAGAAACCCAACTAATAGCAGATCTCAAACAAGATGCACAAACAAGGACATCATTGATAGCACTAGCGAAGGGGGAGGTACAAGGCAAACCCCTCCACCCCCTTTCAAAAGCCGGGAACAGTTAAGAGCGCTCAAAGGAAACTTACGATCTGGTTGAGGTTTTGGTTAGACATTGGCGCTGGGGCAGTTGTAGCGATGGCAGTTGCTCCGACTGCCGGGGGGGCAGTGACGGCTCCGGGAACTGCAGACATGGGAAATGAAAATCACCCGAAAACTCTCACTGGTCAAGCAAGTAAGAGACAGGCTGATGCTTGGTTTAGCTGAAGCGCTTCAGAGATAAGTAGAAGACGTAGTCGTATGAAATAATAGTTATAAGAAGACGCAGGTGCTGTTTGAAGAGCCGAAGGTGTTGGAATGAGGCGAGATGTCAGAAAGGAAAATAGTGAGAACTAGCAGCTTGTATGCACAGGGGAAGAAATCTGAGTAAGGACAAATAGAGCAATCAGCAATGGCTAACAACGTGGTTGATGGAATTTTGTCGATACAAATTAATGAGGCTGCAAATGAGCGAACGAACGCCTTTGACAAGTAGTTGCTTCTTTGTCGTCGTCGCGGTTTTAGAGGTCGCGGCATGTTTCAATTTGCCGATGTTTACCCGTGACACTGCGCTAAATCGCTAACCCTGTAGCCTAGTGTCACGTGGTAGTACTTAAAGAGATTCAAAGTTTAGGCCACTTGCAACCCTTTAAGCACATACACTATCTCACATCCATTGTCACTACTTGCACACAGAATGGATGAAATGCAGATTGACAGCGAGGTGGAGGGGTCTTTTGTTCCCTTCACAATTCCCGAACGCATTCAACAGCTCGGCGAAATTGACAAGGTAAGTTTGGCTAGGGCTCTCTACCACCAGACCACTAGACTAGTGACAACCACTCTCCGTGACACCACTACTAACAAAGCTCTTTAGGACCTTGTCAAACTAATGGAACATACAGGCGATGCTATGGCCTCTCTTGGTTACAAAAAGTCTGAGAACCCACAAGAGCAATCCCGTGTGCAGCAGGAAACTTTTCACCGGGCCATGAACGACTTGTTGCGCACGCTGCATACCGTTGACGTGCATATGAAGCGGCAGATCATGGGCCTAAAAGAGGCTGGCATCATTGTTCTCGAGGAGCAGCAGCCCAAGACGTCGCTAAAACCACACGGCATGGGCGCTGTCGGCAAGCTAGATGCTGCATGGTTAAATAGCCGGAGCGATAAGGTTGAGGGCGACATGGAGGCTGAGCTGTGGGCCGAGGCGCGCAAGTTCCTGGAAAAGGCAAAGCCGGGCCCTAGTATGTGAGGGCTGTCTTTTGCTCTTCTTATGGTTTCCTCTATGAGCCGGACTGCTCGATGTCTTGGGCATTGGATGCTTATGTACGGCCCTGGAGCGCGCTCGGAACTACAGAACGAGTAGGTCTTGAGAGAAAAGCCTACAGTTGCCTTTGTTAATTTATTAGAGTTTGTCATCATATTCAAGGCTCACCTTAGAGCAAGCAAATAGCAAAGCGAAAGGAACAAGGCCCTTCTTTTCAATCTCGAATTAAGCATACTAGAAAAAAATTAATAAGCCACCCAATTAAAACCTAATTTATTCACCCATATATCGCCTAGCTTCACAATGTAAAGCTGCGTGTACCCTCAACCAGCCCCTCAGCTCTCTTGGTAATGGCAGCCCACTCCGGAGCAAAGGCTAGTAGCTGATCGAGCACCGGAATATTTCCGCGTACATTCGCGTCCGACCAGATACACACGACCTCACCGCCAATCCTGCCCTTCGAGCCTGTCGCGGAAGCCTCTGTTTTTGCCTCCGCCTCTGCCTCCGCAGTCCATTCTACGTCAACCGTCCAGGACTTCTTCCAATCCCGACGCCACAGCTTAACCTGGCACACTTCTTCAGGCACAGGCGAAAAACGCTCATCCCATGGCCCACTAGAAGCAACACCAAATTTCTTGATTGGCGTGTTAAAGCGGACAAAGCAGGCTTTGGTGTTCATTCCATTGATGCTCAGAGAAGCTTTACGTGCACCGCTAGCAACCCGAGTGACGTTTATAGCAATAAAGTCCTTGGACATGCCTTCATGACCAGGCACAGGGCTTGGAATAGTGGACAGCTTGTCAGTAGTGTTGAACTTGCAGCCTACAAGTCCGGCACGGCTATCTTTGCCATCACAGACCACAGGCACACCGGCAGAAGCCGGTATCGAAGCAATGATGGGACGGATATAATCTTCTAATCCATCCAGACGAACAGTGCTCACACCAGTGTCTAAATTGACGCTTTGCTGGAAGTACGACTTGTAGCGTGCCTGGGCTGAGAAGGGGAATGCAAATAGGTTGTACACCAGCGTAATCACAAATACAATTAAAAGTACAAGTGGTAGACGTGGGGGTACGCGGTGCAGAAATGGTAGAGCCGGAATGCAAGCCAACAAAGAAAAGAACCCGGCAAAGGCGTAGGGAATAAGCGTATTAGAACCGTCAGCACCAGTTTGGTTCATAGAGGACATGAGGAAAAGGCCAGTTGGCACGAGAAGCATGAGGTTAATAGGGCCCAGGATAAACGCCTGCAAAAGCCAAGTCCAGCTATGCAAGTCTGTAGACCAGTCTTGCTCGCCTCCATACACCTCAGCGTGCGACTCTTGGTGCGTGCGGATAGCAGCAAACACGGAACGGCGATAGCCGGAAGCAAATGTGGTGCGGAAGCTACGCAGGTTATTAGTTGCAGTGCCTCCTCCACCCAGCAGCGGCGTCTCCTCGCTAGCTGGGTGTTCTGGAAATTCAGAAGCCATACTGCGACTGTCAATTTCTCCAGGAGTAGGCGAGATTAGCGCACTTTCTTCGCTCTCGCCAGTATTAAGATGCTCAATCGCACGCTGCATTTCATGAACGCGCAAAGCATACTTTTCCTTGCTAGGTAGACTGAACAACTCGAGCAACGCAATGATAAAAGCAATGTAGATAGTCGAATGCATTACAACTAACGAATAGCCACTGACTATCCTCCATTGGCTCTCGGCTATGGATAATCCAAGGAGAACAACCCAGCCAAAGATGTAGAGCCAAATGAGCGTATAGGCGCGCTGGAAGGCCGTGGGGCGCATAGAGCTTGCGCCACGGGAAATGAGCCACAGGCTGAACAATGCCAACGAGAACATCATGGCCCAGACAGTGTATTCGTTACCGTAGGAAACCAGAGGGTTGACCCTGTTGACTAAAAGCGCCGTGCCAGAGATGAGCAAGGTGGAAACGGCCAGGGCAATTGGTGTGCGAAAGAATCCATGGAAACCATCGATTTGGATAGAGTAAATCTCATCAACGTCGCGAACACGAACAAAGGACGTGAATAAGTAGTACTTATCCAGACGCACTAGTATAATGGTAATGAGAAAAAGGACGACAGGGCCAGTGACTAACAAGGTAGCGGACCACGCAAAGAGGTCTTGACGCTCAAATAGCACAAATGTAGATCCAAAGATATCAAACCATACACCGTCCTTTCCGCGTCCATTTTGCACAAGGTCCTCACGGTTGTCACCACGTGGTCCGACAAACGTCTTGCTAGTGTCGGAAGTGAGGCCGTCAAGTGTGGCCACTGCAGCGGAGAGCATATGCCACAAACTAGCAGTTGACGCATGGCGTGCATCATCCTGATTGGTATGGTATCTAGCTCTAGGCTTGTAGAAAGCAAGATCTAAGCCACGCTGGCCGTAGACACCATCCAAAACAATGTAATCGGTCTGGCTCTGGATAGCACCAGATCGAAATCCCTCGTCTCCTATGACAGTGCCAAATGGATGCTCAGATCTAGCATAAGGTTTAGTCACCTGTGCATCTGAAGTCCGGAAAAGAACTGCACGGCCACCACCACCCGCACCCTCCAAGTTTAGAAAGGTGTGTATGAATGGCATTAAAGGGCTTTTTCCGAACGCACGAGCGCCCCAAAGGTAGTCTTCTTCGCCATTGTTGAACATAGCTACAAGCCCATTCTTGGGTTGGTTTTTTGGCTTGGTGTAGTGGTTGATGACTTGCAGCACTGAGACAACACCCATGCCATCGTCGGTGGCGCCAAAGCCTGTTGAGACACTGTCATAATGAGCGTTCACAAGTACGCCATTGCCGCCATAGCGCTTTCCGGGGACATATTCCTCATGCCACCATTCGGTAGGGTCGTCCTCGGTCCCGCGGATATAGACATAAATGTTAGAGCCCTCAAAGTAGTGGGCCATGGCACAGAAGCCAGGCACGCTGCGCACAGCCGTGCCGGTAGTCACATTAGACAACATGTCGCTGAAGACGACAACAGAGGCGTTGGAGACGGACTTTCTAGACGGGCTATGATGATGAGAGATTGTTAGTAAGCTAGGGAAACCGTACTAAGCATGATGGATGAGCTCTCGACTCACCTGTAAAGGCCCGCCTGATCACCCAGCTTCTCCAAGCCAAAAGACGCATTGTTGCGATTCAGAATATCCTCGACCTGCTTCATGATATAGTTGCGTACGTCGTCGTTCGCATGTGAAGCATACGGGTGATATTGTTCTGTAATTTTCAGCAAGTCGAGCCATGCCTCTGTAATATTTATTCCAGAAAGCGCCTCAAGATCATCTGGCGAGGGGGGTGCTAGTACCGATTCATGGACAAAAACGCTGGGAATCACCAAGGCGGCGTATATCAGCGCCAACCAGAAGGTGACTTGCGCGGGGCGGAACGCAAAGGGGTTCGCGAGAGCCACCATAATGAAACGGTAATGAGATAAGCCTGACGAACAGTATTTGTATTGGTGGTTTTTTTTTTCAAGCACAAGTCGTCGAGCCGTACAGGCAGTTGGTCGGTTTGGTATGAAGTGTAGGAGAGCAAATAGATCTTGAAAGCTAATTTAAGCTATGCAGAGGCGATGCGGGCAGCAATATACCAAGGTTCAAAGCGCAACAAAATGTTGCGAGCTTTTTTTATCTTGTCGCTGTCGAGATTCGTCAATAAACAGCCTTCGTCCAGCTGACGCCCTGTAAATATCGCATGTAGGTTAGAACGATCAGTGGCGCTAAAGATCTTGGTTTCTCTTACTCCAAATTTTGAGCTCCGGATATGTGCTGATTTTTTTTCTGAGAGCTTGACGCGATTTCAAACAAGATTTCACGGTGAAGCTAAGAAGCTGTGTTATCAATTCAGCGCAGCAAACGCAGTGAGGACTTAACTACTTATCCCTGCAAGACGCACGTCACTGAAACATACGGTAACAAGGAGAAAGAGGATGGATTCTTGATTGGGCGTCACCAACAAGGGAAAGGTCTGCAATGAGTCTGTAAACCCCCAAGCAAGGTCGAAATTCTAGAGGCGATAAGTACACGGGGTTAAAAGAATTTTTACACGGAAGAAAAACGAATATTGAAATTTGTGCGTGATCTAATTACAAGTGAAGCATTCAAAATGAGCAGCTACTTTACCTTCTCATCTCCAAGTCACACCTTCCTAATTGAAGCTGGCGCGGACCGCATATAGCGGAGCCATGCTATCATCTTGAATCCTAAAAACGAGAGCAGCTCTGCTATAGCTTGGTTAATGATGGCCTTCTAATGCGAGAAATTTAGGCCTAGGAGATAAGACAAAAGCCAGCTCGACTTTTCTACAATTAACACGAACTAACCATATGACAGGAATGAAGCACAACACAATTGATCTACATAGGAAGTAAAAATGTCGGGTTAAATTGATACGAAGGGAAGGAAATAAATGACTATCGCACGGGAAAGTGAATGAAAGGGAGTTGCCTCAAACAAGTCTAGTAAGTAGTACATGCAGAGGGAGAGTATACATTACTTGGGTTAGCCGTCCATTAGCATAATCCTGACGTTGACCTCACCAAGTTCTGATTTGCCCGTTATTTGACTTGAAACAAGCACCTATCCGCGTCTGCGATTGTTTCATTCTGAAATCACGTCTGGGTAACAGAGCTGCTTTGAACGTGTGCTGTGTAATCCAAAAACTGAATCCCCCGCTGACTGTCAAGACAGTACTATAGCTTGTAGCTAGATTTACAGGGCAGTTAGTCTGAGCTTAGTTGCAGTGCTGTTAGCTCTTCTCTTGATTTGCTTTGCGTTTCTTCGATTCATAGGATAGCAATTTAAAGCTGTAGATGGTTGCAGTTAATCGCTATAGCAAGTGGTAGGTGTTCTGCTCTATAGTCTGTTTTTACTGTAACTTATGCTCCTGGGGGGGGAGGAGGAGGGCGAGTATCCGGTGGTGGCGGGGGGGCCGATGATGATGGCGGGGGAGGCGGGGGCAAGCCTGGGCCACTAGAATACTGTGAAATGAGATCATTGAGACCGGCCATGCCAGGACCGCCAGGGATACTAGGAGGCGCGCCAATAGGAGCCCCAGGGGCACTATAGCCGGGGTAGCCAGGGTAGCCACCGTATCCAGGAGCAGCGTAGCCACCGGCTGCTGGCTGATTCCAAGGAGCTGCAGCAGCGGCTCCAGCACCAGTGGCTCCGCCCGACAGAGGAGCAGGGACGCTGGGAGGGGGGGGAGGTAAGCTAGAGTTGTAACCGCCGTACTGGTTACCATTGGCGTGGCCACCATAGTAGTCATTACGATCGCCACGATCTCTGTGGTCGCGGTAGCGGTCTCCCCGGTCTCCCCGGTCGCCACGATCACCGCGATCCACACGATCACCGCCATAATCATCGCGACGTCTATCACGGGCCCAAGGAGCGGGACCACCACCGCCACTAGGACCGTTGCTATGATCAGCATCTTGGTTAGGTTCTTCACGGCGAGATCTCCAAGGTGCAGGGCCACCAGTAGGCTGGCGCTGCCAGGGCTTGGGGTTGTCGTTTGCGCGCTCTTCTGTACGGTCTGCATAGCTGCCAGGCCCGGCTTCGATACGGGCAGGAGCTCCGTTGCTGGCAGGGCCACCACCAAGCTCTTGCATGAGTTGCTATTTACAATGTTAGTATTTCCTAGTGGCCATCAACTAGCTAAAAATGCGACAACATACCTCGTATTCACGATCAACTGCGTCGCCCTGGGTGATGGCGGCACGGCCTCCACGGGGGCCATCACGCCAGTTAGTTCCGCGCTGTCTGTCCGGACAATCACGAGCCATATGACCGGCATTGCCGCAGACACGGCAGATAATGTTCGCGGTGTAATTGGGCTTGTCAGGGCAGTCATATTTACGGTGGCCAATCATACCACAGTTCTGGCAAGCCTGGTTTTCATCATCACGAAGAGTACCGTTGAGAGCAGCAAGCTCACGAAGCTGGTTACGTTTGAGCTCGTTCTGGCCTTCGGGAATCGAGGCAGCCTAGATGACGTAGATTAGTATCTTACTCCAACAGTAGCCTGCTCTCCAGACATGATAGGAAGGTGAGTGTCCTTACAGTCTCAATAACATTGTGGATTAGCTTCTTGGCCTTTTCGACCTTTTCCTCAGTATCAGCCATGACAAGACAGTGGAGGTCTTCTTCCTGGTTGCTAGAGTGAGCGGCATCAGATCGACCCTTACCCTCCTTAACGGATCCCTTGCCACGAATCGCAATTTTGGCGCCGGACTCGGTCTCCATCTTCTTGAGGGTATTTCCACGGGGTCCAATCAGTAAACCAACTTGAAACCTATGTGTTAGTCCTAGATCATATTACATGGAATTGTCGACACGTTGAAAAGTAGAAAAGCGAGTTAGGTTAGAACAAGCTGGGAGGGGGCATGGTAAGTATCGCGCAAGTGAGGCCCTTCACGTGCATCCTGGTACTACTGAGACTGAGACTGACACAATATGTCGGTGGACCGTAGTTGAGGAGCCAAACAAAAACGAACTGTAGCGAGGGGCAGGGGGGAGGAAGAGTTAAAGAAAAACAATACACGCAGCAAGACGGGAGGTATCTCGACTCGTGCCTGTATAAAGAGGAAAAGGGAAGACAAGCACGCATAGTTAGTGGTGTGGGTTAGGGGGTTAGTAATCATACTGAAGTTAATTTCTGGATAGTCGTTGACTGGTACATAGACCTTTTCCTGGGTCTTGGTCGGCCGACGGTAGTCCTGGGGTGGGTGGTAGTTTGGTATTATCTTCATTGCTTTTTCAATGAGTTTGTGACGCTCGTCTTCGAGGCGCTTTCGGTAACGGTGCTCGCGGGTGTTGGTACGGCGACCGTGACTATCGTACTGAGGTGCGGGAGAAGGAGATCTGTGGAGATAGAAATGGGTGTTAGCGCGATCAACTTTCTTAAGCCAACGGAGATTTGATTGCCTTACCGATCGCCATCAGCGGGCACAACATCGTCAATCTTTAGCTTTTGGCCAATCTCCTCGATGCGCAGATGCAGGGTATACGCCTCCAGCTGTTCGCTTGTCATGTTGGCTGTGATGGCGGTTGGAAGGCCCATGAGACCAGCAGCCTTGTTCTCAGACGCGTCACCCCAACGGTTACGCTTCTTACGGCGACGAGTGCCATCGGCCTCAGTTCCTGTTATCAATAGTTAGCATAGTCGGGTACACCTAAAGAATGCAAGGTCCAGGACAACACACTGGGCTCGGGGCTACGGCCGCGCTTCAGGTCAGAGCCAGGCGAATCATGGTGGACTGGAGGGCTCTGGTCACCACCATCATCGCCAAGACGGCGACGAACTTTGCCCAGTGGAATGTTATTCGAGCCGGTGATGCCTTGGTTTCTCCACGACATCTTTTTTTATTTTTCTTCTTCTAAATTGATTGCGTCAAATGAGTCGTTCGTTGTTGATTAAGCAATCGTAATGGGCGTTGTCGTGGTTGAAGCTGGTCGAAGCGAAGAAGGCATCGATTAAATGAAAAATGTTCTAGTTATGAACAATAATTTTAATAATTTAGATAGGTACTGGTACTATGCTACACTACCAGGTTCTGGCCTATCTGATGCGCTGGACCTGTTAATCGGTTGAATATCGGCTAATACTTGCATGGAAGTCACGTCATCCTGCTGATGCTAACAAAAAGTTACAGTGATCAAAATACATGCACACCTACATGGCGCAAAGGCTATCTACTTGACGAGATACATATTTTACATGTTAGCAAGTGCTATCCTGGGAAGCGGTAGAAGCGAGGGTTTAAGCAGCCTTCTTTGCATCCTCAGCCATCGACTTCTGTATCCATTTTCCACGTTTCTCAGCCTCCTCCTGTATAAGATTGAGGTCCATCCGAGGAGTAGGGACATTCCAACCTGCAACGACAGCTGGACGCTTCTCCATGCGCTCAAGCCATTCTTTTACCTTAGGGAACTCATCGATATTCAGGCCGCACCAACCTACAAATGTGTCGCATGTTAGCGCTTAGGCCTAAAGGGCAAAACGTCGTGGCGCATGTGAACAAAGACTTACTGCTAGTGCCAACCCAGCCGATCATGATGATGTCAGCAATGGTGCACTTGTCGCCGACCATGAAGCCAGACGTTGATTTCGCCAGGTGGCCGTCCAAGACACCGTACAGGCGACGGGACTCGTTCATGTAGCGGTTAATGCCGTACTCGATTTTCTCGGGGGCGTAGCCTAGACCAGGCTATGTTAGTTTAGTTCATAAAAAGGAATCCCGTTTCGTAGGGATGGAGAGGCTCACGCGCAAAGTGGTTTGCCTGGCCCTGCATGGGACCAAGTCCGGCCATCTGCCAAAAGACCTGTACGCCAAAGTCAGTCTCATAATCACCATTACTACTAGGGTAGTACATATGTATAGCTACGGCACTACCGCGCTGTTAGTGGCTTACCCAGTTGTTTACCTCCCATGACTCACGAGAGTCACGGGGGTACGATAGCTTGTGCTCGGTGTCGTAACGTTCCACGAGGTATTGCATGATAGAGGCACTCTCAAATAGACGTATGGGCTTGCCATCGGTAAAAGTATCAGTCAGGGCGGGGATTCTACCGTTAGGGTTGAACTCGAGGAACCAGGGCTCCTTGGAGCCACCAGTCATGATGTCAATGTGAGTAACCTAGGAGGCAGCGGTTAGTCTTGCCCGAGTAGCAAACCAGGCTCTATAGCTCCATAGTAGATATTGACGTAGCAGCTCACCTGGTACTCAAGGTTGAGCTCCTCGAGAAGCATCGAGACCTTAACACCATTAGGGGTGTTCATGGTGTACAGGTGAATATCAGTAGCGATCTTGGTCATTTTAGCAATATGGCTCTCGGAGTATCAAAGGGAGGATCGCAGAGAAGAATAGATGAGGAGAATTTGTTTGTTTGTACTCTTGCTTGCTTGTTTGCTGGCCCAAGGTCTCTATTTGCCAGCTGAAAATAGCCTACTTTATAGTTATTAGAAAAGAGCTACCTTATAAGTGCATGTGCTAATCTCCTACCTATTATTAATGGCCTTGATTATTTCAAAGCACGTCATATTCCACAAATGTATCTTTGCCCCCAAATGCAGCTTAACGAAAAGAGCAACACGGCAGAAAGTCTCACCTATCTGTAGCTCAATCCGAGTGTGAAAATACAAGACAGTCATAACCTTGGCAGTTGTATAAATAAACTTGGTTAGTAATCGCGTAGGATTACAAGGAAAATTACAAAGAAAATTACAAAGAGAATATCAACGCATTACCCCTTGATGAGAAATCAAAGAGCGTATTACACCACGCTATTGTGTATACAAGACAAGGCAAGTTATGTCCCGATAGACAGCTTGTTATCACCATTTTATTAGCCCTGTATGTGACATGAAGTAAATCGTACATGGGGTTGAGGAGAGAGAGAGAGAGAGAAAGAGAAAGAGAGCAGTATAGAACAAGTGTGGCTTGCGTGCCATATTGTGTCTGACATGCGTTGCAAAAGAAAAGAAAAAAGCACCAAAAGCCTAGAGGAACGCAAGATTGGAAGGGGAAAAGAAGAAAGCTCCTAGAAACAAAATGGTAAATGGGAACTAGAACCTTAGAAGGAACCACCCGTTTTTGGTGAAGTAAAGTGGAGGAAAGGGAAGAAAAATGGTTGACAAAACAAACAAGAACAAAACAAAAAACCTGGAATAACGTATATAATCGCCGAAATAAACAAAGGAAACAGAGGCGAGGCCGCGTGGAAATCGAGAGCATACCACTGCTAAACATTATACAGTGACTACCAGCAGCTCTGATAGCTATGCAAAAAGATTTTGGAGAGAGAAGAATGAAGTTGAAATGAGGGTATAAAGGACGCCAAGATTGCGAGTAGTATATGACAGAAAGAAAACGCATAACTCAAGGAAACAAACAAGAGAGGAAATTATAGAGACAAACGAAATGTACTGAAGATATAAAACACAACACCAAGAGTAAGAAGCGTACCTGCAACAGAATACAAGCGCACTAGGGGGGGAAGGATATTAAGACCATGCAAAGCCGCCTCCCAAGCCGCCTCCCAATGTTTGCATCTCCAACGCCGCAGCAAGAGCAGCATTGGATCCATTGCCATTGCCATTGCCACTGTTGTTGCCATTGCTGCCCCCACCAGCATTGCCATTATACGGCAAGTGATGAGAGACATCAGAATTTGTCAAGGCATGGTCAGCATTGTGCATATCCTCTTCAAAGTAAAAGCTAATAGCCAGGTTCTCATGCATTTGTAACAGTTTAGCAACAGAATCATATCTGTGCCTACACCGACGCATGCTAGGCGTGACTTTTATAGGCTCGTGGTAGCAGAAAAGACCTGCGGCTGCATACTGAATCTGGAAAAGACGGCCAGTTTGGCGCATTTGGCGGTAGAGGTCAGCAGCAGCAACATGCGTCGTCGATGTTCCGGGCATAACGCTATGTTGCATCTGAAGCAACATATACCGCAGCGCCGTGGCATCAGTGGACTGTATCCCCTCAACGGACTCGATGTTTTCAAGTACAGGGTGGAGTTCGGTGATCAAATGCGTTACGCGGGAACGGTACTCTTCTAGGGTTTGATCAGGCTGCAGGTGCTGAAGCCGCAGGTGTTGCTCCTCAGCAAGCTCTAAAAGGTCAAGGAGAGAACCAGCAACGTATGGATGCTTACGGCCATAAATAGCCTCAAGATCATCGATGAAGGAGGGCATTGTAGTCCAAATCAAATCAGACAATGTTTGCGCGCCGTGTTCCTGCAGGATAGAATACAAAGCAGTGAAGATGGGACGCAATGGGTGCGACCGCTCTAAATGTTTAGCCGTCCAAGCGCTAAAGAATTTGGAGAGAGCAGTCACCATAGCAGGGTCTCCATTGACAAGTCCCAGTAATAGTTCCTTGATGACCTGGGGTGACATAGACTTGAGTTCATTGTTGAGGTATGAAAACGCATCGTTAAGAACAGCAACCCCACGGTCAGGAGCACCTCGTTTCATGTGCTCATTTGCACTCCATATGATATCACTTGAAACTGCGCCCCAAAGCATTGTACTAGACCAGGGCACGGTGGTATTTGCCTGTGATTCTTTGCACATGAGAAGAGCCTTGTGCATATTCCCAGTGATAACTTCCTGAAATCGCTTGACATCGGCAGCCATATGGCCAGGGAGGTTTGGTAGAGGAGGGGGTGTACGACAGCGGGTATGACCTGGCAAGTTGGCATGAGCTTCAAAATCGTAAAGGTCGTATTCAGTTTTGCCTTTGCGCTTAAGATACGTCCGAATATTAACAACGCGCCCATTGCGCACAAACTCGGAGGTTTTCCCCTCGGCATCGCGCTGGAACTTGATAGAAAGAAGACGCTTGACTTCTTCTTCGGTGTTATTCTTGGCAAATCCCCATTGTGAGAAGCGTGTTTTGTACATTTTTGGAGTTGCACGGAAGTTGTGCCGGTCTGCCATGAGTTGCATAACCTCTTTAAGTGGCCGCCTCTCGTCGAGATAAAGTTGGCGGATGAGGGTTTTGTGGTTTTCCCATGTTTCCGCAGGAACCTGCTCTCGTGTAGGCTTTGAGGAGGTTGGCCTAGGTGGAGGGGCAGGTTTTTCCTTGGTAGTTTCATGAGACTATTTTCAACGTCAGTAATTTTGGCCAGTTTGCTTGCTCATCAAATCCAGACCAACTGTACTTGGCTTCCAATGAGCAGTATTTGGCGGTAGGTAGTCCTTACTGAAAATCTAAGAGCAGGAGCATTAGAGCTGCCTTGGTTTATAGGTGGTGCGGGATCGATGGGTGATTTGCTCATGGACATGGGCTTTGGCCTTGGGGGCTTTTTAGGAGGCGTTTCTTCAGACGTTTGTTGTTGTTGCTGTTGTTGAATTTGCTGTTGCAATATGGGTATTGGCTGGCCCATAATAGTATCACCTCCTGCAGTCTTTTGGGCCGTCAAGAACTGGGGCGCAACAGCAGTCGACGGCCTTGTAGGCAAAGGTGGCGCTTTGGGAGTTTTGTGTACAGGTGGCTTCCAAATGTTAAAGCCAGGAGTGCTGCTGTTAGAAGGTTCCGGAGTAGGCATGGACCCAGGAAAGCGAGAGTGCTGGTGTGACTGTGGCAAAGATGGTGCTTGTGGTTGTGTAGGATTGACCGAGTTGTTTTGTTGTTGTTGCCCCATGAAGAAGTTGTTGTTAGTGACGGGCATTGAGTTCATTTGATATGAAAGACTGTCAGTGCGCATTCTATCGTTCATAAAGGCCGTGTTGTCGATAGTTCCCAGACCGTTGTCCGCCATTCCATTCATATCAGAGCCGTCAATAGAGGCAAAGGAAATGAGATCCTGGCCAAAGGGATCTGGGAATGATGAAGCGCTTTGAATATTGTTGAAGGGAGAAGTCACTGCGTTCATGTTCACATGCTCTTGTGATGGCGTCTTCACGTCGCCGAATATGTTTACGTTAGTTGGGGATATGGGTGTGGCAGTTTGGTTGGTGAACGTCATGCCGTATGAGACCTGGTCAGCGGAGAGCGGGCTAGTTATGCGAACAGAATTCAAAGCTGCAAATGTATCGGTGGAGACGGGACTCCGAATCTGCGCCTGTGGCGATGATAATATGGGCGAAAACGGGTCATTTGGTGCGCCAAGCATGGAGTTGAAGCCGTTACGGTTTGACGGGTTGTTGACCGTACTAGAAGCCATGATGTTTGATGGGGAGTTTATATTAACGGGAAACTGCTGAGACCCTTGACGTGGCTTTAGCGCTAGACCAAAACTTTCCTGCTTTATAGCCATGGCGCCCAACTCCGCGGCTTGGTTTTGGTAGAACAAGGCAGACTCCCGGGCATGAACTGGACTGCTCATAGTCATGTCCATGGTTTGGCTTGACTGGCTCATATGCCGTTGTTGATGGCTCATTGGCTGGTGTGACTGCTGCTGCTTCTGCATCATGACATGTGCGGTAGTCGGCTGGGGTGGACGTGGTGGCAGCGGTTGGCTTCCCTGGGGAGAAGTAGGCTTTCTCTTGAGAGGAATATGGTTGCCAGTGGGATTTTCAAAGCGGGCAATTAGATTGGAGACACCCTGTGTAGCAGGAAGCGTGCCTTGGTCGCTAGCAACATTAGATATGGACATGTTGGAGGCCAGACCATTCATATCCATGGTTGATGGAGACAGAGCGTCAAAGCCTGTCATGAACTCGAAGCCATTGGCGTCCAAGTTGAGGCCATTTTGCTGGTTGTTGTGGGGGTTAGAGTTGATGGGATTTTGGAACTGGCCGCCACCATTCTGTTGATAGAAGGAGTTGTGGAACATGTTGTCTCTAGAGAGAGGCCTTCAAGCGGTAGAAGCCGAGGATCGAGCCGTGAGAGCAGCTCGACCCATTCGGCTCAAGTACAATGAAGAATACAATGTATCGACTACACAATGGCCGGCTGAATAGGGTGGGGAAGAACAAGACAAGAGCGAAGAGGTACAGTCAGACGAAATACGGTAGCAGACGGCGGCTAGATAGAAGTAGGAGTAATGGTAGCGGTTGTTGTCGTTACGGTTGCAGCGGGTAGCAATATGCTAGGGGAGGGGACTTTGAAGCTGTATAAGCCGTGTGTACAAAGCCCGATAGTCGTCGTTTGGGAGCGAGACAATTCAAAGAGTTGGAAGAGAGGGCCAAAGCAGCGTAAGGTCAGACGAGAAAGGAACTCCACACCGACGACTCTGAGCAAAATTCGACCGGAAGTAGTATATAGATCGAGAGGACAAGAAAGGATGATGAATCCGCCGTTGGGGGCCCTTGTCTCAGTTATGCGAACGAGTGGGCGTAGTTTTACAGATAGAGAGGGCCGCAACAGAGTTGATCTTGATGGGCTGCATGCGCAAAGGAAGAGGTAAAGGGAGGCGTCAAGATGCTGCACGAGAGCGGACGACTTGGTGTAGAGAGGAGTCGCTAAGGGAAATCTAAAGTGTAGGTGGGGGAAGTAGAGGATGGGAGAGAGGGCGTAAAGAGCGTAGATGGATATAGATATAGTATACCCAGACGGACTGAAGGGTGGGCGAGGGTTGTTACGGGAAAGGCTGATTACTAGCGACTATGAAGGCGATGTGATGAACAGAAGATAATACAAGGTAGTTTGCAATAGGAAAAGGCTCCGAGTTGACGAAAGGAGAAATGAAGATGGATAAATAATAAGAGGAAAAAAAAGAACCACAAGGTAAATGCCGGACAGAGAAGCACAAAGAGAGTCGTTATAGCGAGGGTTTGACGGCGATTTTTGCAGGCGTGAGCGTGGCGAGACAATTGCAGCTGCAGTTGCGATTGCGATGAGCTATAGATATGGCAAGTATCACGACAATTGATTTCTATGGGAAAAAAGGAACAGAAAAAAAATAAAAAATAAAAAAGAGAAACGAAAGGCGCCCGCAGTCAAGCAATCAAGGTTTAAACATGAGGAAACAAGGGAGAAGGGAGAGAGAAAAATATATAAGAAGAAAACTAGAAAAGAAAAAGAAAGAGAAGAAACAAGAAATTTGTGGGATTTTGGTTGAATTGTAAAATGGGCAGGAGCTTGAAAGAGAAAGAGGGGGTTGATAGAAGAGGAAATATCCCACTTGAGCCCACTAGAGCAGGACAACTTGAAAGGGCCTGGGAGAAGCTAGCGAGGCTTTGGCTACAGGGGACCTGAGGCCACTGAGAGTTTCCAAGGCCTGATAGATACTTGAGCTGATGGCCTGAAAGCTGACTAAAAAGGACGGCCAAGCCCCTGTTAAGCTCTGGGGGTGTAGTGCACGCAGTGCTACCAGAGCCAGCCAGGTAGAGGGGACAAGAAAATAGGCTGAACAGGCGCTAGCCGCCACCCAACTTCGTTGTGGGATGAGGATGGATGGATGGCCTTGAGCTTGACTTATCATCCCGTCACCTTTCTTTGTCAAACGGGCCAATTGGCTTTTGTTTTCCCCCCTGGGCTTTCGCCCGTCTGCCTTACAGAGACAGACACACCCATGGATTTGTATGTGCATACAGACAGACATACATAACGATTATGCATGCAAACTGTGCGCATGTAAGTACAGATGTACACCAGCACACTTACAAACATACTGACAAGTCACAGTGAGTCGAAGATGAACCTACGTGTGAGCCTCGTGGCCGGGCGGTTTTAGTCCTGGCACAGTTCCAGCTTTCTTCCTTGGCTCTGGCCCGCTGACTCCATGAACTGAACGGCTATCGGGCTTCCCTCATCCTCCTGGTCATCCTCCTGTTTTTGTCTTCCTTCGTGTCTTGTAATATCTCACTTTCGTCTCTGAACTTGGAAGATCTGACGGCAGAGCCGAAGAAACACTAAGCCAAACAGGCGAGCCTTGACTCGCACAAAGAAGCAAGGAGCCCAGCCCAGCTCAGTCGTCCAGAATCCGCGATAATCTACGAAGAGAGGCGACAGCAGTACAAAGCGAAGCAAAGCAAAGAGCAAAGTAGGGTGATGATGGGCATGGCGTGTGATGCAGCAGCAGCACCAGCTTGGGCCAGGTCTTGTTTTCTCTGTTTTTTTTGTCTTGTGTTGTCTTTCCCTGTGCCCCCCAGTCCATTTCCCTTTTATCATGAGAGGTGCACGGGCTTAGCTGGGAAGTTAAGTCGCAACTTCAAGCATGGCGAAGTGCTGGATTTACAATTTTACTCTCAGCAAGCCAGCACGCGGCTCAGTCCCTTCAAAACACCAGCTAGCTCGCGCCCAGAAAGAGGCAGACGGGAAAGAAACAAGGGAGCAACGAGGCAAGGAAGCCAGGAAGCCAGGAAACCAGGAAGCCAGGAAGCCAGAAAGCCAGCAAGTAAAGAAACAAATGGCATTATTTTGCCAGAAAGCATAAGTCGGGCAACGGGCAGTGGGCAGCAGAGACAAGTGGAAAAGCGAAATCAGGCAGTGTAAATTAGGTCCGACGAGACGCACAGGTCACTGGATGGGCGGAACACCGTTCGCCTCCAAGTTACACTCCAAGGCAAGGCAGGAAGGATATGGATCGCGATCAAAATGATGGCAGGCTACAGGGCGGGGGTTCACGAAACAACGAGCAGAGACACTGCTTCTAGCTACAGCGAGAGTCGGCCAAGCACCAAAAAGAAAGCAAAAAGACAAAAACAAAAAGAACAGACACAAACAAACAGAGACGGGTGACAAAGGAGCAATGAACAGCCCTATGTCCTTGTTCTGTGCACCTAACTCCAGACAAGACCTAGGCTACCAAGACGTTTGACTTGGCGTTTAACGCCCCATCATGCGAAGTCACGCAGTCCTTAACTTCCACACCGCAGACGAGTCGATTTGTACATAGATTGGGGGTTTATTAGAGATAGGATAGGATGGGATGAGAGGAGGGGGGAAGGCCACTCGGGGACATAGAGAGTCCAAGCTTTTCTGCTCTTAACATGGTTGACAAGCCTCCTTTTTTATGAAGAAGGGAGATTAGAGGGAGGCAAAGGCGGTATGCGTATACCGCAAAGGCGACGACAAAGTTCAATAGGCGGCGGATACACATCACTCCAGTTCCAGAACACCAAGACTTGAAATGCCCAAGAAGACGCCACCAAGCAAAGGATGAACAAGATTTCAGAAGCCAAAGTCAAAAAAAGAATTCGCAAGTTATCGCCGCTTTTGGCAAGCCACCGCATCCGGCTATTTAACCGGTTATTTTGCTTCACCCACTGATAAGACAGGCGATAGGGCCTGTAATCCAGACAGCCAGCAGCGCTAGTAGCAGCTGAGCGAGCACAGCAAGATTCTTCTTTGAAAACCTGCGAAACAGCAGCGTCTCGGTTCTTCTCCCTATGCCAGTCAGTGCCATGCTAGTCATGGCAAATTCCGACTGCAGGAAAAAAAGAAGAGAAAATAAAAATAACCAACGGTGCAATCCCTCCACCCCCTCTCCTTTGCGCCGTCTCAAAGTGAACCAGGGCACCATGGTCTGGAGTCTGGCCGCCGTCCACAACACCCAGGAACAAGATTAAGTAGAAGAAAAAGACGAGAAGAAATGCGGAGAAATAAGAAAGGAAGCAGAATTCCTCAGAAACGAGCATCGAGGAGATTGGAGATTCCAAAAATAACCCGGAAAGAAAATCAAATTTTAACAACGAACAACCACCAAGGTCTTCCCCCTCTCTTATGCCCACCCGCACAACCCTAGGCCACACGCTATATCACAAAACCCTGGGGATATCGCCATCTACAGGGCTGCTCCCTCGTAACTTCAAACACTGGCCCATCATGTGCAGGGCTACCCAAGAATGCACCGCGAAAAGAAACAACGCCAAAATTCGACCGTGAATCCGCTCATCCGTCTCCCAGCCGGCTCCCCCAGCAGCCCAACGTCCAGCGCGCTGCGGCCATGGCCCAGAGTCCAGCACCCCCCAAAAACTGGCCGTCCTGCTTCTACGCTTGACGTCGGGCTTTGGGGCCTTTGCCGCAACAAAAAGCTCCCTCGTCCACTCCGTCCGCCCTCTCCCTCCTCTGATCCTCATAATATGCAAGGGGCACTGCGTGTTTTCATTGGACCGCACGTCTTGCCTCCTCCTTCTTTCCATTGGCGTTCTCTGTCCTGGTTCGGCTAATGTTAATGTGCCTACTTGGCAAAAACATCGTATGTCACGGTCACGGCTACATACTATACAAGCCCCTCATATTACATTTACATTGCATGCTGGGCCTAGGCATCATCCTCATTTCTTGCGGTTGCCATTGAAGCTGGGCAACGCAGTCTTATTTGTCTTATTGGAAATAGAAGGAAGAAGAAGAGAAGAATCACAATAGGGCCGACTGCGTGTTTCACACATCGTCAGCAAACATAAAAGCCTAATGCAAGTAAATGATAGCAGGGAGAAAAAAAAAAGAGAAGACCCAGAGGTTCTGTGGCACTGCATACATATAAGCAAAAAAAGAAATGAGTCCTTGTGTAAGTACAAAGTCCTTGTGTGCTGTGCTACAGAGCAGCCTTCCATTGGCTTCTTCTGCCTCTGCCTCTGCCTCTGCCTCTGCCTCTGCCTCTGCCTCTGCCTCTGCCTCTGCCTCTGCCTCTGCCTCTGCCTCTATTTCCTGCCAGCTGCCTCCGTCAGAACGCTGACAGAGAGCGATCACTGCATAAGAACGCACATCCTCCTGCATACGTGGGCCGTCTCTTCTTCTGCAGGCGCTCTGGGTCTACTCCCCAAACCCAATATCCCATTTCCGCCAAGCCAGCACCAGACCACCCTCTCGCCCCCCATGGATAAGCGAGCCCAACTTTTCAGGTTTACTTGGTGGTTTTCATTTCAGAGTTACTTCATTGTGCTGTTTCACTCCATCTTGAAGCTTCCGGCAAGTCATACATACGCACGACATGCGTGTTGCGTGTGGCCATCCATTTGCCCTGTTCTGTCGTATCTTGTGCCTTTCCTAGCTGTCTTGCTCTGCTCCTCGTCCTTCTTGTCTTCCCCCTTCTTGTCCCACATCAGACTATAGCCCAGAGAAACGTTGCTTCGCATGTTTCCTCCCTTCCATGTCTCACTTTGTTTCCCTGCTGATTTTGTTGTTCTGATGTTCCTTTTTTACGAGCCCTTCCTTCCTCTCCCCTCCCCTCCCCCCTCCCCCGACAAAGAGATCCCTGTATGCAGAGACAAGACGAGACGAGACGAGACAAGGCGAGACGGATGGAAAAGACAGAAAAAGGTATTTTTATTCACGCGCATAAGGAGTCTCATCATTATGCCTCGTCTGCAGCGCTTTTAGTATCTTCGCATTTCGTGTGTAAGGAGAGGACGTCGTAAAGAGAACGAAAAGGAGATTAAGCCCAATAGTTGACAAGCACCCAACCATAACAAACAGTGCCGGCTAGAACCCAGTGCATTGGGAAACCTGCGACATTGTTATCCAGGGCGAGAGAGGGAGCAGGGGATGCCCTTGCTTCGTTTGCGTTTTCAAGCTTTTCTTTTTTCTTGCTTGTCCAACTCTGTAGATGCCACCCGCCCACGAAATTACAAGTTATCTACCGACCCATTGAGTAACCTACTCCCCTCCCCTCCCTCCCCCAGAGAGGGGCTCCAAGTTCCTAGGAGGACAAAGAAAGAGAAATCGTGTGCGTGTGCGTATGCGTGTCAGCTCAGGTCTTGGTCTTGCGTGCGAATCCTGTCAGTCATGATCTTTGTTCTTGCTTTCTACAGCCACTTGGGATCCAATACTTCCTTTCTCTCTTTCCCTCGTCTGTGGCTCGTCGTTCCATCCTTTGTTCATACGTCTGTATGACTGGTCCTCTCCACCTCCTCCCCCCCCCCGGCTTTAGTATGCCCTTGTGCCTGTCTCGTCTCGTCCTGTCTTATCTTATCTTCCCTTGCTCGCTCGCCCCCCATGCCCCCATGTCCTTGCTCTTGTTTCTATTCTTGTTTAACTCCCTGCTCCTTGCTCCTGCTTTTACCTTGCCCCTGTCCGTCCCCTCTCCATTCATATCCATTTGTTCGTGTTTAGTTTGTTTTGTTCTCTCGATTCCTAGGCTCTACCAGGCCCTGGGCCAGGCTAAGAGGGAAACGTCTTGCGTGCGTTGTCAATCGACTGCACTGCCGTGCTCTCAATCGTTTAGCCAAGCTTGTCGTTTTCATTTTTTTTTTTCGCCCCCTCCCCCGAGTAGGGCATCGACACTAGGGTTATGCATATCACTAGAAACATGAAACTCTGGAGCCAGCATGTCCCGACCTCGCCTTCTGGCACTACCGCGTACAATACCTTGTTCGTTCTCCCTCCCCTTCCGCGCTTTCTCTGTTATCCTTTGCTAGTATGATCAGCTGTAGCGTATACATACAAATCTCAACATGCACAGATGTGAAACCCCTGGGCAAAGGGGGGTCCTACGTAAACAGACCACCTAACGAACCCCGTCTGCCGGGAAACCTCGAATCTTTTTTGGTGGCATGGCAGCACACGTTGATAACACAATATGGACGAGCAAGTTTTCAAGGGGGAGGTGGGCCATGAATGAAAAAGAAAGGTGGACAGAGGGAAACTGCATGGCTCTAGTGTCAAGACTCAACGGGTGCAAGGAAGACTGCAAGTTGTTGGATACAAAATCTGCTGTAGCCACGAAGCTGGAGACAGCACAACGTTGCTATCCCTTTGTATCGTGACTCTTTCGGCTTGCTGTTCTAGAGTCCCTCCTCTTATTCACCACTTCCTCAAAGGCGAGGCATCTACCCGTGCCAGACCGGTTTGCTGTTGTGTGATGTTGATATTGAGATGCCACTCTCCGTCCCAGATACGGGCAATGGCTCAAAAGCTAAGGCAAGACCCAAAATGGCCTAGCTGGCCAGCTGACCGGGCTCAGCACGTTCGGTCCTCAGGCGGGAAGACAAAGACAAGAGCTACTGCCATCAATATATATGGTACATGGTACTAAGAAACGCTATGGTACAGAGCAGCAAGACGCCTCCTGAGAGATGAACAACCTGTGCGCTCTCCTCTTCCTCTCTGAACCCTCCTTGCACCGTGCGTTCTCACAATGTCCATCACAGCCTGGCGGCAATAACACAGGCCAGACCTGTTTGTTTTTTTTCCCTATTGCACTGCATGGTCCACCTGTATGAGCCTCAGACAACGCCTCAGAACAAAGCCTTTTCTCCTGATTAATCACAAAGCATTCTACCTCCTTCCCTCTTCTTCTTTTTTCCCCTTCCTCTTGAACAGCTTCCCCCGCTTCGCCACCTGTCCTGTCCACCGCCTCCCCACCGCATGCCACTTGGCATCTGCCAACGCAGGGTCTCGCCTCGCCCTGTTTCGTCTTGTCTGGCAGTGAGAGTAAGAGGAGAAAGCAATAGTTAGAGAACGCATAAGGTGGAAATAGAAGTGGCAATGGAAAATGCCACCGCAGAATCACAAAACCTGTCTCGGCAGGATACGAGAAATGGGAGATGGGCAAAGGCAGCCTCCCTATCTAGGCCCGTCTCTCTAAGCCAAAAGAAAGGGGAAAACGAGGAACTCGCCCCCCTTAAATCAGAGAGGAAATAAAAAAACAACGAAAAAAAAGTTAGATAGAGAGGGGGGGATGAAGACTGCTGCTAGTACGTTTATTCGATGGTAAATGGTTCATTGGAGCATTTGCCAAGTTGGAGGAGCTGTGAATTTAGCCATAAAACCTCTTCTCAAAGGTCATCAAGCGCCCTTTGCGCCTTGATCGACTGATTATTGAGCATGTTTATCCTACACCCATTCATACTCAGTTCTATGTGTATCTCTCTCTATCATGGCTACGTAAAATGAGAGGCTTCCGCCAATATCCAAGTCAGAGAGTCAGAGCCGTTAGGCCAAGCAGTACATGATGCAGTCACAGCATGTTTTGTCGTCTTCCTCTACCCCTCCTCACCATTCTAGCTCCTGATGCTAAGACAGTTAGCCATCCATACGGCTATTCCATTCAGGCTCTTGTCTGGCGGCTTTTGCATCTGCCTAGGATTTGGCCCCCATCCGTAGTGCCGTAGTTCCCGGCCAACTGGTCTAGGTTCTTTGTAACCGTCCTGTCATTGCTCTCGGCGCCTGTCCCCGTGCTCTCTCCTTTTTTCTTCTTTTTCACTGTGGTTCTGTCTACTTTGTGTGCAGACATTGTCGGATGCCATCTTTATGCAGTAGCAGAGCACATGTGTCCTACAGCTTTGGCCAAAGCAGCTGGCCTGGCTCATCCACCTTTCTTCTTTTACCCCGGGCTTGTTACATATATACACACCACCCCACCACAAGTACTCAAGGCTGAACATTCTACACATACTACAACATTTACAAACAATGGACGGGCAATTATTACTCGGTAACAAGTCATATATAAGTAGAAACCTAAGGGCGAGCAACATAAGGCTAGAGCAGAGAACAAGCTAAAAGGAATAATACATGTACAGACAGAGGCAAGCTAAGAAAGCACACAAAGGGTATTATGGCCCCGTTGGTCCCTTGCTGCTGCAGAAAGTGTAAGCCTCAAAGGAAGCAACAAGGATACTTCAAGACTCCAGGCTGGCTTTGGCTCAGCTAGATAGCGGAATCAACAGCACAAAACCAACGGTCAAACGCCAGACTCGTTCTCCATCCATAGTCAACAGCAGTAAAAACAGCAGTAAATGGACAAAGGATACTCGGCGCGATACAACAGGCTTAATCAGGAATTTGAATTGGAAACCCCCAGAATGTGTTTTCTGCCCCCAACCTGTCTCTGGTTTTGTTTGCGCGTGAGCATCAAGGTAGTTTATATGAGTGAAAAAAAAAAGAGATGGAAAATGGAGGTAAAGAGACAGCAAAGCAAAAAGCATAACAATCAAATTAAAACAGAGAAAGAAAGAAGAAAAGAAAACATAGCATAGACACAATACAACATGTCCTATAGATAGATCCCAGGAGAAAAATTAAAAGGTTGTTTTAAACCTCCTGTCCCTCTAACTCTTCACGATACTGAAGACCCCCGGGAATTTGAAGCGCATCCTTTACCCACGGGTTGTCAGCAACTTGCTGTAAGGTCCAGCGGCTGCGAGCACGCTTCAAAAGGCCCTCGGTGATTTCCATGGCACCTAGCATGTCTACCTCGGTAAACTTGGCGATGTTGGCCTCATGGTCACCATCTTCACCCTCGTATTTAACCCAGCGCCATTCCACACGGGCAATGCGATGGCTTGTTCGACTGCGCATGCGGTGGAAGTCACTGACACCGGGATGGGGGTCAAAAGGAAGACGTGCTTCGATAAGAGCATACAATAAAACACCTAGCGACCAAGCATCTGTCGCTCGGCCGTCGTAGGGCTGGCCCATGATGACTTCTGGTGCAGCATAATCTTCGGAACCACAGCGAGTCTCCAATTTTTCATCGTCAGCAATCTGTCGCGAGAGGCCCAAGTCGGTCACAGTAATAACGGAGTATGGGTATGTCTTCCAGTTAATGCCAGGATTTGCAAGTTCGGAAGGTCGGAGGTTGACCAAGACATTCTCTAGTTTTATATCTCGATGCACGACGCAATTCTGGTGCAAGTATTGTACAGCGCCAACAATTTCTGAGAATATGCGGCGAAGGAGAGCTGGTTTTAATGCATCGTGATTCGTTGTAGCCACATCGAAAAGATCTCCTCCAGGGCAATGAGTTAAGACGAGAATAGCTCTTGTCATTTCAAGATTGAAAGCCTTCAAGTTGACAAGAGAGGGATGTCGAATAATTTTCATAATCTCCAGCTCTCTTTTTAAGCTCATCTCGATTCGGTCTTCGCTAGCACCTCCTCGGGGCCCATGTTCACACACTTTGATCGCAACCAAGGTCTTGCGATCAAGCCGGACTTCGACAGTGTTGCTATCCATGAGTAAAAGAGTAGCATCATCAATGTCAATCTGGCTTGTGCCAAGCACCACCCGAGAAAAGGTTCCCTGGCCCAACGTTTTGACTGCTCTCCATCTCCGTTTTTTGCCATCGATGCGACCGTAAGCTTCGAAATATTCGGCTGCGGGACCCTTGGCCTTTCCATCTATAGCACCATCAATTGAAGATTTTGAGGTTTCGCTTGAAGGGGGCGTAGGGGGCTGCTCGCATGTAGGAGTCAACCCACGAGACTCGGCAAAGTTCGTTTCTCGTCGCATGTGGCGCTTTGAGGCATCCTTGGCCTCGCGGCCATGCGGTCCAGAAACAGTGACCATACGTTTAGGGATGGCGACCGGATCCGGAGTGAATTCACTAAGGCTTCGATTCCGGGTGTGGTGCTCCTTGACATTTGCAGGGTTCTGAGCGACATTGAGGGAGTCACGTGTCAAGACCAAAGCCGCATAGCTTTTGCGCCGTTCACTGTTGGCAAGGGCAGTGTCAATTGACTCTCCCTCTGCCGAAACTAGTACAGCATCTGATCGTGGATTAGGTAAAACATCTCTAGAGGGTGGACGGCCAGAAATACCGCTCCAGGGCCCGGAAGAGTCGTGGTATAAGAGCGGGGATGGCAGAGGGGTCACATCGCCCATAGCTGCAATTACGGGACTGGCAGCAAAGGAACTGGCAGGTGATGACCCCGACGGACCAGAGAAGGGCCTTGTAATGCTAGCTTTCAGACTGGGAGTTCGTGCTATAGATCTGAGGGTTGTGGTAGATTTTTTTGTGTTGATTCGCAAAGAGCCAGGGTTTGAGTGAATATTGTCGGTTGATCTAGGAGGAGACTGGTGTGTTACGCCGTGGGTGTCTGTTACTAGCCGAAGTTGGCTTGGGCTGCGAGGAGCACTAGTTGAGAGAACAGGCGATGTAGGGATGGTAGTAAACTCGGCCTGAGGGAGAGTTGGCGATGGTGCAATTGTATTAGAGCGAAACTGGACGGGCTGTGGACGAATAGGTATGAAGTTCTTGTCGTGGTCGTCGTGTTCGTTGGATGCGACGCATGAAGACATTTTTGAAACAGAGTCTGACCCTGGAGAGGAGGGGCAAAGACTGGCTGTAGTATCGAACTTCTGGGGTCGCGTCGTCGCAGGGTGGGAGTCCATGGTTAAGAGAGCGATATATTTTGACGTGTGCGTGTTGGTGTACAAGAAGAAAGACAAAAATGCGCAGTGACGTATAAGGCGGCAAGCAGTAGCATAGAAGAAAAGAACCACAGCAAATGGCCGAAAGCGTTATCTGGAATAACTATCCATTAGCGACTAGCGCAAGCGAGTGTCAACGATAACGCTAAGCAAATGAGTATTAGGGAACAAGTTGGCTGATTGGAGATACTTGGGCTTAGAAATCCAAGCACATCAAGTGAAAAAGCAGGACGAGACGAGGCAATATGCGGGCCCGTATTATTACCCAAGCCTTCTTTCCAGACGCCTGGGGATTGTAACCCATGTCAAGAGTTTAACATGGCGATTAACTGACTTACTCAAACCAGAAAATGCTGTCCCCCCAGCTTAGTGCGGGAAGGCGGACGAAGATTTCGCTTGTGATAGGATAATAGGGTGGGGTGGGTGGTAAAGGGAGCGGCGGGGAGGCGAGCAAAACGAGAGAGAAATAGAGCTCGCAGGAAGGAGAGAGAAAGAGAAAATAGCAACAGCGTATTGGAAACGTAAAGATAAAAAAAATAAAAATAAAAATGAATAAAGAAAGAACAACAAAGGCGTTCACGCCAGGCTGGAAGCTGAAGCCGAGTGGAGAGGGAGACTAGTCTATAAGCCAGAAGAAAAAATATATAATATGAGAGGGAGACGAAGGGATGGGGGGGAGAAGGGAGTACGTGTGGAGGAGGCAAGCCTAACTAAGCTCCAGAAATGACAATCGCAACACACACAAGTGCAAGGCAAAGGGGACAGACAGATCCAAGTAAATGGCACAAGTATGGCTGCAAATTTGGAGAGGGGGGATAAAGACAGAAAGAAATAGGGAGCATGCAAAACAACGTAGAAAAACGACTATGGATGGGCCGGTATGTCGTTAAGACCTGAAATATCCGTCAGCGAGGGGGGGGGGGCAAGAAAAAGAGTACGCGACAGGTGATTAAGAGGTAAGGAAGCGAGACGAAACAACGAGACAGATGGGGGCGTAAATTAGATGCAGATGGAAAAGTTCTGCGTAACCCAAAGTATAGTGATTGGCTAGAAGAGGCAAAATGGGTGATAAGAAAGAGAGAAGGATAGAAGGGAGAGAAATGGACAAGAGAAATGGGAATGGGAAAAGGGAATGAGGAATGAGAAAAGAAAAAAGGGAGCAGGGAAAACAGAAGGGCGTGTGCAATATGGGGTCATGAGTTGATGGACAAGGAAGGAGACGCAGATGGAGAAACCAGTGTGAGATTTGGCAGTTTCTGAAAAGGGAAAAACATGTTTTGGCTGGTGATATCTTTTTTTTTCTTCCCGCCGCCTTTTCTTGCCTTGGCTCCTTCCTTCGCTGTCTCTTGCTTGGGCCAAGAAACCGGCCAGCCAAAAAAAGGACACAAAGAAAATAAAAATCTGGGCTGAAGACAAACGGAGGCCCCAAGCCAAGCGGACAGTTGCCATTATTATTATTATTGATATTTTAAACAAGCAAGAGCCTTCTCGTTCTAGCCCACTCCGGCTCTAGCCTATAAAGTACAAGTGCAATGACTATAAACGTTTCGTCTAATATAAAGCCAAACAACTCGGGTGGCATATTGCCTGCATACACACAAAGCATGCCTTTGTTTCCTGTCCAGTGAGAAAACACGGCAAAGGAGGAGGCTCTTTGTTTGTCCTAGTCTTCGTCCGTCCGCATTCTTCTCCAAATCAACAGTCAAGCAAAACCAAACTCTGAGAATGCAGCTGTCCTTAGCCCCCAGCATAGCATCAGTCTCTAAAAATGTTCTAGCCTATTTCCTGCGCTTGCTCAAGGCGCACGGACATACCTTGTTGTATAATATCACGTTGCAGTCAAGGGCAAGACAATTCGCCCGACTCTCACCCAGTCTGTACAACAAACACATCGGCCAGCTTGTCAGCAATGCTGCATAGCTTCCTTGGCTCTCGAGCTTGTCTGTTATTTGTCGGCAGCCAGCCTGGGGCTTAGGCTTTAGAGAAGAGACAGACACCCTCCATGTCTTTATCCTACTTCAACCAAGCCTCACAGGCCGCCCACTGTGAAATGGGCTGTGGAGCACACACTCTGGCCGTGTTATAAGCACCGTATCCTATATTCAGTTTGGACATGGTAAATTATAGTCCGCAAATATTCGAGAATATAGCATCCTTTGTGAGCCCGACGCCCTGGTTTGTCCAAGGCGTGATTTCGTTGAATCAACACAAATAAGTGCACCATACCCTTGTCTATTAGCCCTTCCCGCCCCGTACCAACAGCCCCCGACCCGATCCAACACAAGGTTGCTTGCGGCCGCTGGACCAGCACGGCTCGCAAAAGCACAACAGAAACGCCTGCGCTGCTGTCTAAGCCATTGTTATTTCCCGCTCTCGACCGAGGCTAGCAACTCACCAAATTTCCAAGTACACTGCACCATCACAATAGGACAGTTTCCTCGTCCTATGTTAGGCCCAATCTGGTTTTTCTCACGTGGCCTGGGTTTGGTTTCATCGTCTCATTAAAATCCTAGTTGTGAACAAGGCTCAGGAGCCCTGTTTTCTTGGTCCCGTGATCAACCCTCAACCTAATTGTTCGATCGCCGCTAGCATATGGCTAATTTCTGTAGGTCCTAATGTCTTTGCATGGAGATTAGCTGAGGATAGCACACATCACACGACCACCACAAAAGTCTCCTTCCCCCTTATTGTCGCCTACCTTTCTTTTGTTTAAGCCCAGACACACGGCACCGGACTGGCAGAGGCAAAGTGCTGTTAAGGAATATGACGCAACAAATTTCGCCTGCTGTTGTCTTCACACAAGGGTTATATTATTAATAACAACCCTAGTGAATAATTGGCTCAAGCACTTGTCGCTAATAGCATGGTCAAGTAGTCAAGTGATGCAAAAACATTGGACTTGAATTTGATTTGAATATATTTCACGTCCACTGGAATCACCAAGGTCAAACGCCGCCTATACTTGAAGAACCATGGCTGCTGAATATAGTAGAGGTTCGAGTCAAATTCAGACTCAAGTTTTGAAGACTGGCGGCTGGCAGGCCGTGCCTGCGGCAGCTGTCAGAGCCACAAATAAGCGTGTTAATTAGTTTAGATCTTGGCGCACCTAGACGCGTTGAGTGAAGAGGAAGTGAACGCGACAACAACCCTAGACAAGCAGTAGAGCCACGACCACCAGTACGACTACCATGGCAACAACAGCACTTGCGAAACCTCGCTGATTTCCAACTATAGTGGGCGCCGACAAGCGAAACAAGCTTTTTTGTTTACATTGCCTACAATACTATTTTCTTGAATAGAATTCTACCATCAGTACAAATTCACACTCAAAACCACACATAATGCTACGGACAGATCACAACCGCATCGATCCCAAGAGGCGAAACGTTCTCGATCACCGCAAGAAGCAATTTTCAGAGGCCATCTTTAAAGACCACACATATCCCTATCGTCTCAATCTCTATGCTGACCCTCCCACGTCAGACATAACGCTTGAGCAGTTTGAGCAATGGGCTATTGACCGACTTCGAGGTGTGTAGTAGCCAATCCTGCAACCGACGTGACCGCACTAACCCAGTTCCCTTGATCGCAGTGCTCGCCGAATTGGAGGCTTGCCTACACCGTAATCGCACACCAGTCGAGACCGCAACTTACATGAAACCCATTCTCGATAAATATCTCCCCCTCGACTCCAACACATCCAACTCCTCCAAACTCTTTGCACAGCGGCAAAAGGACCATTACAGCCATTTTATTCTCCGACTTGCCTTTTGCCGCACCGATGATTTGCGGCGGCGATTTGCTCGTGTAGAAACTGTTTTGTTCCGCCTTCGTTTTTCGTCTGATGATTCACAAGAGCGGGCGGCGTTTGTGCGTTCCTTGGACCTAGAGTGGTTCTCTGATGTCTCGGCCGAGGAAAAGGCAGAGATTCAGGCAGAGCTGGATGCCACTATAACCTTTAAAAAAGGCGGACTATCAGTCGAGGACGAGACGTGGTTCAAGGTAGACTGGATGAGAGTGCCAGAGCTGGTTGAGTCCAGGAAGGTTTATCTACGCGGCGGAAAGGCTTATGTCCCCGGACGTGAGCAAACAGCAATGATATGCGCCGAGTTTTCCAAGCATATGGAACAACAACTCGAGCTCACTGCTCGCGCCGTACCCCGTCTCGATGAGGACGACCGGCTGTCGCCAATTCTAGACCACCTTTCTAAGAACTTTATGACGCCAGATAGCTACATGACTAATAGTTCTGTGCCTCTGGGCGCCGAAATTAGCGCGGGCAATATTGACAACCTGTCAAAGCACTTTCCTGCCTGCATGTCACATCTGCACCGTACTTTGCGCCGCGATAACCATCTCAAGCACAATGGCCGTCTGCAGTACACACTGTTTTTAAAAGGTATTGGTCTCAATCTGGAGGAATGCCTGATGTTTTGGCGCCAAGCCTTCCGCAATATTACCGAAGACAAGTTCAACAAAGAGTACAGATATAATGTGCGCCATGCATACGGCGATGTCGGTGGTGATACAAATCGCCGTGGTGGGGGGTACTCGCCTATGTCCTGCCAGAAGATTCTCACTGATACGGCGCCGGGACCGGGTCATGCACACGGCTGCCCGTACCGGCACTTTAGCCCTGAAAACTTGACAGCACTACTGCAATCGATGGGCATTAACGATCGTGCGACAATACAAGGCGTGCTACAGGACAAGGAGCAGCAAAAGTTCCACATGGGCTGCAACAGAGTGTTCGAATATGTGCACAAGAACGAGCTGAAACGGGCAAAGGATGAATCAATTTTAGCCCCGGCACAGTTGGATACTATTGTGCATCCCAACGAGTACTTCAAGCGGAGCTTTATTCTAAGTGATTTGGAAAAGTCCAAGGAGATGCAATCAGTTAAGACAGAGAGCTACTGAGTGGGTTGTTGGGGTATGGGATGCGATGTAGACCGGGGGAGAGGCTTATGATTTTCCCCTCTTCCAGGCAACAACTTGCTATTGGGTTATCTTGATTGGAGTTTTTGGGGCATGAGGTTATTCTGGACGCTTGCGTGGATTTACTAGTAGGCGGCCACCTTGTCTCACTTTATGTCGGTTCATGATGGGTAATATAAGATGCGGCTATTTGCAAATTCTTTACATATACATACATCCACATTCCGACCACTCAGGTATTGCATGTCTCGGGAGCCTTCCGATGGGAATGTTGTATAGATCTGAAATTTTCTTTGGAGACCTATCCACCAAGAATGAGCTGCAGAGAAATTGTTGAATGTGTAACTTGGCAGGAGTATCGTCGCCTTCAGGCCTAGGCTTTGTATGTGTAGTCATATGCGAGGCTTGTGCGACGCTACAGGGTCTCATGTATACAAGTTCTATGCGAGCTGTCAGGCTTGGTGAGGGAGCCATCTGTGTGCATGGTTCCTTGTTGGTGTAGAAGTGCAACATAAGAAGCGAGTTGTTTCCCCTACTTGGCTTGATAAACGGGAAGCGTGACGGATATTTGTCAAGGCTTCAAGACCACTGTCATTGGAACTAGTGGACACAGGCCCTTACCTTTCTGTCATAGTGCTCAAATCCAGTATATGGGGGTTAATCTTCGCCATGCCTAGGCATTCTACCGTACTTGAGCCAGATATGGTGTTCAGCGAGCGACAGATAGACATTATACACCAGAGTCAGGCCTATCTTGAGTCAACACAGTTCAGCCCCTCATCACCACACTCATCGCGGGCAGCCAGCAAAGGATCCTCCAGCCAAAGTCAAGACCTTCGGTTAGACACAACATCAATCATGTTACTGGGACAGCATTTTGACGCTGTCATGGAGCACGTAAAGACACAAATGGGGCAGCTCGAGAGTCAAATTGCACAAAGCACGTTGATGCAGCACAATGATGCGACGATTGCGATGGTAGATGCAGACGCAGAGATGAGACGCCTAGAGGGCTACATGATGCGAATGGATGAGTTGGAGACATACTTTGATGAGATTTCCAGTCTTCGTGATATAATCAAGGGGAATCGACAGCGTATCGCCCTCCTGGCACAACAGCTGGAGGAAACGCCTGAAGCAGAATCGAGGGCGGGATCGACGGACAAGAGGAAGACACACAAACAGGGAAGAAGCTCCAAGCATGGCCGGACGCCTTCATCTTCATCTTCTTCATCGTCGTCCAAGCATAGCGCTGGTGCATTATCAAGGCATGGCACACCGTCATCGTCGTCGTCGTTGAAACAGGCGTCCAAGAAATCATCCGGAAAGCGCTAACAGGTCGATCTATTGTTGCAGATTTGGCATTGCATTTGGCCCAGCATTGGCTTGGCCATCCCTGCGACGCGACGGCTTGTTGCTTGCTGGCTTGGCTGGGCCTAGTCTGGGATTGTTTGAAACGGGGCTTTTCCAAGTGTCGGTTATTGGAATTGAGACAGCCAACGGAAGGATGGTTAATGAATGCTTTGTTTTTAGCAGGGACCTACTGACCGCAAGAAAGCAGGGGAAGCTATGCTCTTGGTCAAGCTGGGCTCAAATCAAAGGAGGCTGATAAACGAGAGATTAAAAGTGGCTTGATGAGCAGAAAGAAAAGCAGAACAAACCCTAGACCCTAGACCCTAGACAAGCGTCTATTGATAGGCAGTTGAAATTGGATTGGGCTGGGTTGGGTTGTCACTTGACCCCCTTCCATTCAAGCCGGGGTTCATTGATCTATAACACCCAATAGGACAGCTAAAGTAGCTTTTTTTCTTTTTTTTTTTTTTAGCAATAAATCTAACTTTGATGACAGAGATTAGGCTTTGCGTGCGAGAAAAGAGACTTGGAAAGCAAGAAATATGCACCTTAGCCTTAGCACTCGAAGCAAGGTGCAAATTCAGTTGGGGAGGCCCTAGTCGGGCTCAATGCCCGACCTGCAGCAAAGTGTTTTTGTTCCTGCAGGACCTGCGATGAAATTGATTTGCCTCTATTGTTCTCTCTTCTAACAAGAGAAGATTTAATACTAGCGAGAAGGTTTTGTTTGTCATGGGTGTGAGGATTGGGACTATAAGCAGCAGCAAGATGTTGCTGATGTTCAAAGCCAGCAAAGCCAGTTGAAGCCGAGGCTTGATGACAACACATGCAGCTTAGCATATGTATAGGATTGCTCTTATATTCTGTGCCTGTGCGCGGAGGCTTGCTGCCTTGTCTTTCTGGAGAGGGAGAGTTAGGGCTGCTGTGAGTAATCTAGGGCGGCGGCATGATGACAATGGTGGTACACCGCATCGGGGGCAATAGGATGCTTGTATTAGCTGTATACGGACAGCCATGTTGTATGTAGACTCAAGCTATGCATGCATTTGCATAGTTTGAAGGAGGCTGGGCCCTATTCTATCTTGCAGAGCGGCAAAGACACGAGGACAAGCCCACGGGATAGGCAAGGAAAAAAAGAGAAAGCTTGGTCGCCTCAAACCTCCTCGCTCATGGATTTTTTTTGCTTGGCCTCAGCTCTTGACGGAAATTAGAGCTGAACGCGTCCGCCAGGTCGCGTCTGTCAGCGTTTGATACAACCCGCAGGTGCGTACACGTATCTAGTCTAGACTGGGCCCAAGCATAGACGGAGGCTACTGTTATCTTTCAGCCGGACAGAGGAGCAGAGAGGTTAAGGGAAGCAGCCCAAAGCAACAAGTAGAGTGAGAGACCAAAGAAGCCGTGCAGGAATGTTAGGATGGGATCAAGGCTCTAGACAGATGGTGACATGGCCACTCTGAGACGTGGGCGCAGTGAAGAGAGCAGAAGAGCAGACGAAGGACAAGCTTTCCTTCCCTCTTCCCTTCCTCTTAAGGAGAACGGACGGATTAGGAGGACAGCGGTCAGTCAGACTGCCCTGTCAATTGATGACCAGGTTTGGGCAAGGCCAGGCCAGGTCAGGCTAAGCCAGCGTCCCATTGTCCCGGTCCAAGCTGTCGAAGGAAAAAAAAGTGCAGCAAGCGAAGAGTTTTCGCTTTTGCTATGGGTTCTCGTTATTGCCATGACATGGCTGCTGCAGAAAACAGCAGGGCCCAGGCCAGGCCACAGGCCAAACGCGCTGTGATCCTGCTTCCTTTTCTGTTCTGCCACTTTCGTGTCTCTTCTTCTCTGTTGTTAGAAAAGCCACGGCTTCCTTTCTTCTTTGGTTCTCTTTCGTTCTCGCCATTCAGAGAATCCGGTGAGTTGGGTCGCTGGTCTGCTCTCTTTCTCCTTCTCCCCTTCTTTTCCTGGGTGCTGGACGTGCATTTCCTAGGCCCAGCCGAGGCTGGCCTTTGTTAGGCCTCTCCACAGCGTTGCTTGTCTCTTTATTAAGAGTTGTGTATGTGTGTATGTGTGTGTGTCTCTCTGTCTTGCTACTTGACTTGGCTTTACCAGGTCAAGACATTCGCTGTGTAAGAAAGATAAGAGGGATACTGCGGTCTATAGCGCTAGCTACAGCACCCTCACGTCACTAGCCACCCGTCTTACGACACGACATCCCCTGGAACAGGACACTACCGGCAGTCCTCCAGTGAAAGTACTCCCTGGAACAAGCCAACAGCCGGCTTGATAGCGCCCAAATATCTCCTTCAATAGCGCGCCCCCACTAGCCACCATCATTTTTTTCCTTGGACCATCACCAACAGCTGTGCCTATTTTTTGCTTCATTCAATTTTCCCAGCCATTTGCATTTGTTGCACACTAGCCAAAGGGGCTGAAAGGGACAAAAAAAGAAAAGAAAGCGCTTTCCATCAACATTCCAAGTGGCCCTTTTCATTCTCTCGATCGCAAGTCCAAAGTCTCAAACTAAATATTCTGTGGGAGGGCACTCTGGAAACAGACACTCTTTTGCCTTTTCCATGCTGCTTTTTTGCTTCTCGCACTAGTTACAAGACACTCTATCAAGCGTCCATTCCTCGCTTGCTGTTCCGTTCTTGGTGCTCATCGTGATTACGGCAGTTTCGTTTCATTCGCCTGTTCTGATTCCGGACATCCTCTATCGCTGGGTACGTCTCTTCTGTCTCTTGCCAATTGATAATACATCGGCTTGTATTGCTTGCTGCACTGTCAAGATAACATAGCCAGCCGAGGTCTGCGCCTGCCCGAGCCCGAAGCCTGCACTGAACTTTTCCTCTCTGACCAATCCCAGCTCGCCAGATCAACACCAAAACTCCATATAAGCTCTCTTCCCGCCTCATTGCCTGTCGTGGCGCACCAGGCCCACTCCATTGCACATCGCCAGCAGCCAGCCCAAGCCCAAGCCTTCCACTCACCAGCTTCGCCTTCCGCTTCTACCCCCCTCCGCAACTTCCGCACGCTCCAACCCTCACCAAAGTTCTACGAAAACCCGTCGCTCTCTGTTCCTGGATCGCCAACCCCGTCCAGCTACGCGCTGCGCCACACGCCCGTCCACAGAGAAGGCCTCTCGTCGTTTGCCTCACGCTCTGCCAATTACCGGTCTCTTGACAAGGGATCTAGCTCGCGCTCCCGCATCCACTCGCAGGTTCTCAGCGATTCAGACTCAGACTCGGACGAGGCTCTTACGGTCCCTGAATTTCCATCCCCTGAGAAACACGTGACGGCTTCAGACAACCTGGGTGGTCGCTTGTCAACCGCCCATCGCCATAAGCACTATCGTAGCGCCCTGCTCTTCGCTTTAGAAGAAGCGCTGCGTAGCCCGTATTCGTTTACGCCTGATCCTGTTGAAGAAGAGGCGAGACTCACCGAGCCCTACGGCATCCAGATTCCGCTCCCCGAAAACCCCCATACATCCGTATCCGTGGTTGTTCCTGAGGCTAAGCCCGTCTTTAGAGCCCACCGGAGAGTCAAGTCGCAGCCTCTGGTACCTCCCTCTGCTTCTCGGTCTGCATTTATCCGCCAGACCCCTAAGCCTCCCACCGCCGTGGAAACAATGAGCTCGCGTCACAAGACTACAGTGTCTAGTAGTACTGCGCCCGCGGTTTCTGCATTCGCAGCTGCAGCCGGAATTAAGAGCCCGACCCAGATTATGAAAGAGCGCCAGGACCGTGAACGCCGCCGTGCCGAGCAGAAAGAACAAGATTCCATGATGAGAGACCAGGAGAAGCGTCGCCGTGCCGCTGCGGAACACGAGCTGCGGCTACAGGAAGAAGCCAGAAGACGGAGTGCGGAACGCAAAGCAACCACTGCATCTGCTACTGCTGCTGCTGGCGGTGCAACATACCAATCCCCCAACTCACATACAAAATCATACATGTCGGCGAGCGCAGCTCAGCCCGCCACGCCCCGATCCCGCATCGCCCAAAGTACTGCCACAACCAATATTAATATAGACGCCAGCCCTGAAGCTGGCCCTTCATCCCAAGCCCCGCCTAACTCCAGCGGCTCAGGCAAGAGACAATCAGCCTCGCAGTCCAAGTCATCTTTTCCCCATGCCTTTGAGCGCTGGGAGGCTCTCTCCGCCCAGTGGGAGGGTGTCACGCGTCATTGGATCAGGAGATTGGAAATGAACGGCACTATGCTAGAAACCGACCCTCTAAGCAAGACATTATCGCGCCAGGTAACAGACCTGTCTGCTGCTGGAGCGAACTTGTTCCATGCTGTCGTGGAGCTTCAGCGCCTCCGTGCTAGCTCCGAGCGCAAGTTCCAACGCTGGTTCTTTGAGACTCGCGGGGAACTGGAGAGGATACAGGAAGAGAAAGCCCAGCTCGAGGCTGCTCTACGCGACGAGCAAAATGCCCGCCGCGAAAAGGCTGTGCAAGCGCAGAACACCGAGACTGTCAATATTCTGCAGCGCCAACTAGCTGAGATGAAGAAGGAGCTGACCATCTCCAAGGAGGAGGCACGCCGTGCATGGGAGGAACTTGGCCGTCGAGAACAGGAGGAGCGTGAGCGCACATTCTCGCTTCAAAACGGACAGCCCACAATCGTTGGTGGCGTCCAAGTGGTGCCCATGAGTGCCGGTAACAGTCGTCGCGGTCACATGACTCAAGCCCAAGCCCAACAGCAGCAGCAGAGTGAGCAGGTGACCGGAAGCTACACGCCGCCCCACCAGCCTCCTACCGCTACGGCTGCTGCTAACCCTGAGTATCCCGTCGAAGCTGACTCTCACTATCATAGCGGCTACGTGCTTGATGCCGCTGGCAACAGGCTTCTTGATTCCCGGGGTCAGCCCATCCCGTACGAGACGTCCGGGTCGCCATTGTCGCATCCTGATATGGACGATTACAACCTACCCAGCAGCAGTCGCACACATCAGGATTCAAGCCAGAGCCAACAACAGTACCAGGCCATGACCTCTGCTACTATGGGGTCTTCATCGGCCATGATGCAGCCGTCAGCATCACCAGCGTCATTTTCTACTCCACAAACATCAACCAGCCAGTCAGTCTCTGCAGCAGACAACCCGTATAGCGGGTCGTCGTGGGATATTCCAACGACACACCATCATTTAACACGGCTGAGCGATGTGTTGGAAGAGGAGGAGTCACGAACTACGGCGAGCCAGATCAGTCGAAGTTAGCCTGTTGCGTTTTGATTACTTTTTCCTCTATTGATCTATCCTTTCAGTTTTCTTTTTCCTTTCTAAGTCGCTTGCGTTTCCCCCTCCCCCTTTTTTTTTTCTCTTTCTTTTGGTTCGGTTTAGCCTGGGCTGGTTGATCATATTGCACGATTTGTTTTTACACCACGGCTTTTGCATGGGCCTTGTTCCAATATTGCGTGTTTTATACATAGTTGCTAATCCGGAGTTTTTGTTGCTTTCCCACCTCTTGGTGCGATATTACTGATGTGATTGTAGCCCACGACTGTCTGTATGTATGTCTCTATCTTTTCTGTGCAAGTGAATGCAAGCTGTGAGCTTTTCTTCCCCCTCTTTCTCGTTTGTTTTATTTTTCTTGTTGCTTTCACAGAGTGGTCTTTAGCGCATCTTCAAATGACTGCCCTGTCAGGCGTTGGAACACGTCTTTGTAGTTCTGCTCGGTCGCCTTAACAATATTCTCTGGCAGCTTGACACCTTCTTTGCCCTTCAGGCCATTCTCCACCAGATAGTTGCGTACAAACTGCTTGTCGAAGCTGTCCTGGTCACGTCCAACCTCATACTTGTCCGCTGGCCAAAAGCGGGACGAATCAGGTGTCAAAACCTCGTCAGCCAGCACGACCTCATCTGTTTTCTCATCCAGAGCAAATTCAAACTTGGTGTCGGCAATGATGATGCCGCGCTCAAGCGCATACTCTGCAGCGGCCGAGTACAGCGCCAGAGCCAGCTCCTCGATGCGCTTGGCGTACTTTTCGCCCCCGACCAGGGCAGCAACCTTGCTGGGGTGGATGTTTTCGTCCTTCTCGCCCTGCTCGGCCTTGGTGGAGGGCGTGAACAAAGGCTCCGCAAACTTCTGGCTCTGCTGCATCCCAGCCGGCACGGCAATGCCGTGCACCGTACCTTTGGCCTTGTACTCAGCCCATGCACTACCGCTAATGTAGCCGCGCACAATGGCCTCAACTGGGAAAATCTTCAGGCGGCGCACTGTCATGCTGCGGTGTGAGATAAGGGCGCGCTCGGTGGACGACAGAGAGGCAGGCGGGGTCAGCGAGACGACGTGCGTCTTGAGAGTGGGAATCAGGGTTGAAAGGACCTTGAACCAATGGGCTGAGGTCAAGGTCAGCACCGCACCCTTGTAGGGAATGGCGTTGTCGAGAACGACATCGTACGCGGAGATGCGGTCAGTCGAGACGAAGAGTAGGGTGTTGTCGTCAAGGCGGAACAACTCGCGTACCTTGCCGGTAGCGAGATGCTGTAGCGATGGAAGCTGAATTGAGGTGATACCGGCTGTAGACGACATAGTATGCTGCCAAGCGGCGATGACGTATGGATATGGATGGATGCGTTGTGAGCAATTATGACGCCACTAAAAGAACACAGAGAGGAGAGAAAAGACGTAGCTGTGAAAGAGTCGTCACCCCGACTTCGGCAGAATTTTCGGTGGAGCTTCTAAGTTACAGGCAGCTGGCCCCTCTGTAGTCTATATTACCCTCTGCAAAACCAGCGGCTTAGTGGCTCACAGAACTAGGACATTGCGCTAAGCAGGAAGTAGGTCAAACCAAACAATGCAGCAAGGCCATGGCCTAAAGTTACATCGCTATACTACAACACCAAGTTTAGAGGTGCGGAAAAAGAAAGGGAAACCCAAAACAAAAACAGCAACAGCAACAGCAGCAGCGACAACCACAACAGCAACGCCGGTATTTAAAGCCACTTATAGTCTCTCTCCAAACCAAGTTGAAGCGTTGCCTTTATCTCTACTTGCATCCCCATTTTTTCATGTTCAATACAAAATGCTGTGTGATGTAATCATAAATGCAATGACTTGTGAGTGGGGCGATGTGGGAACCTTGTCTAACAAGTAGTTGTGCCTGTCGTGCCAGCTGCCACCAGCTGTTCTTCTCTTGGGCTTCGTCTTTCTTCGGCCAAGTGACGCATCGCCAGCCTAGTAGACAAATACAAGCCATAAAAGCTATCAGGACCTGTGAAAACCATGGGCACACACCAACCCTTCGCTTTCATACTTCCATACACTACTCACCACCTCCTTACTAATCGGTTTTCCTTACAATGTCAAAAACGACTGCCGATTTTTTGAAGAGGCCTCTTTATCGTAAGTAAAACTAACGCCTGAGATGCTTGGACGAAGTTCTGATACTAACCTATGCCTTGTAGTCTATGACATCCCATCTCACATTCTAGATTCGCTCTCCGCAAAGGATGCGCCTGAACTTCAGAGAGAAGAGTCAGAGCTAACCACTGTTGTCCCTGTTGCTCCTAGCGACTCTCCAGTGGGGTCTCAGTCGTGCTCACTATGTTCACAGTCATTTGAGTCTATGCTGGACCAGCGCAGCCACCTCAAATCTGATCTACATAACTATAATCTACGGCAAAAGCTACGTGGCCTAGTTCCAGTGACAGAGGCCGAGTTTGAAAAAATTGTCGGCGATCTTGATGAAAGTCTATCAGGCGAGGATTCCTCTGACTCTGAGGATGACCAACAAGAGGGAAGCAAAGCGAGCACACTATCCGCTCTACTAAAACGACAGGCCAATCTATCAGGCTTTGCAAACCCAGGGTCTAGCAATGATGGCAACGGTGATGATAGTGACAGCTTAGCAAAAAGGGTGGAAGCCAAGACTCCGCTGGTGTGGTTCGAGTCACCACTCCTCCCACTAAACACATACTTTGGCGTATATCGAGTCATGTTTGGCCCTGGGGAATTATCTGACACTTCAAAGAGAATGGGAGCTATGAGAAGCAAGCAACTAGCTCCCATGCCTGCACCGAAGCTCAACAAGGACGGCAGCCCACTTACCGCTTACAAGGGTCCTCACATCTTCATGCTCATGATTGGTGGTGGCCACTTTGCCGCCATGGTGGTCGCTTTATCACCTCGCCAGATCAAGAACAACGCACCTGGGCCGCTAAACCGCGAGGCTACCGTTCTGGCTCACAAAACCTTCCACCGCTATACCACGCGTCGCAAGCAGGGTGGCTCGCAATCGGCCAACGACAATGCCAAGGGCGCAGCACACTCGGCTGGTTCTACGTTGCGACGGTACAACGAGCAAGCCCTAGTCGATGATGTGCGTGCCCTGTTGAACGAGTGGAAGCCGCTCATTGATACTGCAGAGCTGCACTTTATTCGCGCTACAGGAATGACAAACCGACGGACCTTATTCGGCCCGTACGACGGGCAAGTCCTCCAGGCGAATGACCCCCGAATTCGCGGTTTTCCGTTCAATACTCGACGTGCGACGCAGAACGAGCTGATGCGAGCATTCATCGAGCTGACCCGACTGAAGGTCAAGGAGATACTACCGCAAGAAGAGCGGCCTGAACCCAAGGCTTCTCTCGCACCAAAGACTGTCACCAAAGCCCCTGCCAAACCAGAGTTCAACGAGGAGGAAGAAACGGCGCTGTTGCACACAAGCCAGATCCAGGCTCTTATTCGCCGGTCAAAACTGCCCGCGCTCTTATCCTATTTCCAGATGAACAACATCGATGCTTCGTTTTCTTTTTTCCCGACCGATCAGCACCACCATGCTCCCACGGCCCTTCACTTTGCCGCCACACAGGGCTCAGCTGCCATCATCACTGGGCTTTTAACCCGTGCCAATGCCAATCCAACTGTGCCCAACGCCGAAGGACGCACCGCATTTGAACTTGCAGGCGACCGCGCAGCCCGCGATGCATTCCGAGTCGCACGTTCAGAGCTGGGTGAAACCACATGGGACTGGGCTGCAGCCAAAGTGCCTGCAGCCCTCTCGAAAGCTGATGCCGAGGCACGCTCGGAGCGGGAGCGCAAAGAAGCTGAGAGCAAGGAGGCCGAGCGACGCAAGACAGAAGAGGCCCGACTACGCAGGGAAAGTCCAGCTACAGTGACTTCTGCGGTGGGTAAGGATAAGGGCCTTCTAGGCTCAGTGGACGCCAAGATGACGCCGGAGGAGAGGCGTGAGAAAGAGGCGCGTGGGCTGACGCCAGAGATGCGCATGAGACTAGAGCGGGAGAGGAGGGCAAGAGCTGCAGAAGCACGGATGAAGGCCATGCGAGGTGGAAGCTAGGAGAAAGCCTAAGAGTCTAAGATGAGAGCCATTGTTTAGGATATGTTTTTTGCCTTTTTTCTTTTTTTTCTTTACGGGAGGCTAGTTGAATTGAAAAGGGTTATGCAGCAACTCGTGGTGAGGGGAGGCATATACGCAGAAAGAGAGGCCCTCCCTTGAAGTCAGCAAAGTTAGTGAGGTGAAGAAGAAACTCGGACATGGGATTGGTAGTAAGTTGCACTGACCGCCAAGCCAAGCCAGGCCAAGATCCAGATCCTAAGGCTTATTACATTACTATAAGCAGCCCTTACTTCAATTCTACTATTGCTTGATAAGATAAGAAGAAGGGGGTCCGGGAGAGTTTCGTCTAGGCTCAACTTGACACAGACAAGAACTGTGACATCTGTCGATGTTTCGAATAGTGGCTTCTTGGGGGTTGGGCTATGGTGGGTGGGTGAGGGAAATGAAGGACTAGAGTTGGGCGTCCTTGCTTCTAGTTGCCTGTCGCAAAGAAGAGGCTGAGCCATAATCGAGCAAGCCAATGCGCGAGGCGGGCATCAGATGCAGAGTTTTGGGGGGGGGGGGGGGGAGGGGGGGAGGGGGGGAGGGGGGGAGAAGGATGCTTGCCATATAAGGAGAAAAAGCATAAAGTGGGGGAAGGGAAAGCAGGTTAGCCGCCTTACTGCATAATAGTGCAGGCTAAGCAAGTTCCAAGCCTCTTTTCTTTTTCATTCTTTCGGTGAGCAGGTTAGTGATCACAAAGGAAGGTTACGGGCAATGCCCTTGTTCTATTCTACCTTGCCCCTGTGGCGGTGGGATAGTAGCCCCCCTATGTTGCTCGTTCCTATGATGGATGTTCTTGTCCAACGATACAAGAGAGAAGATGATATCACAAGAACAAATGAGCACGCATATGGACATGCGCTGGCTGCAGCTAGAGATGCAACTGCAACAGCAGCGGTCAGGGTAAATAGAACGGAAATTAGAGTCAGCCCAAGAGCCAGCGTTTACGAGAAGCGAATTCTCACGATAACAACAAGCCCCTCATTAATTGGAGCCTACTATTAAGAGAGAAAGTGATGAGAGTGACATGACAGGCTGGAAATAGAACCAACGAGCCAGCGGCACAGGGTTCTCGCACTCTATTGGTCTTATTGGACATACAGATCGGGGGAACACAGCGGGAAGGGAAGCACAATACGAGATACATAATTAAAAGCGAAGAGGAGAGTAGCAGTAGGATAGACAGGACGAGGGGGAAGGCGACGGTGTGGTCAAGAACGGAGCCTAGGAGGGGAAAGACAAAGAGGAGGAGGAAGAACAAAGTCTGGATGGGATTCCATTGAGCCAATTTCACGATGCATGGCTTAGAACTAAAACTTGCGGTGCGCTGCAAAGCAAATGGTACAGGTTGCTTTCTTCAGTGCTACCGAAAACAAATTTGGATCAAGGGAGGGGAGAAGGGACAGGGAAATAGAAACTGGGGGAGCCTAGATGATGAGAGGGGGGTGGGTGATCAAAAGGGGATGGGGGAGGCTTCTTTCACAGCCCACCTTGTCGTCGTAGTTGAATTGGGAAATGGAAGTCGGCATAATATCAAATTTCCTTTGCTTCCACTGTGCCTTTTTTAGTTCTTTGCTAACTGATGATTTGCCTAGAGTGGTTGCTTTCATAGGGAGAAGAAATGGGTGGTGACGAATCTTGCCTCCCCCTTGCTGGACCCAGAGTTGTAGCTTGGGGAGGGATGCGGTGAGATGGGATCAGTTGAAGCTGGTGCAGACTTACCTGAGCTAGACTAAGAAGTGTGGAAAGCATGACATAGGGATGAGAAAGGGGACTATGGGGGTGTGGTGTGGTGTGGTGATGATGTTTGGAGGAAGAAGAAGAAGAGGAAAAAAATATTGGGCAAATACTAGAGGCCTCATACCACATGGTGTCTAGCAAAACAGGCAGTCACTAAGATTAGGGTTTTCCTCCCCGCCTCTCTGCCCTCCGTCCGCCCTCCACTTCTGTTCACGCTCTGCTCTCTCTCTCTCTCTCTCTCTCTCTCTCTCTCTCTCCCTGACTCTCTTTCCATCCTCTCTCCGTTCTCTGCTCCCTCTAACTCCTTGCTACACCAGTCTAGCCCAACCGAACAAAACAAAAATAAAAAGAAACACACCTTCTCGTATTTTTCATCTCCCGTCCAGCACACTATTCGCCTCCAGGCACAAATTAAAATGAGCACACGAACTAGCAGCCATTAGTCCTATTATTGGGGATACTTTCATTTGTGCATCCGAGCACAGCTGGACGAAACACCAAGTGAGTGCTAGCATAGGCAAAAGCGCAGGCATGGATTATGGGCGGTCGGTTGGACTTGTATGCTAGCTATCCTATCTATGCCCAAGGCGAGGCTGGGCATAACATAAACTAACAGTAGACTGACTAGGTGGAGCAAGTCAAACAGAAAGACACACAAAAGAAGGGCACAGGACACAGGAGGGGCTGAGCTTGGAGCCTCCAGGCCAATTGACAAGGAGCACAGGCCATGGGGCTACATCAAGCAGGTCCTTCCCATGCTCACGATCAGGATCTCAGGGCTCAAGCTTCATTGCCAAGAAACATGACAATTGCATTTAATATGCAGTGTTCATAGCAGCAGCATTGACCAGAGGGTGACTTTGGAGAGCCACGCGTCCATAGGAGAGACAGAAGGCCTTTGAGGGAAGAGAGAAACAATCCTATCCAGAGATGGTATGGATACTGTTCAGGGCCTCTAGGTCTATTGGACGCCCAGGATACAGAGTCTAGAACACGTAAGCAGGAGCCTCAAGTGATATACCAGGCCTAGACCACTATATCTCCAGGGCCAAACAAGCGCTAAAAACAATATTCTCGCCTATCCCAATAAGCTACGAGCAAGCCAAAGCCCTGCTTGCATACTGATAGCAAGCCGGCGATAATAATCTGGCTGCTGTCAACCCCAGGCAGCCTGGGGCCAGGCTTTTGCTGTTTTTATTTTTTATTTTTTATTTTTTTCTTTGTTCTATATTCTTTGCCCTCAAGGCTTCGGCTGGTCTGGTCTGGGCTTCGGGCTTTCGGTTATGCCTGCATGTTATTTGGCTTCTTTGCTGGCGCCTGGATGAGGGATTCTGCATATACGCTCAACCACCCCATTAGTCCTGGAGCAAGAACTAACTTGCTCTTTGTTGTTACTTCCAATAGCCAACTGGATACGAGGCAAGGGCCTGTCGGCCCGCTAGGCTTGCCAGCAGAAGAAAGCAAAGCAAAGTTGAAAGACAAAAGACAAAGAAAAGGCCCGAGAGAAGGAGCAGGACAGAAAACAAGGCCTGAGAGTTCTGCATGCGCCACAACTGACAGCTGAGGCTGGAAGAGTGGAAGAGAGCCTGCCCTAGCAGCCAACTCACACGCTCTAACATGTTGCCATACGAACCATGCTGTATGTCTGTTAGTGCACGACCTCGGACCAGATGGATTTTTGTTTCCTGTTCCTTTGGTGTGCTCGGAGGCTATCCTCCCCTCCGTCTTCAATTTTATGCACCTTTTGGGACTGTCTTGGGTTTATTCAAGGCGAAGAGGCCTGAGCTTACTGCATCTCTCAGACATGAGTTACAGGGCCTGCAATAGGGATTTAGCGGTCCATATTAGTAGATGGTTATCTGAAAATACAGCGCTGTATTGGGGGCTAAGACACCGCTAATATGAGCGCTTTTTGCTATTGAAAGAGATGAAAGCTCTCGAGCCTTCTCACCTATGTACAGGTCGCCTCGCCAAACGAGAGCAATATCAAGCCCAGGCTGGAGCTGGATAGCCAATAACTAGCTCCACTTAGGCTAAGAACGGGGCTACAATATAGGCCGTCACCAAGGTAGCTAGCCAAGAGCAGGCAGCTAGTCTACATGGCTCTCCTTTTCTTTTTCTTATTTCTTTATTGTGATTATGCACTAAGAAACTGGTAGAAGCCAAGCTCTCTTTTTGTTTGTTTACAACATAGGATCTTCCCGTACTATTGACTGTTTAGCGCATATCTCGGAAGATGACCACGGGCGGGCTACGGAGAACGCGAGAAAAGAAGATGCCGAATTACTCCTAGCTCGCTGTGTTCAAGTAGCTGGCAAGCAGGGGCCCATGAATGGGCTCGCAGTAGAGCCTGACTGGCTGACTGGCTGCTGGCAGCTTGTCGACATCAAGACCAGGCAGGCCCTTGATCTCTCTTGCTCCAGCTGAGATCTACAGGCAAGCAGGCCTTATTTACCTCGACTCTTTTTATTTCAATCTTGTCTCCAAACAGCCAGCTGCAGTCTATAGCGCTAGAATGGGACTAGAAACCCCAGGCGTTCCAAGCTCGTGAGGGATAGGGTCCAGGGTCGGCTGTTTAAGGGTCATGGGAAGAGAAGAAACAAATAAGCCCCCTTGCCATCCTTTTTTCAGGGACCTTTGAAAACTTCTAGCGGCTTGTTCCTAGCTTCAAGAAACATCTAGTTATTCAGCCAAGAACGCCCCTCTTCCCCTCCAAGGCCCGAGTCACCATTGACTACTGGCTAATAGCCAATAGCCTGCAGTCGCCGGCACCGCCAGACAAACACAAAACACATCCTCCTCCTCCCCCAATGAGATCACACTAGCGCTAGTTTGTGGGTACGGTTGCTTCTGCGCTTCCTTGCTTCCTCTAGTACAGCCCAACTAGCATCTAACATCTCAGAATCAGAGATCCAAGCCAGCGAACGGGCGTTGCATGAGGAGGAAGAGGAAAAGAGAGAAAAATCCTAGGCAGAGAATGAAAACAAAAGGGCACTTAAACGATCACTTCTGTGTTGGGGCTAGCTGGGTATCGGTTCGTAGCGTCTGTGTTGTACATGTTTTCTTTTCCCTTTTGGTTTCTTCTCTAGTTTCTTCCTGGGCGCATTTTTAGTTGAGATTGGATCCGTGTTCTGGTCCTTTCATTTTAACCAGAACAAAGGGAGAAGGGAAGGGGGAAAATGTTTTGGCTCTGCATGTTTGTTGTAGGCTTGTGGTTTGGGCGTGTGCGTGCGCCGTGTGCTGTGCTCGGCTTGCTTACTCTTGCCTTACCTCTGAGGCCTTGAGCGCTTCATCGTAGTTCTTGTCATTGATGTTGCAGCGGAGGGGTATATCCATATGGTTTGTCGCTATACGATCGACAGCGACAGAGAAGCAGCTAGAAGTCTTAATTCCGTCTCGGACCACATTCACTGCTCTCTGTTCGTCCTGTCTTGGGATTATCATACAGGCCCCGGGCAAAAGATGTGTTGCTTCATGCTGGCTCATATATCAACAGGCCCAAGCTGTCAAGCTTTGTTCTATGATCGACGGTCCTCAGCGCAGCATGATCATCCCGCTTGCTAATCGCCATTTGCTTAGCTGTACGTGTACGGTCCACTTTCGAGTTGATGGGTGTATGGCCCCGATAACAACACGATGTACGACAACGGCAACAGCGCAAACGTAGAACAGGATTGGCTACCTGTCTGTCTGTCTGTCAAAACATGAAACAAAAGCAGAAAGTAGAGAAGAAGAGAGAGACCAAGACCAAGAGGAGAGGGAGAGGGGAAGGGAATCAGTCCTATCACAAACCAAGCCTTGTCCTGACAGGACACCGGCCCTTATCCTAGTCTGTAGAATAACCTTGCTGAAAGTGTTTTGTTTTATCTCCATGAGAAAAGAAAGACCTAGCAAGTCAGAGACTTGGGCCGGCCGGAAACGTAGCGCTACAGCGTAGCAACAAGAGCAACAAGCAGCGTTAAGCCAGAGGTAAGAACAACAGGAAGGAAGTTCTAAAAATAGCCCGAGCGCGATGGGGAAAAAGGAAAGAAGATGTAAAAAAAAAGAGAAAAAAAAGTTCCCAAGGCTACCTGAAACGCGGAGCTGTCTAGTCTCCACAATTGCATGTAGCAAGTGAGAAACAGCAAGGGCAAGGCTGAAAGTGGAAGCTCAGGCAAGGCTAAGGGGGAAAAAGAGGAGGGCCCCTCTCTTGGTGGCTCTGTACCAAAAAAGAATGCTACACAGAAGCACACTGGCAGACAAAAAGCAATGATGAAGGCTGTGCCTGTTTCATCACTTGAGCAGAAAGTGCTCAGCTAAGCGATATAGAGGGTTTCAATGACAAGAACGCCAACATCGACTGATCACCACTGGCCGCCCTCTTCTGTTGTCCTGTTTGGCCTTGCCTTTCCCTGTCTGTCTTGGATTCTTCGCCGCCGCCGCCGCCGCCCCCCCGCACTACCAATACTCGACGACAGGATATTTTTCTTTCTTGCTCTTATTTTCTTCTTCTCGGACACCCGGAAAAGGAATAAGGGCGTTTGGCGGGTGGGGCTACGAGAAAAAGAGATGCACCCGCCTGCAGCCGACACACAGTAGTATCCAAGAGGGAGACATGGTAACAGGCAACGGGACGGTAACAGTGGCGGTGACAGAGGGGTTTTCCCTCTTTCTGCCCCCCCCCCCCACACATAAGCGCTTTCCTGCCACTTGAACCTATGTTTGTGCTTGTGTTGCTCACAAGACAAAGCACTTAATCTTAGGAAACACTGGCGAGGCCTTGTTCTACAGCCGTCTATATGCCTGGACAGCACAACAAACGGCCCAGAAATTTATCTCTCAAAGGAAGCCAAGAGACGTTTTGCAGGCCAGCCTGAAAAGCCCAAAAAAGACCCCTAATCCTATCGAAACACTAGTCGTGACGTAGGGCTTTGCCCAGCCAAGGAAGACCCGATGTTTGGTTCCAAGACAGAACAGGCTTAGCTAGCAAGATTGGGACTGGCTAAGGAGCTAGCAAAGGGATTGCCGGAGACAATATCCCTTTGGCTCCTTTCTGTTAGGCGCCGCTATAGGTCCTGCTCAGGGCCGGCCTCGAGCATCTCTCTCCTTTGATGCTTCCCCCCCTCCGGAAAATAAGCATTAACACTATTTCCAAGCTTAAGCGGTTAAAGGTTAGAAATTCAGCAACGCCTGATGCTGTCTCCATCCACCTTGGCGGTCGATGCTCCTAGGTCCTGTCGTCTGTCTGGTTGCTACTGGGTGTGGTTGTTCGGGCAAGGCTGTGCTTGTTTCACGCTTGTCTCTGTCCAGCTCGCCAATCCGGGCAAAAAAAGCAAAGGAGCAACTAAGCTTTGGCCGAGCCTGAGCCTGAGCCTGAGCCTGAGCCTGAGCCTGCAAGCCTAAGCAAACTCTGTAACTGGAGCTAAAGCCACTCAACTTGGCCAAAACTCAGCCGGATCAACGCTGAGTTTCTGCCTCTAGAACAGTCCCGTTTCTTATTCTCATTAAACTTCAGGTGCCTGCGTCTGGGTCTTTGAGTTTGAGGCACAAGCACTGGCTTCCTGTGTAGCTGTGTCGTTCTATCACTAGCTAGGCCGTGTCTATCCTTTGTCCTCCCCGCCGCTTTCTCTGTGGCAACCCTGGGCTCCCAGTCTAACCCAAATGAACGCTTCGGCAGCCGTTACTCCGTACCTTCTTTCTCTTTTTTTTTACATGCTCAAAGAAACTGGGAAGGAAGTAGCAAGGGGCTGTTTCCTCTTGGACGGGTGTAATTGCAACCCTTGGTCGAAACAGCAACCCTAATATTGTTCCACATGAAGAGGGCTGTGCTATTCATAACACCTCATGTTCTCCTTTTTTATGTACCATTTGCAGTATTATATTGGACGGAATTCTGTACCTGGTCCAATAAATGGCTCTTAGCACGGAACAGAGCCTTTCTGGCTGTTGCTCGCTTAGAAATCTGAAGGGAACCTTTTCGTTCTTTTTCCGGTGCGTATATGCACTTGTTGCGAGAGGCTAGCCGGGCTATTGGGGGCCTTTTTTGCATTGAAAAAAAAGGGAATAAAATACAAAGACAAAAAGGACGAACCAGCACATCAACTCTTCTGATTCATCACAGCCAAGGGACATAAAAAAACAAGCTAAAGGATCAGGGGTAGCAGTCATTCAGTCACTCAAAGCAGCCAATGATTGGCTGGGCGGCGGTCTAGACTCAGAAGCCTAGCGCTACCTTTAGCTTGCTCTGAAGCTCAAAGAGGAGCACAATAATACCAATACTAACTAATACTAATGTAATAGCCAGCACAGCTCAAGTGTGGTATGAATGGACGTGCGAGAGAACCAAAGACTGAAAGAATAAGAGGAGCCAGCGGGAAAAGCCCACCGCTAACTCCGGGTCGTCGATAGCTCTCTTTCTCCTTCTGCCCTTACCCCTCTCCCGCTAAAGGCGACCATCTGCCCCTAGACAGATAGACAAAAAGAGCGCTCCCCGGATAGGAGGTCTACCCTGACGGACAGAACTCAAGATCACTGACTAGGCTTATCCACGCGCGGGAAATACTACGGACATGTATGTGTGTGTCTGGTCTGTATCTGTGCTAGCAGTAATATTTGCCTCATATCATCCTGCAGCTTGCCGGCCCCCGTCAGTTCCCATTTTGGTTATGCGAGGGAGAGCGAGCAAAGGGAGGGAGAATCAGCCAGAAAGAAGGAAAAAAAGATAGGCACTATTCTTCGTTTCGACCCCTTTTCTGTGCTGTCATATTGGCTTACTAGAAAGAAAGAAAAAGAGAAAAAGGAAGTGCTTGATGACAAAAGCCCGTGGATAATGGGAGACTCATACCCCAGCAATGCCAGCGGCCCAGGCCTGCACACCGGATCTGTCTTAGACGCTGGGCTTGTTGTACGCGCTGGCTGAGCACCTCTATAGTTCTTTGGCACCAAAGCAGGGTGAACTGGGCGAACTGGGTGGGCTGGTGACACGGGCTTTGGCTTTTGGCTCTTGTTCTTCGTCTTTCATCTTAGGCCTACACTACGGCTCCAAGAAGGAGAGAAGGATGGGCAAAATGAGAGAACAGTGTAAGGATAGGGAATGGGGGGATGGGGAGTGGAAGGAGGGTTGTGGGAATACAGAATAGGACTAGTGTCAGGGCTAGGGAAAAGCATAGAGGGGTGTAAAAAAGGGTGTGAAGATGCAGGGGTGAAAGAAAGGGGACGGGGTGGGGTGTGGCCATGAGCTAGATGTTGTCGGTTGATTCTACTGTCATGGATCCATGGGAGGAGGGACACGGCCCCCTCCAAGTGTTCAACCACACACGAGGGCAGAGAGCAAAAGAGGCAGAGTATGTTGGCGAAGGAGACTGAGAGAACAAGGAGAAGGGTCGCTCCCACCAATACGGGAAATGGATATATAGCACCCGAACCTCCCGCCTAATCTGTTATTTTGTTTCTTCTCTACACCACAAGCTCTCTCTCCCCCTTCTCTCTCTCTCTCTCTCTTGCCTTTGGGTATCACTCTTTACACAGTCAAAGTCACTCGTTTTGCTTTGACAACTCCCTCTTTGTTTATACAACGTTCACTGGTAGAACGATAATACTTGATACTTGCTATCACAATCCACTCGCTCATACTTATTTGCCCACTGTTTATATTCACTTCTCTTAATATTTTACCCCCCTCTCTTCCTACATTCACAATGAAGTCTGCTGCTGTTATTGCGGTCGCCGCCGCCCTCCTCGGTGAGGCCTCGGCCACCTCCAACTTCGGTGGTTCCAAGAAGTACTCCACTCCCGCCAACTGCGACAACAAGTGCACTGAAGCCCAGCAGGGTGGATTCAAGTGGGACAACATGCCCCTTGGTCAGGTCGAATCGTACAACGGCTTCGAGTTCAAAGGTTTCACCTGCGAGAGCAGCTTCAACACTGGCAAGACCATCAAGGGTAGCTGCGGCAACAAGAAGGAGACTTCTCCTAAGATTGGCTGCGACGGCACCACTGTCGAACAGTTCTCCATCAAGACCTTCAACGTCAAGCCTGAGTTTGACTGCGACCTGGAGTTCCACTTCGACATGCCCGACGGCAGCAACTGCAAGACCCGCTCTACCTGCTCCAAGTACGGTACCTCGGTTCCTAACAACCAGTGCGGTGGTGCCAAGAACGTGACCGTTGTCTACCCCGACCAGTCTGACAAGCCCTCTGGTAACTGCAAGGTCGAGATCCCCGAGATCTCCTTCGACTGCAATGGCAAGGTTCCCGGTGTCAGCAAGACCACCAGCGTTCCCGTTGCTACTTCCACTTCCACCTCCAGCTCGGTCAAGCCCACCTCCAGCCTGACCACCAAGGTCAAGACTAGCAGCACCGCTACCACCACCACTCCTGCTAAGACCACCAGCTCCAACAGCCCTCTGGAGTCTTCCAGCTCTTCCGAGACCACTCCCTCGTACGGCAAGGAGACCTCGTCCTCTTCCTCGTCTGCTTCTTCCAGCGCTTCCAAGACTACCCCCTCGTCCAGCAAGGAGACTTCTTCTTCTTCTTCCAGCTCGGTCGCTTCTTCCAGCAGCACCACTACCACCCCTGCCGAGAAGACCACCAGCTCCAACAGCCCTGTGAAGCCTTCTAGCTCGTCTGAGACCACCCCCTCGTACGGCAAGGAGACCACCTCCACTGTTGTTGAGTCGTCCACCATCACCAAGACCACTGCTAGCCTGACCACCACCACCTCTACCTCCACCTCCACTGTTTACTCCACTGAGACCACTGAGGTTCCTGTCGAGACCACCAGCACCAAGGTCTCCACTACCTCCACCAACGGCGTCGTCACCAAGACCTCCACTTCTTACGGTGTTGAGACCACTGCTTACACCACTGAGTACCTGAAGACCTCTACCATCTTCACTACCCAGATCAAGACCATCACCTCGTGCGCTCCCACCGTCACTGACTGCCCCGCTGCTGAGAAGACTTCCGTCCTGGTTGTCACTGACACTGTCATCCTGAGCACCACCATCTGCCCCGTCACTGAGACCCGTGTTGCCACCACCACCAAGGCTCACAACGTGCCCGTTGTTTCCACCATCCCTACCTATGGTGTTACCACTGTCACCTCGGTCGGCACCACCACCTCCACCATCTCCAAGGTTGTTTCCTCTGAGGTTCCCGTTGTCTCCACTGGTGTCTCTACCAGCATCGGCTACACTACCTCTGTCGTTTCCTCCTCCAAGCTGGTCTCTTCTTCCCAGCCCGTTCCCACTTCTCCTGCTGGCCCCAAGATTGACTACCCTGAGCTGGTTCCCTCTTGCCTGAACACCTGGATGGACGCTGTTGCCTGCTCTGGTAACACTGATGCCAGCTGCTACTGCCCCAACGCTGAGTTCATCCAGAACGTCTACGACTGCATCTACGCCAACGGTGAGAACGACGACGAGATCAAGAAGGCTCTGCTGCTGGTCCAGGGTATCTGCGCTTCCCACGTTGGTACCAACCCCTGCGTTGTCACTGGTGTTGACAAGATCGTTCCCGTCCTGAAGGTTGTTGAGGAGCCCAAGATGCCCGTCTACGCTACCGTCACCATCACTGCCACCACCGTTGTTCCTTGCGAGCCCACTGGTGTCCCCTCTGTCCCTGCTGGTGTTCCCTCGGTCCCTGCTGGCACTGCCCCCGCCGGCACTGCTCCCGCTGGCACTGCTCCCACTGGCTCTGTTCCCGCTGCCTCCACTCCTGGTGCCTACTACCCCACTGGCCCTGCCCCCACCTCCTCCGTTCCTGACATTACTTCGTACACTACCAAGACTCTGACCTCCACTGCTACCATCCCCGTCGTTGACTTCCACACCAACGATGATGTTGTCGACCTGGTCCCTGCTCCCACCAACCCTGCTGGCGGTGTCTACACTACCAGCTACGGTATCCCCGTCCAGTCCAACTCTCCCATCCAGCCCTCTGGAAACGACTACGGTGTCCCCGTTGAGTCCAGCACTCCCGTTGCCCCCGGTGCTCCTGAGGCTCCCGCTGCCGGTCCTTCCGGTGGTGCTGCCTCTTCCGGCCTGGGTGCTGGCCCCACTGGTGTCCCCGTGACTGCCGGTGCCTCCAAGATGACTGGTGCCAGCGTGGCCATCGCTGCCCTGGTTGCTTTCTTCGCCGCTCTGTAAATACAGATCTCTAGATATTGAATCGGAAATAAAGGCAAGCCCAACGTGTCGCTATTGCGGGATGCCTGAATACTCACGCAGTGTGCCGTGTTTGCTCTGGCTCTTGTCTTTCCAACTCCTTCCATCCAACAAAGCCACTTTCTTTTCTTACGATCCTTACGATACCCGTTATTACATGCGTCTTTGACACTGTCGGGATAGAACTGTGGATTCTTGCAGTTGTGTCTTTTTACCTGGGCTTCTCGCTCGGTCTTTCCCTCAGGAAGTCGTCCCTTTCCTCTCGCTTTTGTCTTATTCCACTTTGTTTCCCCTTTGGGATACCCGGTTTGCGTCTGGATTGTCAAGCTTAATCTCAGCGTTGTCAATCCTCTAGTAGCTGCTGCTGTGCTCTTCACTGTGTACATATATCGGGGACCGGTTCCCTATTCTCATCGGCTGTTTAGAGCTGATGGAATGGAGCAATTCTCCAGTGGCGCTTGCTATCTAGTTTCAACTGCTGCATTTTTTGCTTGGACTCTTCATTTTGAGGGAGACGATGATCAATGGCACTTGGGGGGTTACTGGATCACAGAATCGACGGCTATGGCAATCTTTCGGAGGGGTTCAGACTTTAGCGATGAAGCCTGGACCGGAAAAGACGGAAGTGCACAGCATTGACAGCCTGTTCTGTGTCTACCCATAATTGCTCACCCTTACCATTTCCTCTGTGCTTTTCTTTTTTCCTATATTTCCTTTATCTATATCTGTTTTCTATTAGGTAGCGAACCAATGCTGCTGGACATAGTAAGGTCTCTTCTAACCGCACGGTCAGATTTGGGGCCTCTTAATGAGCGATGCTCGATGTCCAGTGGCTGGCTTCGATTGGCCTGCAGCTTCTTTTCTTTGTGTATTGTTTGTTTGCTTTTCTTTTGTCAGATAACTTGTTCCGGGAGAGAAAATCTTTTGTAGATGGGCAGGTCATAGCTTACTTTGCAGCGTTGACTCTTCTGGTCTCGTGGCGTCATTGTAATAGTAATACTCAGAGCTTCAAGAGAGACTTTAAAAAACTTGCATCCCTCCAACTGTGATTAAAATTCAATGTCTACTTAAAGGTCTAGACTCCCCAAAGCTGCTGATGTTGGTGGCTTGATCTAGTGTGTTTATCGCCTAGCTGGTAACGCTGTCTCGTGCTGCTACTACCACTACTGCCTCTCCATCTCCGTCAATCCATTCTGACCTCTCGGTCTTCAACCTCCTCTCAGAGGCTAGATATATCATCCCGTAGATTGGGCCAACGACAACTCCCCAGCAATACACTCGTATCCATGATCTGTCTTGGTCCCGGTAGCACCGCGTGCCCCAGCCAGCAAACCCGGCCCCAACCCAGTTGGCTAGGAATTTCCATGCTGCTTCTCGCAGCGACATCTGCCAGTCTGACGTATCAATAAGCCAGAAGCCACGTTCCAGTGACTCAACTTTACGGCTTGTCTTGAATTTGAAGCGGTCTATGATGTTCAGGTCAGCTGATACTTGGTGCAGTTTTGCCGTGATCAGGTCCTCAGGCTGGATTTCTTTGTCACAGATGTCTGGCTCGGGCGAATAAATCTCTAGTGCGTCGTAGAACTGTTCCTGAAACTTTCGTTGCGATGTAGATGTTGTGCGATTTTGATCTTGTAGCCGGCGTTGTGCTTCCGCTCGGGACAGCGGTTGTCTCATGACAGAGAACTGTGAGAGTGGTCCTGTGTCACTGGTAGTTTTGGTGAGGGTTCGTGGGCCATTTTCAGTGGTCTCAAGCTCGGAACATGAGCGCTGCAGTGGTGGTTGATGGTGCCGCTTAGCGGGTGCTTGGCGTTGCGGCCTTGGTTCTGGGAAGCTCTTGGTGAGACTTGCTTGCGGCTTTTGAGATATAGATAGCGGCTGATCTAGAACTGCAATGGACGATGGAATGGTCTCTAGCTCATCTCGTGATGGCCCTGAAGATGCCGGGACAACTTGTTCCAAAGGCGAAGCTACCACAGGACCAGGACGCCGTGACGCGTTATCCGTCATCGAAGCCCCTGGACCGCACATGGCATTGTCGCCGCGGCTTTTTATAGTTGCGTCCCCCCCCAAGTTGCACTGTTTTTCTGCAAAGTACTGTCGCGCCCGCGTCGGCGAATTGAACTCCTCTATTGTGATGTCTTGGAACTCGGAGTAGGAACCTGGCTCTGCGGCCGACGACACTGGGGACGGCAACTGGGTATCGGAGACGTGGGAAATTGACCCATTTTCGGAGACCAAAGGGCTGGGCGCACCTTCTTGTCTTTCCACTAGTTGTTCGTTTCGCAGCGGTGTCATCCGAATGCGTGGCGAGTCTGAGTTATCAAGCACGCTTGAAAACGAAGCCTGTGTGCCGCCAAATATCTCCATGTCATCGCTACACGACAGTTCCTGGCTAGAGTATATGTGATGCGAAGAGCATTCTGGCCCTGGTATCTGGGCCGTGGGAGTCACCACGTCGATTCTTAACCCGGGAACAAAGTCGAGGTAGCCCCGGGCAAGGCTATGATAGTATGCGCCGTCAGCAGCCGTACTAGGTGCATCTAAATGCACTAGAATTTCTATGTCTGCGCCCGTGGTATTGGCCATCAAATTAAGAGAATAAAGGGGCAGCCAAACGCAAAATAAGGGCAGTGTCATCCAGCATGTGTCGTTGGAATAAAAACGCTCCAGGCAGAAGCACCGATAGCAAGACTGTCGTACTATGCGGCTGTCGGGGTTACACAGACCCATAGTCACGGCGCCTAAATGCCCCACTTTGTGCCTTCCCTAAAAAGAAGAAAAAGAAAAACGAAAAGACCGAAAGTATTTGGTCGTTATTTAAGCCAGCTTGACTAGAATATCACTAAAGCACAACAACGCAACAACATTGCCTGGCTTGGACGCTATACAAATCTGCACCTGACAGACTACATTTGCCGCCTCAGAAAGCCAGGGATCTCTTATCCCATTGCAAGCGCCTCGCACTTTTTCTTTGACTCCCCTTCTCTCCTTTTCTTGCGTCTTTCTAAGCTCGAGCCCCTGAGTCTAGCTCCCCCGAATCAACCTGCTCAACATGGCCTCTGCAAACCAGCCCGTTATCGATCTGGGCAATGTCATGGTGATTGGCGGCAATGGGTTCCTCGGCCACCATATCATAGCTCAATTGCTCGACTCGCAGCGCTGGTCGACGTCTTCCGTAACCGGCGTCGATTTGCGGTGTACACGTAACCGCGTGGAGGGCGCCGAGTATAGCGAGTGCGATATTACCGATGCTGCCAAGTTGTTGACTGTGGTGGAGGCCGTAAGGCCCGACGTCGTCATCCACACCGCCTCGCCAGCAGCCCAGGGCGACTCGGATGTTCACAAGAATTTGTTCAAGAGGGTCAATGTCGACGGCACTGCGTGTGTGATCGAGGCGTGCCAGAAGGCCGGTGTCAAGGCCCTGGTGTACACTAGCTCAGCTAGCATTCTTAGTGACAACGTCAGCGACCTGTTGAATGTTAACGAGGAGTGGCCTGTAATTCGCGGCGCTGCTCAGTCCTCGTACTATTCTGAAACCAAGGTAAAAAAGATACGGACGTAGCATTTCCCGCCTCTCTATGCTCTCTACTAACCTTTGCTACTCTGGTCATTCCACACAGGCCGAAGCCGAAGCCCTCGTTCTTGCCGCCAACCGCGCTGCGCCATCAAAACTGCTGACCTGCTCGATCCGGCCCAGCGGCATCTTTGGCGAAGCCGACGGCATGACGACTAAGCACACCGTTCAGATCTACCGCGACGGACGCACCAATGTGCAGGTTGGTGACAACAACAATCTGTTCGATTTTACCTATGTCGGCAACGTGGCGCATGCGCACCTTCTCGCCGCTCGTTTGCTGCTCGCCACAGCCGCATCGACTACCATCCCGTTGGACACGGAGCGTGTCGATGGCGAGGCCTTCCTGATCACCAACGATGAGCCCATATACTTCTGGGACTTTTGTCGCGCCATATGGAACGCTGCCGGCTCAACCAAGGGTACGGAGCATGTGTGGGGTCTGCCCCGCGGTGTCGGCCTTCTCATGGGCTATGCTAGCGAGGTTGTCTTCTCGATCCTGCGCAAGCCCCCGACGTTCAATCGCCAGCGCATCATCTATTCAACTATGACACGCTACTTCAATATCTCCAAGGCCAAGTATAGATTGCGATACAGCCCCATCGTGTCGTTGGATGAAGGCATTAAGCGTGCAGTGGCTTGGTCGTTGGCGAATGACCACAAGTCGCCCAACTAAATAAAAACAAGTACACTGGTGTTTGTTGGTTGTCCCTTTTGCTTGCCCTACCCTTCTACCTACTCTATCCTGCTGCAATATGCCATGATTTTCACGTCAAGCCGTACTACATTACATATATACTCTTTAATTTCGTCTCAATAAATAGCCAGTCCCATATTGTCCTCAACACTTATCAACATCATAACTTCTGCCGGTATAGGAGCCATCATTATTGCATTGACATATACAAGCCCTTGTAACAGGACAAGATGCGCGCATACACTCGCAACTAAACATCAGGACATGAAGAGAGAGAAAAGAACAACCCAACAACTGATAAGTTGAGGATTCAAATGAAACATTAAACTTGGTATAAAGGACATCATAACAAAAAAGGTACGAAGACGTCATACCAGGTTAAGGACAAAAAAAAGAAAAGAAAAAAAAAGGAACCGGTAAGCTTTGAAGTTCGGCGTCGCAAAAGAACCAGAAAAAAGAAGAAAAGAAAAAAAAAAGGAACAGCCCTCCCCCGTTCTAACTTTGAGAACGAATCAAAATCAAGAAGATAACAACCAAGATGAGAGCCCATAGCTAGCAAAGCTTTCCATCAAGAGGGCAGAAAAAGAAAAGAAGCCGAAATAAAGAAGGAAAAAAGATGGGCTATTATGGTAACGAAAGAAAAGGTAAAAGGAGACACTATGCAAGCACGCAAGTACAAGGAGCAAAGAAAAGAGTATCCCATAAAGAAGGCAAAATGAGAGGGAAAAAGACAATAAAAAGACCCTGTTCAATTACACAAAAGGCGTGTCATGGATAATCTGGGACAGCACAAAGGGAATAAATAGTAGAAAAGGAAAGGAAAAAGGAAAAAGAAAAATGGGAGAGGGCGAGGGCGAGCCCAGCTTGCTAATGCACCTTCAGATGTTTTCCACCACACACAGAAAAGCGGCTCCTCGCCCGGATTTATCGACAAGTCGCATTTGGACGCATCACGTCACTCCTCTAGTTGTTCCCGGCCACACCCACGCTTGGGCCTGTGTTAGGGTTCTGTCGCCCCCAGTTCGCAGAAGTGCGATACTCTGAGCGTTGTTTACCATTGGCATTGGGTGGCAGCTCGCCATCGGGTCGGTTCTCCGGCTCATAAATTGGCGTGCCATACGGTGCTACATCCTCGTGACGATACCCACGTAGTGGCGGATTCTGGCCGGCAGGAGGGGGACCATGCACGGGAATTTGCTGCTGTTGCTGCTGCTGTTGCTGCTGCTGCTGCTGCTGCATCGGTGGCGCTTGGGAGGGCCCATATTCCCTTTGCATATGCATGTATTGAGGCGGAGGCTGCGGTTGTTGCAAAATCGACGGCACAGATGAAGGGCCATAGTGTTTTCCGGGGCCCATCGGCGGTTGCTGTTGGTGCGGGCCTTGCATGGGAGGCGGCACTTGTTGATGCGAAGACGTTGTCCGTGGCTCTGAGTGAACTTGGGGCACTGAGTGCTGGTTCGGAGGAGTGGATGGCTGACTACTGCTGCCATACGCCGGGTTAGGAGGGTCCATAATTGGGCGCACACTAGTTTCTTGTTGCCAAAGAGCAGGGTCGGTATCATAGCGACGAGGCGGTGGTCGCGAAGAAAGATCAGCGCGGTTATACACCTCGTTAGAGCTCTCAAATGGCTGACGACCTCCTACCCGGTCCTGAAAGCGCTTGAGGATGTCCTTAGTCGTCAAATCAGAGTTGTTGCTGTTGAAAAGGCTCTGGTCGTTCAGAATTGAAACGAGGTAGTCGGGGAGCTGCAGGCATGACGCGTTAGTGGCTAGCTAGAGTACAGAACGTAGAACCTGAATATAAACTTGTAGACTTACCATGCACATTTCCTCCAAGTTGTTTATCATCACTTCGACAGCCTCAACGGCAAACATTGGCTCACTATCCAGCGCAAGTGCACGGTCATTAGCAAAGAGAATGTTAGGTGCAATAACCGTAGCTAGGTTTTTGACATCCATCTTAGAACCAGACTCTTCATCAATCTGGTGGAACGTGCCAGCCCATTTGAGAAAGTAGAACAAGATTTCGAGAGAATCTCTGTGGCACTTGGGCAGTAGACAGCAGGTCAAATGCAAACACTGCTTACGCTTCTCCTCATCGGGAATCTTGGCAGCTACAAGCCAAAGCTTGTACAGCTTAAAGGTCAGAAGCGGATCGGGGAGCTCGCGCAGATACCGCTTGAGCAGAGCAGCAACTTGAACCACAGGTTGCTCCATCAAGTTGACACTGTCTGTGCCATCCCGGTCAATCGACTCGCATAGCTCGCCCAGCTTCTTGATGTTGCCGTTCTTTCTGAACACACCTTCAACCGACAGGTCCATCTTGCGCATGGCGGTAATTATGTCATCGAGGATTGCAGGGATACGCAGAGCGCCAGGGCCAAGACCATCAGTAGATTCAGCTCCGTCCCTCTCTACAATAACTTCCAGGGGAACGCCAAATACACCCTTCTTCTTGACACCCTTGCGGCCATCGTTCTTGAAAGCCTTGTGTAAGTTCTTCCAGAACGGCGCAGGCTTGCGAGACTCGATAAATCCAAGCAGTTCGTCGAGGGTAAACTGGTTTTCAACCATAGGATGCATGGTTAGAACAGCAAGATGACGCACAATAAAGTACTCTAGCCCGGACATTTCTGAGAAGTAAACGCGACCAAGTCTTTGAGGCATCTCTCTGTTACCACCCCGTCCTTCATCACGACTCAAAGACTGAGCACGGGATCCTGATTGCTTAGAGGGATGATCCATGCTGCGTTTTCCGTCGGCCCGCGGAAGATGGTGAAGTTCTTTAGCTTGCTCGGCCGCTACGATACGCGGCAAGTCATCAAGTGTCAAGGCATCCATTGTATTCAGTCTCTTGTCCACGGCCCCGGAGTGGTTCAATGAGCCATCTTCGGGGATCATATCACGGGACGGTACAAAGTTGTCGCCAGACCCAGGGCCATCAGGACCGTCCATGATACGAGACGTACGGGCCTTGCGAACACTTGAAGACAAATGCTTATCTAACCGCGTACTACGCAGTCGCCGAACTTCGTTGAGTGTGTTTTCGTATGATGATTCACGACGTTCGGAAATGCGCGGCTGTGATTGGGAGCGGGGCTCCCCGCGACTGTTGGCGTGTTGGGTGTGGTGTCCATCCGAAGTGTAGCCACTCGCATCGTCGTTAGAGCTAGGCAGGGCGCCATTTGTTCGGAGGATTTCTAGAAGACGGGCGAGAGCAACCTTGAGTAAAAATGCATACTGCTGCAGCTTGGTGATATGCTCAAAGGGAGCTGGGCAGTCATTAGACGCATTCATACAATTTCTGCAATAGGTTCTTTTATCCATGGCGTTGAAATGGGCGTCTTGTAGATTTCGACCGAGCTCAGTAGAGCAATGTACGCACTTGACGCAATTGATATGCCAGCGGAAGTCGCCGTTCTTCGCGCATTCGTCCTCAACCGACTTGTTGCAGAGTGCACAGTGATCTGAATCTTTAGCAGATAACCGAGAGTTTCCGTTCATAATGAGAAGAGGATTCTCTTCAATTTCCTGTGTCTCAAGATTCCGCAAATCGTCAAGGAATTGGTAAATTCCATCGGATGACTTAGACTCGCGCTCTAATTTAAGGGCGCCCTGAAGACATATGCGAATCAGCAGCTTCAGATAATGGGCCAACCCAGTTACTAGAGAAAGGAGATCTTGTGTGACACCAAGCTTGCCGCCAGGGGTTTCCGAAGTCTTCGAAAGCAGTGAAAAGAAGGATACTATCTTCTTGCAAAGGATCTTGGCTTCGCGGCCGTATGACATGTCTAATATAAAAGTTGTCAGGAATGAGGCAGATCATGTGAAGAGCAGGTCATGAGTAGGACAGTGGGAAAAGGATGGGAGAAATCCCCCACGGTTGCGCATAGCCTCTGGATCCGAACGCTATTCATAAGAAAGATGGTGGCAGGGAAGATCCGGAGAGCAAGAGATAACACCAACTTGTCTCAAAGCTTTTGGCACCAACCGATGGTGGTACAGATAGTTCCAATTATTGAGACAAAGGTTTTGGTGTGCTGCGGCGTTCGTGCGAGGAAGGGAAAAGGGAAAGGGGGGGGGAGAGGGGGCAGGGAAGCCTTGACAGGCGTGCATATGTCCGGAGTTAGTTTTTTCTACTTACTTTTCAGTCTGTGAACAGAAGCCATGGTATTGTCGAGACGGTCAGCACTTTGGAAGAGAATCTCAACATGGTAAATGAACCGTTTGGCCACAATAACACCATCCAAATGAGCACCATTGCTGACGTGGAGTAGCATGTCCGAAATACAAGCAGCTGAGGACTCCTCAAAGGCTGAGAGAACACTCCAGATTTGATAGACCTTTTCTTCCATACGCTCCTCAGCCTCTCTGACAACCTCGCGGTCATATTGGGTGCCGGTCCCTGGCACAGGAGCTGGCTCATCAGATGAGGCCAGACGCACGTTCCAGAATTTGTGAATCATGTAGCACTCAGGATGCCAATGTTGGTTCTGGCCGTTGCGAAATATTTCGACGAACTGCTTCAAGATAGCGGTTTGGCAGCCATTGCAGCGCTGGGCAAACTGGGTAGAGTAATGGTAATGGCAGTATACTTGGTCTTCGTGCTCGTAGTAGCTGTCTGAAGCGCCAAAGACAGTTGGACATACAGAGCAGGTAAAGTGGTCGACATGGTATTTTCGGTCGAGTGCGGTGATGTAAGAGCCCCGTAGGGCATTTCCACACTTATAACATAGTAGCCCAAGGCGACGAAAATAATCGGTTTCGCAGAGAGGATATTGGCCGTCGCCATTTTCGTCATCGACAGGGAAGAATTTAGAAGCTACGATTTGACCGCAGTCCTAGAGTGAGGGATGCAAAAAGTTAATAGGCAAGTCTAACTATGAGGGAGAGCGAGTTTTGGGGAAGCATATTAGGGGCAGGAGGGAGGGGGGGAAGAGGCGAATAAAAACATAGGGCAGATTAATAAAACAGTGAAAGGGGAGGAAGGAAGCAGAGATAGGAGGGGGAGGGGAGGATGGGGATATGCAAACTAAGAAACAAAAGACCCGGAAATGCCACGACTTACCCGACATCTGAAGCAATCGAGGTGAAAGGTGCCATCCAAGGCGCGCACAAACTGGCCAGTTAGGACCTGACCACACTTTTTGCAAATACGGGCTTGGCCACTGGGCGAACGACCAGATTTAGAGGGTCGCTGGCGGTCACCGCTGGCCCGTGGGATGGTGTGGCCTCCGTTGGTGGAAATGTCGTCCTGGGTGTGTGATTGGGACTGGGATAGGGGGTGTTGATGTTCGTGAGGGGGAGGTTGTGAAGAAGGGGGCCGGCTCCGATTCCGAGCGGGAGATCCTGGGGGGCCATTAAGGGGGACCATTGAGTTCCGCACATAGGGGTTTTCAGGTGTGTGGGTGCGGAAGCTAGTGTTATAGGGGTCGGCTTCGTAAGAAGAGGGGCCCGAGGCGGTAGTGGACGGGGTTTGGTTTTGATGTGAAGCAGCTGGGCCGTGAGGTGGAGGTCGGGTTGGACTGCGTTCGGGACCCCTCCAGGAGGCATCATGATCAGAGGCCATTGCTCTGGGAGGTTGAACAAAGCGTGCAGAAGGGCGAGGATGGATAGAGACAGTGTAGAATCAAATAAGCCGCGAGATAATGTTTGGAGGAGACGGGGGAGGGGGGGGCACGAGTGATGAAAAGTTGGGTGTATTCCTCTCCAGTTGGGGGTGACAGATCAATAGAACGGATATTTTGTGATGAAAAGAAGATATTAGTCGTATCGTATCGATATCTAAGGAATTTGAACAGGCAGAAAAGCCAATCGATTCGATAAGGATGGATATTAGATGACTAGTCCAGTTGTATGGACGGCCAGTCGGTCAATCAGTCAGGCAATGGAGGAGGAAAATTTGGTCGGGCTACAGGAGACAAGCGAGAAGACTGAAGCCAAAGATGGAGGTGAATAATTGACGAGAAAAAAAAGGCGACAGTAGGGTAGAGCATAAGGCACAGCACAGCCAGCCAGCCAGCACAACAGAGGAGTTGAAGGAGCAGCAAGCAAGCAAGCAAGCAAATTGCTGTCGTTGTCAATCCAGGCAGAAAAGCAGAAAAACAGGACAATCCAAAAACAAGGCACAGCAAAAGAGCAACAACGTCACAGCAATATAATGCGATGCAATGAACGAGCGGGCGATCAATCAAGCGACCGAAAGAGAGAGAGGGGAAATGAATGGACTTGGGCGAGTATGAGGTTGAGAGCTCTGCAACAACCAGTGTTTGCTAAAGCGGAGACAGTGAGTATGTACAAGAGAAAAACGATGGAGTGTCCATGAGGCTGGCCCTGAGGCTGGCCCTATCCAATTCAGGCCTTGTGGCGTGTTGTGGGCGCGTACGTGCGTGGTGTTGTTGTGTCGTTGGTGTGTGTTGGCGCGCTGTTAGGGGTTCTGTATGCTGGCTCTACAGGCGGTATGCGCTGTGACTCTACCCGCTGTACACAGGGCACCGGAGGCGTGAAGCCGTAGCAACAGGAAAACAAGGCAAAACTGCATAAAAAAAGAAGCCAGACAACCTCGGAGAGACTAGCCGCAACAAAACCTCGGAAACTGAGAAAGAAAAAGCCGGAAGGCAAAAAATACAAGTCCGACGGCCCCTCCCCGAAAGCGTGTTTTATGGCAGGCTATGTTTGGCGTTTGACATTTGGCGTTAGGTGTTGGGGGCGTTGGCACTTAAATTTTCGTCACAGACAGCCATTAGGGTTTATGAGCCAGTAGAGGGTTGTGTATAGATGCAGGTTAGGGTATTCAGGTTAGGGCTCTCGGCTTTGGGCTATAGGGTCTTTGTTAAACGGGGCATGGCTTCTGTTTCCTTGCCCCTTGTCGATGCACAACTGTGACTGTGAAAGTGAAGGGGAGCCAAAGGCTAGCAAGGCAGGCCCCTGGCCGTTTTGGTGTTGCACTGGAAGAGAGCCAGGAAGAACAGAATTGGCCCCCTGTTAATGCACTGAAAATAGACTGCGTGGACTCTGAGAACAAGGCCCTGAAATAACACCCTGTCTTGTCCCAATCGAGCCGTTAAGCTCCTTGCTAAAGAAACAGCTAGAAGCTAAAGTTCTGTTTTCATACAGTGGCTTGGTAGCCCGAGTACCGCTGTAAACTCCACTGTGAAGCCGGCAACGATGGCCTTGGGAAAAGGTCAAAGCAACGTTCCTTTATTTTGCGGTTATTCCAAGAAAGCTGCATTTGAAGAAGCTGTTTTTATTAATAGAGTTAGAAGCAGTTTATTCTTAACAAATGAAGTAATATTTTTGGAGTTTTCTGGATTTGTGCTAATTTTCTGTTGTTTTTCCTTGAATTTTCCTCCAAGTTTTTTCTTAGCTTAGGAATAAAGCCTTGAGCCACTCTCCGAACCGAAACCCCACGAACAAGGCGCACAAAAAGCTACGGCCAAGAGCCAACAACAGGCATCGTGTCCTTCTCTTGTTTTTCATATCAGCGCTTCCCTGCTTCTTATCCCTCGCCCAATTCCACAAACATCGCCAACTAAAAGCAGCCATTTAGCTACTGTTTTTCCTCCTTCCTTTTTCTCTTCCTTGAGTCTCTAGTCTAAAAAAAAGCCTTTTCCTCTTTATTTGCTGCTGCTTAGTCCGGATTCTTCTGGGGGTTCGACTTCTGCCTGTTTCTCAGCATCGTCGCCAACAACCCTCCATCTTTACCGCGCTAAAACCATCGTCATCGCTTGTCTGTCGCTGCTCTTCTCGTTTTTAGCTTTCTCATCGCATCCTCGAGATCCTTACAACAAAAAAGTTACCAAAGACCTAGCCTTACCCCCTCACACACACACGAAGCCATGGCTCAACATCGTGGTGGCACCATTGGCGCAGGCTACGGAATTGCTCCTCCCGCCCCGTCATTTGGCGCTATGCCCTCAGAGCAGTCTGAAGGCCCGTTGGAATCGGTGCGCAAGATTACTAGCAAGATTGAGGATGCCTTGGACTCCCTCAGCGAGCCTGTCAAGCCGTACGTCCCTCTATCTTGGCTTTCTCATCTCTATCTCTTCGTATCTTGCACATTGGCTAACACAGTTTTACAGCTTCCTGCCTGCCATTGGCCGCTTTCTCATTGTCGTGACCTTCGTTGAAGACTCGTTGCGCATCTTGACCCAATGGAGCGACCAGGTGCTCTACCTACATGATTTCCGCGGAAGTAAGAAGCCCTATCTGTTCTATTCTTCTGCCACTATCGCAGCTTATGTTATGGGGCATGTGTCTAACCACCTTTGATCTCTAGTCCCCTTTATCCTCACTTACCTATTCCTCCTCCTCAATGTTGTTGCCATGACCACTTGCTCCATCCTCGTCATTATCCGGAAATACTCCGACTACGCTGTTTTTGTTCTCATGGCCGTTGTCGTGACCCAGGCCCTTGGGTATGGCCTCATTTTCGATATCAATTTCTTCCTGCGCAACTTGTCCGTTATTGGCGGCCTGTTGATGGTGCTCTCTGACTCTTGGGTGCGCAAGACAAAGGCTTTTGCCGGCCTGCCCACCCTTGACGAAAAGGACCGCAAAATGTACTTCCAGCTAGCTGGCCGCGTGCTGCTCATCTTCCTCTTTATCGGCTTCATGATGGCTGGCGATTGGTCTATCTGGCGCGTGCTGGTTTCTGTCATTGGTGCTATTGCTTGTGTCATGGTTGTCGTTGGTTTCAAAGCCAAGTTCAGCGCTACCCTGTTGGTCGTCATTCTCAGTGTCTTTAACATTTTGGTCAACAACTTCTGGACTGTAAGAAACCCCATTTCCCCCGCCCCATCAAATATCTCTTGAGTGCCGCTATGCGCCTTGCCTTGCTCTCATCACTAACACCATGTTTCTTTCACCCACCTGCAGCTTCAGGACCACCACCCCCACAAGGACTTTGCCAAGTACGACTTTTTCCAGATCCTGTCCATTGTCGGCGGCCTGCTCCTGCTTGTCAACAGTGGTCCCGGCCAGTTCAGCATTGACGAGAAGAAGAAAGTGTATTAAGAGTGCCGAGTGGCTTTTTCCTTTAGCTCTAAAGTTGACGTAGCTGTTACCAGAATCGGCTCTCTTCCCCTCTTGTGCTCACATCCTCCTTCTGCAAAGTCTCACCTGGGGTCTTCTACAAGGAAGTGTTTTTTGCGGCGATCTTTTTTTCAAGGCCCCTGTCATTGAATAGATTTGGCAGACAGGCTGTGATGGATGCGATTATACTTTGGGCATATACACTCTCGCTCAATGGAGTGATGAATTGTTTTGTTTTCTTTCTCTTTCTTCTTACTTGTCCTTGATACACACAAACCCGGCCGGATTGGCGTTATTGGGATGAACGGGGGAAGCAAGCTCTGCAAGGCATGTGTAATTGTTGAAACTTGATTCGTGTATGTGGAAGCTTCTATGCGAACCCCGCCAGCATCTACTCTCTTTTGTTACTGATATCACGCTGCAGCTTTCATCCTCACTACACATTAGATATTGTTCTTTTTTTTTTTTCTTTTACTCGCTTGATTCTTCTCGGCTACTTTTGTCTGGACTATTGCTTTTCCCCTTTGCTTTATTTGGTGGCGCTGCTTGTTCGCCTGTTGCAAATCTTCATGATTAGTTAGTCTCCACGTCATAGTATTTATTTACTCAACGTGATTAGTCTTGTGCGGGGTTACATCCTACTAGGGTTTGTACCTAGTTTTGAAGTTCGTCATTGCACTAGAAGAAGGTTTCGCGTATTGTGATTTGATAGCTTGAATGTGCAAATAAAACTGGTGTAGACAACACCACAGCGTCCTTGGTTGGCTTTTATACAGAGAAGGGAATTTCTGCAATGATGGTATGGACTCTAACTCCTCACCAAACACTGGTGCAGTCAGTGGCATCAAGGCATCTTGGAAGCTCACATTCTGCAAGTCAATGACCACTAATTATCCTTCTTCGGAAAATTTCTAGTCACCAATCCAGACTGAAAGTGCCGGTGGTCATGGGACGCCTCATGCCGAGATGACCAACTTTAGCTCGTCTCAAGGCAAAGAGGTGGTTTACGAGCAACTCCTCTCGCAGCATGAGGGCCTTCTGGTTGATAGCCGGAATTGGGTACGTATACAGCAAAGTAGCTTTGAGCTTGTTGGAAAGTTCAGAAACAAAAGGCCCGTACGCTAATATATGATTTCCATTTAGGTCTGGTAAGATTGCACACTGTGAACCGAAGCTCTTGGCATAACTTGTATTTGTCTAACCAACCCGCCTAACTTCTGCCGTGACACATAGCAACCTGGCTAATGCTGCTAGTATGCTCTGGCATGCCTACAAGTCCATGTCGCATCCGAGCACTGCCGTGAATTGGGCCGGTGAGTCTTCTGGTCCTTACCCATCTTCTCTGCACCGGTCTCTCTAACTAGACCAACACTAGGCTTCTACGTGATTGACCCTGCCGTACCCAAGGGCAACCAGCTGATCCTTGGGCCGTTTCAAGGCAAGACGGCTTGCCAAATCATCCCGTTCGGCCGGGGCGTGTGTGGCACTGCTGCCGCCACACAGATGGTGCAGACAGTACCGGATGTGAATGCTTTCAAGGGCCACATCGCATGTGATGGCGAGACTTTGAGCGAAATCGTGGTTCCAATTGTGGCTTCCGGCGTGGATGGCTCAAAGAGGCTGGTTGGTTTGATTGATGTGGATAGCACAGCTTTGAGTACTTTCAATGAGGTGGATGAGAAGTACTTGGTTCAGTTTGCTCAACAGCTGGCAGACGGATGTGACTGGCCTTAATAAACCCTGGTAGACCCTTATACGAATGTCTGTTGAAACACGTTTGTATTAATGTGGAGCACACGGTAGTTTTCTGACGTACAGTCAACTTTTGGTAATTCTGAGCATTGCTTCATTGCTATCCGAACTAACCATTGAGACCGAAATATTGAAGCCCTAGGTTTAGCCTTTCCGTCTAGTACTATACTTGATAAGGCCCATCCAGAAATGCCATGAAGTTCCCTCATCAATTTGGCGCTATACGCGCTTCTGCTCTTCCATTCTCGCTATGGCTTACTGCCAAGTCCGTCCACTCGTCGCTCCGAATAACACACACCTCGCTTGCGGGACTCCGGCTCGCCAGTTCTATGCCGACAGCGCGCAAAACAACGGGCGGGCCGGCTGTAGTTGGTGCCAGTACTGCCGTAGCTAAAATCTTGGCGTATCCCGAGTCCCGTGTCAACCCGCCACTGACCACTCTGCCGCCCGTGCTCTCGCTTCCGGAGAAGACCAATGTCACATCCAAAGCAAGCTACTATATGGGCATAGCGAAGGGGTATCTCGCTTTTTACAAGACCGGACTCAAAAGCGTCTTCGCTGCTAAGAAAATGCTCAATGAGCGGCGTGCTGCCGCCTCGTCAGGGCCTATGCCCTCGCCCCGAGCTGTGACAACCGCCTTTGCTACTAGTGGCATGCTCTCTGCTAACGTTACACGGGCAGACTGGCTGTTCGCTCGCCGTGTGCAGCACGACACTATACGAATTCCTATTTTCGGACTGATCTTGCTTGTGTGCGGCGAGCTAACACCGCTAATCGCTTTATATATCCAGGGCATCATGCCGTACACATGTCGCCTGCCAACACAGTTGCACAAGGACATGGCGGCCGCCGAGGCACGACGTGCTGCATCTTTTGTCCGCCTGGCGCCTGTTCTGCCTACCGGCCTGTGCGGGGCTTACCTGCCGAGCAATGCAGGGGCTTTGGCGCGCAGACATATTCTTTCTAGCTTGCATTTGATGCCAGCGTTATTGGATCGTATTGCCGGCGAGCTGCTAGCGCCCCTGTATTGGCGGCTCAAAGGCATTGCGAGATTGCGCTTCTTGGCAGTTGACGACAGCCTGCTGCGTCGTGACGGCGCAACGGAGGCCTTGTCAGACCAAGAACTGAAGCTAGCGTGTGTTGAGCGCGGGCTAGCGGTGACGGATGTTCCTTTGCAGGTTATGCGTGACCAGTTACGGCGATGGTTGGTGCTGTCGCAGACAATAGGGCCGGCAGAGCAGCGTGCAGAGGAGGCGCAGAAGCGGATTGCAGCATTATTGACAACAAGGTAAGAAGTCACTCGAAGAGGAGGACGTGTGATGCGGCTTTACTTTTTCCTTTACTAACTTGTAGGATAACCCTTAGACCGGACAAGTGGAATGGAATGTCACCTGGGTTTGCGGTGTACACCGAGACCTTGTGAATAGGTAGTTGGTGAATTCATAGATTGGGCCGGATTGTACTACTAATGTGATGTGTTTTTTTTTGGTATCGGCACGCCACTGCGGCTATGATTTTACAGGTTATTGTGTTGCGCTGTGGACACAACATAGACATAGATACACTGTCATAGTGATTAAAGATGGATGCAGAGATGCATATCACGAATCGAATTTATATCAGAATCGAAGTCGAAGGAGGGACACGAAGCGAAGCATAAAAGCAAAAAAAAATAGGAAACAAGGCGAGGATATCAAACCAATCTACCACGTAGAAAACCCAGCAAAGAATGACTACATCATCCCACTAAACAAACATACTCACCGCAACAAAGCAAAGTAAAAGATCAATCTTGGTTTCGTGACATGATCAGAGTGAAAGGAAACAGAAATTTCCAGTCAATGTAGCAAGACTGATAGGAGAAAAGGGGGGGGGGGGGGGAGTATGAGACTAGAGAAAAACAAAAAGGGAGGACAAATAAAAGTAAGAAGCCTTGCGAAGAGGATGGATGGATGGAAGGGCAAAGACGAAGAAAAAAGGAAACAGTGGGAAAACAAGAACAATAGAAACAAAAGCACATGAAAGCCTCTGATAAAGAGAAGTCGCAGATTCCGTAGGCAATATTTGTCCAGTATCAAAGAGCAAGACAGAAAAAGGAAGACTTCCGCCTATTCCAGAGCCTATTGGTATGTCTGAATAGAGACAGCAAATACGAAAAACAGCCTAGCAAAAGAAATGTGACCTCAAAATCCTTAGGTAACAGGAGAAAACAACGGTAGCTTATTTCGTTTGGTGTCGGGGATGTGCTGTGGTGGACGTTATTCCTCGAGGTCAAGTTCCTAAGGGGTGGGTACGATAATACAATGTGGTTCAGTATTAAGTGCTCCTTTAATTCAAATTGATAGCCCAGGGGGAGGAAGGTCGCTTTCTGCAAAACTCGAGAGGCAGAGAGACAGAAGACGAGGTAAAAAAAAAGGAGCAATCATCATCCCCTGATCATAGGAGCTGTAGAGCTGCAATTGATAGCAGGGTGTGATTCTGGGAAAGAGAAAAAGCTCGAGAGGAAAGGAGGGGAAAGAACAGCAAAACATGGTGTTTATTCGTCGTCGGGGGCAGTGAACAGGCTGATGCGCATACGATGGCTCTGTAGATTGGGTAGGGGGCTTGTTAGTAAGAAGGAGTCTATCACATGCGTGCCAGGGGGAGGGGAGACGAAAAGGCTAGGCAGCAAAGAAACTTACGAAGGGTAGCTTGGGAATGATGACACAGAGAACAGCGACAAAGTTAATCACAAAGTAGAGTAGGTCGTAGTGGGTGTAATGCGTGCTCAGCAGAAACAGAGCAATGGGAGTGCTGAGCAGGAACTTCTTCGCGGGAGTATATTGGGCTCCATCGTCGATTTGCTCCCACATGTTGAGGTTGTCAAAGGCACCGCCATTGAACTCGAAGGGAATGCCACGGACGTGATGGAACATTATGTAAGAGAAAAACATGTAGGTGATGTTGGTTAGAGTCCACGAGACTTCGGAGGTCATGCCGGGAAGGAGGTTGAGAAATAGCTTGGTACAGGCGATCAGAACGAAGTGGATAGTCCAGGCACCTGTGCGGAGGAGAGTCCGATTAGCGGGAGATTCATCAGGAGGGAGCGGCAGGGCGAGAGAGCCGGGGGTAGACAGAGACAAGAGATAAGGCAGTATGAGGTAGTAGAATAAAAGGCTCACCTTTGGAATTGACCCAGTTGGCATTCAAGTTCGGCACCACGGCCTGGTCGCTAATTTGCTCGAGGGTCTCTGGGGGCTCGTGATACACCTGCAGAATGCTGCTGCTCCGCCGCCTCCGCACGTTATCGCTCGAGTTCTGGTGGTCAGGCATAGTCTGGAGGTAGGTGCCGCTGGATGAACGGCTACCAGAAGCTGGCGTGGATTTGGGGGCACTCTCGTCGTGGGCGACGGTGTGCTGGATAAGGATTGGGGACGACAGTTTGGCGGTGTTTCGGGAGATTAAGGGAGCGTACGAGTACTGGCGATGAGTTGAGGACGAGCGGGAGACCAGAGAGAAGCAATGAGTGAGAATAGGGAACAGGCTATTGTTGCGACTTTGTCAACCGGCACGAGAAGCTGAAGCAGTAGTTGATAGCAAAGCACAGCCAGCCAGCCGTTATCAGGGAGATTCAAGGTAGTAGTAGCTGGACTTTTTGTAGGAAGGCGAAAAGACGATGAACGAACGCAGAGCCCAAAGAGAAAGGGAAAGAAAAAGAAGACAAAAAGCCGAAAGAGTTAGAGTCAGCTGTTGCGTGTAGAATCCAGCTCCAAAAATAATACAGTGAAGAAGAAAAAGAACAGTGGAAAAAGGCGAGAAATAGGAAGGGAAAGCCAGACAGCGAAGGAGACAGACGGTCAGGACAAGGATGTTCGCTGTTCTTTTTTCTTTAACGAGAGCAAGGAAAAAAGAATATTTTTGGGAGTGAAGAAAAGAAGAAGAAAAATGCGTGACAGACCGAGGGCGAGAGAGAAAGAATCGCAAGATGAAGCGAGCAAAAAATAGAGCAAAAAGAAGACTGTGAGTGTCGGTTGGGTGTGAGTTGTGTTGAAAGAATTAAATCAATAAAAATAAAAGAGTTTATGGAAATGCTGCAAGAAGCTGCCAATACCAACCAACTTGTCCCTTAGTAAAAGCCCCCGTACAGTGCGCTACAGTGTACGTCATCGATCCGCTATCCGCCAGCCCAGTCGGCCTTCTGCGTTGCTTGTATCCGGGAAGCCAACCCCAACCAGCCTACAGAAGAGCGAAAAAACGAGACCAAAAGAAGCCTGGGCCCACGACTCGCCTGCCTGCTGCTCCAACTACCGCTTCACCGTACCTAACCGCTTCACCGTTCTTCGCACCGTGTATTTCATCTGCGCCCATCGAAGACTTGCAACACACCACCCACTCATCTCACATTTTATGTATGTACGTATGTGCATACCACATATCCGTCGCGTGGTAGAGCCCATTTCTTCCACTAGCACAGCCTTCATGTTGTCATCCATGTTCTGCCGACGATCCTCAAATGGGTTTAAAGGCACTTGCTTGGCTTGGCACACACGAGAAAATCGAAGGTTTGGATCTGAGCCTCATCTACTAATATGTGCCCTAGCTCTCCTTGTCCTGCTTGATTTCTCCATCGCTCCTTCATTGCATTTGTTCGACAAGCACTCCCCTTTTTCTTCTCAGCTCCGCACCCTTCGGCTATATTTGTACTTGTGCCTGAGCCAAACCCCAATTCCATCCAAAACATATAAACTTCCCGGGTTCCCCGCGGACACACAATAACAAAACGCAGAGCCCCGCCCCATCTCCCGTCCTCTCATTTGGCTACCGTTGTCAATAAGACAGAAAACACTGTCATAACTGATGAAACTAGACTAGTAGCCCATGACTCTTAAGCTTAGCCTCAAGTCGTCAAGTACCGACGGAAGCCTGCATGATCCCCTCTCTCCCCTATCACTTTTCTCCCCTCTCCCCCAATCTTCCCCCAATCCGCAGCCACAAACAGGAACGTACACACACGCACGCACGCACCCTCAACTACCATGAGCCCACTCAAACAATGGAAATACTCCGAAACTAAGATCTTGCTCTTCAAACTGTAGGTCAGGCCCCTTTGACTTGATGTTGCCAGCTGTCAATTACTAGCATGCCAGCTGTCGGCGTGAGAGCATAAGGGATGGAACCCCCACCCCAAGCTCCCCAGTATTATACTCACTTTGATTGGGCCAGTTTTATCTGTGCAACCTCATTTACAGCAGGGCCACAAGATTCTTTTTTATGCAACCAAGGTTGCCATTGCCACCACTCCATATTCGAAGACTGAGAGCGGGCTGTCTTCCCGATTAGGAAATTGCTGCTACAACAGCATTCTCTCCACATTAAACATATTTGTACCACTACCCTCTGTATTGCTGTTAGTACTAGTACGTGATCTTGCGCATCAAAGAGAAACATACGCATCTTCTCTTGCTCTCTCGGGCGAATTCCTAACACAGGCCCGAGAGTGTGTCTTTCTGTGTCTCTATCTATATATATATGTATATATTATTCGTGTCCTTGTCGCCTTCGGCGTTGTCCTTCTCTCTGCCTGTCTTCATTCTCATTCTGTGTAAGGCGGGGCTCCTATGATGCATCTCTGATATGATATGTATGTGGCTGTGGCTCAGTTGGCGGCAAGGACCTGCACCATCTTTCAGTGTTGACCCGTAGCCAGCGTCATTGGTACTTGAAAGTTGACCGTTAATTCTCTAGACATAAAAGCTCAAGCAATATTTTCTTTTACTGGTCTCCGATTCCTGGATTACCGGCTCTGTTTCGCATTGCGATACGCCGCCGGCACACCTCCGTTTCAATCACGTCGGGGCCGCAGCATTGTGCAAAAGACATGCATATTAAAACTTGGGCAAAAAGGGCATGGTAGATAAGCCAATTGCATTAGATGTTTGCGTGTGCATGTCTTCTACTGACTATGCTGTTTCACATTGACGATTGAAAGAAAACACTTTTTGGCTTCTCCCGGGCAACCAGAAATCGAGTAGAAGACTCTTCTATTCTTCATACCGGACTTCAATATCTTTCCCACCGGTCCCTCTTCACAGCATCCGAACATCCTTTGCTTTCCGGTGCGAGCCATCATCTCTAAGGCATTGCGGCAAAATGTCGCTCTATTCTAGCCCCAACATCTGCCCTGTCAATTCTCTGTTTGCTCTAGATCTCGCCCTAAATGTCTCCAACATCGGCTTTATTCAGCAGCTCCTGGCTGATTCTCCGCTCGTGCCGATATCTATGCCTGCCACTATTTCGACCTCTGATAGCCCCACGAAACGCCACAGCTCACATGCAGATTCTGGAGTACCATCGATCTTTCCAGCCGAGTCGAAGCCCCAGTCAGCCGGCCACTCAGACATACCCATGGCCAAGTACTTCGACAACCATGCTGTCTATCTCCGACTACCCCTCTTTCAGATGAAAAGCGGAAGCTGGGAGCGTGTGGTCGAGACCTGGATCCGAGAGCTTATCATCTTGAACAGTCACGCCTATATCCAATGGTCGGAAAAGCTAATTCTCGATGCCGGATCACACTATATCCATGTCTCATCCAAGCTCACGAATTTCAAGCGAAAGGCTGCCTTACGTGGACTTGAGACTCGGCGCGCCAATGGAAAGATTGCTCGAATCATCGATGAGATGATCCAGCCCTATGATCATCAGCCAAGCAACACAGAAGGGTCTCGATGTATGGTTATGTGCGGTACATCGCAAGTTCCGCGAGAGTGTGTGCAACGTAATCAGCCTATTCACTTCCATACCTTCAAGGGCTGGGGACCAGTTTCAGTAAATGAACATAAGCGACTGCCGGCCAAGCAAGGTTGGGGGGCTTCAAGGCCTCGCCCTCATGTTTCCTCGTGGCTTCACCCAGGACAGTCTCACGCCGGGTCTTACTATCCTGCAGCCAATCGCTTTTCAAACCATCCTACTACATCTGTTTTGCCCCCGCACGGCAATTGTTCGTATCTAGATGCAAATCAGACTGCTCTGGGACTTGCCCCACGCGGTACAACGTCCCATACCCCGTGCCTCTCTTTGCAAGCTACCTCGGCACCATCTAGCAGCCGCAATCAAACGCCTAACCTCCCTCACAAGCCCCGTTCAAATCACTATACGTACCGCTACCGTCTATCCGGCCGTGATGTACCACCCTCACGCTACCCGTCTAGCCACCATAGCCACCAAAACCATCGAGTAAAGAATCGTGGCTACAAGCAGGCTCCTCAACAGCAAAAGGACCTATTAGAAACACAACATCACATCCGAGCGTACGCCTCCTTGAGCCCCCTATCTCTTCTAGACTTTTGCTTAGAGACAAAATACTGACTACAAATTGCTGGACAGCATAAGAAGACAGAGCTTTTAAGCGCGAACGACATAGCACCCGATATCGGTCATGGAAGGGCACGATGAAGAAACAAGAAAGTAGAAAGGCAGAAAAAGTATATTTTCCGCCGCGTAGCTCGTGGTGTTTAGTTAATAATATCCCCCATCATTCACGGCATCTTTAAACTTTGGTGGAAACGTCCTGATCACGCAAAGCTCAAGATAGTGGTCAGTGTCGTCATTACAGACATGTTAAATAGGGGTTGTCAAATAGATACTGACCCTAATGATTCAACGTAATTTGATATTTCTTAATCTAGTAGGGCTTATGGCATCTAGAACCAATTAACCTAGCGGAATGTAACAATAACAATGGCAGATCCATCTGTATGCAACCCAAGAGTAGATGGAGTCAAGGAAGGGGGAAAAAGAGAGAAAAGAAAGGGGTGATTGTCTCTGGGCTTTTGGTCTTGGCTGGAATGATGGAATGCTACGTTCACGTTGATTGATGGCAAGGGAAGAATAAAGGAAGGTAGAAAGAAGAGATAGAAGAAGAAAGAAGGAAGGGGAAAAGGACGCAAGGGATAGGGGAAAGGGATGTGAGAGAAGTTGAAAGATTCTCATGCAACATGCAACAACACTAGCACACAAGGGAGGATAGAATGATATGATAGCATATGCCGTTGAAGATGGAGGCAGGGGAACGAACGCAGCTAGCCATAATAATATAATAGCAGTAATAATAGAAGCGATAGAGAAAGGAAGGACTGACGCGTTAGGAGACATTAAGTGAGATGATTTAGCCTTGGGTGCATCAGCGCTGGGCCTAGTCCACAGATAAACATAGAGTCAGGCGAGAATCTACAAAGCCTTTGCTAAACGGGGAACAAGAAGCTTGACACATGGATGACAAGAGAGGGCACACACTACGAGAGGAAGAGTAGTGGAAAGGGGAGCAATGTGAAAATGGTCGTAGGTAGGTAGTGAGAACAAAAGAATGCCAAGGACAGGACAATGTCAGGCGGGATAGGGCAGAAAAGAACAGGGCAAGACAACAATGGCACTGTGATGTGATGGGTGGGCGCAGACTGACTGTGTCATACGGGACCAAAGGTGGTACTGCATATCGCCGAGAGCAGACCCCGTCGGGCAAGGCGAAATGCCGGTTGGCGTTGCTAAGTTGTAGTCTTGTGATGCTATGTGACGAATTTTTAGATGTGGCTGTCGCTAGAGAGTGTGTAATGGTGCAGTGCTGTAGTACTACTTATGCACTAGCAGCAATTGGGTAGCGCTAGTGGTTACGATCACCACTGCACACAGCAGGCATAACAGGCGAGATTGCAAGGTCGATGTGATCGGCTTCCTGTTGTGCCCTGTAGTCACTTTGGGCTAGTTTAAGGGAGGAAAGGAAGCGTAAAAGTTGCAGATGGTCATTCAGCCCATAGCTAGGGTTCTAGGAGAGCAAAAAGAGGGCAAGCGAGGCTGAATGGCTGGAAGTCATTTTATCGCGGCAAGGCACAGGCCAGCACAAACAAAGCAACAACGCCATACTAGCATGACCAAGCTATATCAACAAAGTACCTTGTCTATAAAGACCACAGAAGCATGTCGAGCGCTAGCAGCCTGTAGTTGTAGCTGTTTGGCAGAGTCTGTGGATGAAACGAAAGACCGGAGGCGGGGGATAGCGAGACACAAGAGAAACAGAGTGCAAGAGCCATCATCCATGATGTTTTCCTGCCCCTAACCAACTCTCTCTTCTTGTGGTGTTGATGGGGAGACAGAAGGATAGATACAAAGGCCACGCTAGCTTTGAAGAACACAAGCCACAGAGCGCCATATATCGAGATGCAAGCACTTTGAGTATTGGTAGGGGCTTTACGATTGGGGATGCAAGAACAAGGAAGCATGGTCGCTGGAAGACTTGGACAGAGAAGACAGGGCAAAGAGAGAGGACAGAGGGTGGGCCAGCCTGTAATCCCCACAATTCTAGAACTGCATCGCCCAGCTGCAAAGCCGTGGTGTCGTCTTTGCTGAGTCATCGCCGGTGGAAGCGTGTTGGGGGATGAACCTAGAACCACTGCTAGACGGGGAGGGACGACACAGGGTGAGCCTGCGGGTGAGCCTATGCCTGGCCACAGCTTTTCTTGACTTTCTTTTTGTGCTGGACACGGCCGGAGTTGGGCTATTATCCTACTGTAAGTCTGTTTGTATGCACGCTTTTGATTCCTTCTGCCAGTGTTCGCTTTCGGCTTCTTTTTGCTGGCCTTTTTTGTCACTGTTCTTCCTTTTGTCTTATTGATCGCGGCGTCACCGATGAGGCAAGACCATTCGCTGGAGTATTGTCTTATTTTATTTTTGTGCACATCTATGGAAGTAGCCAAGACAAGTTCACCTAAAAGCAGCTTGCACACAGAAAAACAAGGGAAAGGAAGGGTATGAATTAGTTTTATCTTCCCAGCCTATACCGTTGCCTGCCTGGCTGTGGATATTTGAAGTACATAAAATTGATTTCATTAATTTTCATTAATTTTTCTGCAATTGAAGCTCTTGTGGAAACAAGAACCCAAGAACCAAAGCCCGATGGACGCACGGGCCACAAACTGCACATTGCATAACCTTCAACCTTCTAGAAGCTTTCGGCACTGTAGTATGAATGCACTATTAGTGCTTTGCCAGCTGCTTTCGGAGGTACTACGACAGCTGGCCAAAAGTACCTGAGCATCCTTATGGCTGTTATGCTGGCGTCTCTGCCAACAGACTTACGGCCCATAGCTCTGACGCGATTTTGCTTGTTTGGCCACAAGCTCCTTCCCCTCTTTTGATGTTCTGATGGCTGATTGGCATCAGGGAAGGAACTAAGAAAAGCTCTAGAGTAACACTTCCACAAGAAGAATAGCGCGGCGTTGTGGAAGGTACGTATGTGCGATCAAGTAAGAACGACGGCCACCCCTCCTCCATCTTCATATGCTGCTGTCTGGGCTATTATTGGAAGTTTCCTGTCCCATCCTTTTTGTCTCCCATTTTGTTCAGGCTTCTTCTCCTCGTTTCCTGTATTTTCACCTGGCGGCTTGCTGTGTCAGTTTCATAATTGCGATATATTTCCGAGCTGTTGTGAGTGCGTGCGTTTCATTTTTCTCCTTCCCGTTTTCTTCAATTGACCAGGAAAGAAAAGCCCAAATCAGCTTCGTGCCGATCTGGCGCTCGCTTTCCATGTGCAAATCTGCGCTTTGAAGGCTCTGTTATTACATACACATGTTTGTGTGTGTGTGTGTGTGCATGTGTTATATACTTACACCTTACACTATACACACATGCATGTATCCTTCGTCGCTCTGAACCTCCTATCTCTTCGCTGCTCCTTCCCTGCCTGCCCTAGTCCCAAACAACCTTGGTATCTACCTCTTTCCCTTTGCTTCATCCATCTCACCTGGCGCCCGACCCACATTCTTGGTCTAGCCCCGTCTTCTTTGTTCCGTTTGATCCATAATCAGCCGTTTGCTCACCTTCCCTCCGTTTCCTTTTCCCCTCGCTCTTGCTATACTGCTCGCCCCACCAAGAGCTACTGTGCGACGGTTTTTTGTCATCTTTATTTCATTTTATTTTTATTTTTTTTCTGGCTCTGTCCTGCACAAACGATCGATACCCTGTTTCTACTGGATAGGGTGCTGGTAACAAAGCATCTTATCTTTTCTGGATCTCTTGACCTGCAGCTGCACTGTTGCCTATGATAGCATAGAGATATTGCTTCATTCTCCTTCTGTTCCACAACTCTTCCTATTAGAGCCACAAAAGAAGGAAAGCACAAGAAAAAAAAGGAAATTTGTCTCCAATTTCCCTGTTTGCTCTTGCCTTTTTGTCCTTTCTCGTTGTGGGTTTCCTCCCTGCAGCTTTCAGCTTAAGCCTTTTCTCTGTTCCTCTTTTCTTCTCTTCTCTTCCTCCCTTCTTTCCTTCTTTCTCCACAACTTCGTCTCTCTTTTTTCTAATATTTGCGCCATTCAATCTCAGACAAAAATCTCTTTTTTTTCTAACTTTTGGAGATTTTTTGTTCTATATATTTCTAGCATTTCGTTTATATTAGTTTTGCGCATACTGACCAGTCATTTGCCGCCTCCATACTCTTTGCTCTGGCCCATTGCATCACGCTGCATTGACAAACAAGGTAAGCCTTGTGCCTCAGGCCCCTGCTCGCTGCTTGCTTGTCGCGGTCGCCATCTCCGATCTCGTTTTCTTTATCGTTTTTCCACTTGCTCTACACTGTCCTGCCATCTACTTGGTTTGTCTGCGGGGCCCCTGGCTTGGGATGTCTATTGCCTCACTTGTGAACGAGCTCCCTTGATTCTGTGGCTTGCGCTGCTCTTAGTCTGGTAAAGCCTCAGATCCTATCTGCCCTCTCTGTCGTCCGTACACCCCTCATTTCTTGCTGCTCGGTGTTGCCTAAACACCATGTTCCAAACACCATCCGCACTTCTACATGGCAATCCGGCGTTTGAGTGCCAGCCTGATATGCTACGCTGGGTTGCTATAGTCTAGCTTTGTCCCGGCACTGTAGACAAGTTCCTCATACATGGTCTTGTTTTTATTTGTTGTGCTGGTTTGTCTGAATACGCTGGCCTTGTCCTGGCTTAATTCCAATTCCTACCGTCGTACCTTCATATTTGCATCGTTTATTGTTATATTTCTGCGTCTTCGGCTAGCTATATACTTATGCTGCCCAAGTCAACTCGAGATGCAAGCGCAGCTCACCTCTCCCAGCACACTGTGCCATTGCTTCTTTTGGCCATCTACATCACACCCACCTGGGCCGTGTTGCATGTATCATCTTTCCCTGTCCTGGTACTTGCGACTTGCTTGACATGTCTACATACGCCTGCCTGCCTCTATGAACCGTATGCATCATTCACATGTGTATGCGTAGCTCGCTTTGTTGATATGTACAACACACAGACAGTATACTAATACTACTGTTTCTTTTTTTATCACACCCCTTCTCACATTCCCAAGCTGTCCACGCCATTGAAATCTTCTAAACCGATTTTCCTTTCACTGTCTCATTGAACCTTTTCTATTTCCTTTAAGCCCTTTCCTCCCCCCTCCCTGCGCATCAAGCTTGATCAGGAGCACCCTCCTCCTCTCCCTTCCTTGGTGAGTAGGCATATGCTTTCATATATCTGGTCCTCCTCTTCTCCTATCCTGGCTGTGTCTCCTCGAGCCCTGTCAGACCATTTACTGGGCCTAGGCGTACTTTACCACCTCACTTCGTTTTACTTTGCTTTACTTCTTCGTCAATAACAAGCATAAACGTACCCTGGCTCTATCATCGTCGCCCGCACCATCCCACAAGAACATCCTAGTCGCCCTAGTCCTAGATCGTTTCTCTTCGCTTTGTCCATTTTCCTGTTAATTACACCCGCCTCAGCTCCCAGCTTCTAGCACATCTTGTTTTGCTTTGATTTCACTCGTGCCTTTGCGTTCTTCCCTTTCTATTCTTTTTTTATCTTCGTTTTCTGTCGTCATTTCCCTTCTCCATCAACTGAACTGCTCTTTTACTTTCATATTGCCTCTGGAGCTCTGCGCTTTATCTTTTTTTTTTCCCTTTTCTCCTGGCCATTATCTCACCACTGTGAACTTAACTTGCATCTTTACTGTTTCTAGAAGACACACCTTCCAACCAAGTCGCATCTTCTAGGCTTCGAAAAGCCCTGAAAAAAAGACGCAAGCGCTTCTGATTTGACAGTTATAAACAGGATAGCCAGCCACCTCAGCTGCACCCTTATTTCATTATTTCCTGCACCCTTCTCCCTCCCCACCCCTGCTGCCACGCCAAAAAGGCCACCAGGTCGCCCACTGATATAGCACATATGCATACTGCAAAACCCGCTCTCAACGCCCCAAATTACACCACACAGGCACAGGCACGCTGCTGCAGCAAACTAGACCCGCCCACCATGATCCTTCCTGATGCTTACCGTCGAGAAATCCAGGCTCTCGAGAACCAATTCTGGGCGTCCAATCCGACTGACGTTGTCCAATTCTGCGCCGATTTCTTCACTGCTCGACTTGCCGCTGAACGCGCTTCCATTAGATCTATTTCTGCGCGTAACTCTCCTCGCTCTGGAACCCCTGATATAACCTCTGAATCTTTCGACTCGTTCGCCTCATACAAAATGTCCAACACCTTCAGTAACCCCTTTGCCACTGGCGCAAACCCCTTTGATTCTACCCCTAAGTTCGAGCCATCATCTTACGGCTCATCCAATGACAACGCTATGCAGTTGATTGAAGAGGAGGCTTCCGATGACATTCGTGCTCCTCCCGCCTCGTCGATTCGTAGTCTTGGCGCTAGCGGTGCTTTTCGTAGCCCCTTTGCAGCCTTTGATGGCCCCGACTCGTCCAACCTTCACAAGGGCTCCGGCCTCCCCTCTCAGTATAACCTCGGACGCAGAACCTCGGTTTCTGCTGAGTCCCTGAAGCCTTCGACTGGCTCTGAGGACAACTGGTCTCCTCCTTTCCACAAAAAGACACCCGAACAGCTGGAGCGCCTAAAAAAGTCTATCCAAGACAACTTCCTCTTCAGCCATCTTGACGATGAACAAAGCAACCAAATTCTCGGTGCACTAGTGGAGAAGCCGATTCCTGCCAAGGACATCAAGGTTCGTTGATAAATCTCATTATAATTGAAGAGTCATCATGCCAACTTGGTGCTTTTACTAACCTCTTTCTCTTTTTACTACGTATAGGTTATTAGCCAAGGTGACGCAGGCGATTTCTTCTACGTCGTAGAGAAGGGCAACTTTGCGGTGTACGTTAACTCTACAGGAAGCCTTCAGCCTGGAATGGACGGGATGGGAACCAAAGTTAATGAGATTGGCCCTGGTGGTTCCTTCGGCGAGCTTGCTCTCATGTACAATGCACCCCGTGCTGCTACCATTGTCTCTCTCGAATCCGGCTGCCTGTTGTGGGCTCTCGACCGTATCACTTTCCGCCGCATTTTGATGGAATCTACCTTTTCGAAACGTCGCATGTACGAGACTTTCCTCGGCGAGGTACCTTTGCTCTCTTCCCTCACCCCCTACGAGCGCTCTAAAATTGCCGATGCTCTTGAGCAGGAAAGATTCTCTGCCGGCCAGTCAATTATCACCGAAGGTGATGTCGGACAGACGTTCTACATTGTGGAGTCTGGTGAGGCTGATGCTCTTAAGGGAGACACCATCGTCAAGAACTACAAGAAGGGCGAATTCTTTGGCGAGCTTGCGCTGCTTAATGATGCTCCCCGTGCCGCTACTGTTGTCGCTCGTACTAACACCAAGGTTGTAAGCCTTGGCAAGTCCGCTTTCCAGCGCCTGCTTGGCCCTGTTGAGGGCATTATGCGCCGCACTCAATACGTGGGTATTGCTTCTGGCGTTGAGGAAATGGACCCCCTCCAAAAGCATTGAAGCGAGATCGCGGTCTCTCCCAAACATGCTGATGCTGCTTCTGCTTTTTTGAACAATATTTCTCGCTTCCAATCTCATTCTGAGATTCAGAGACGTTTCAGTAACCCGCCCGCCCCTCACGAGGCACTTGCTCACACACATAACCGTTCACATTCAGCAGCTTCCATCTATGGAAGTTACTCCAAGCACCAGCATTCCATAGAACGCGGCGATCACGTTGTTCGTGATTTTGGCCCTTCTGATAATATGGGAGATGTATCGCACCCTGAAAGCCGCCGCCGCAAAACACCTCGCGGAACTGAGTTGTATCTTGATAACAGCACATCCGAAGGTGATAACAACCGAAAAAAGGGCAAAGGCGGTAGCTTTTAGTATATTATCTTGACAGCCTTCACATGATCAGTTCTGCAGCAAACATTTGCCTTTTCATTATCGATCATGATCATATCCACGGCGCCATATTTGGATACTGGGTGCCTTCGCACTCCTTATCTCGCAGATTTCCTATACTTTCTTCAGCTTCGCCATTTAGACATGTCCAGATCCGATGGACCACACTTTACTTCTCTTTGTCTCATTCTTTTATCTTTTGATTCTTAGTTGAGCTTTCTGTGCTATGATCTCCAGAAAAGAAACACATGGATACGTCTAGCCAGAAGCGAACACGCCATCATCTTTATTACTTTGGCCTCTGAATATTTTCTCTAGGGTGGTTTGTTTCTCTTTCTGCATCTCTGACTCGATTTCTTTTCTTTTTTCGATCTTTCATTTCTATTCCGATTTTGATTTGCTTTTTTTTTTCTTGAGATTGCCCTCTTTTTTGTTCTATCATACCTATCCTCCAAGTCGTTCATCCACTTATACACATTCGTTTCAATGGCTTGGTCTGCTTTTCATTTCGTTTTTAGTCTTCCTATGCGTCCCTTTACTTTGTTTTTATTCTCTTTCCTTTCTGTTATATGATGGCGTTCCAAGGCTAGTTTAACTTGTTACAAAATGTAGATACCAATGCACATTACCACCTGTTCAATCTATTGAGTTCTTGGATCACACAGCGTACGACATGGTGCAATTTGATATAGAGCTTTCTCCTTGAGGCTTGACACGCACTTCTTTATTCAAACAAAGCAAAGAAAAGGAGCGATGGCGATAGCCATGACAGAAACCTTGGTCTTTACTGGTTACACATGTCTTTGAGGTAGTATTTTAGCTGCAGAGCGTATTGAGGATACCTCTATAGAGGAGCGAACTAGTAAAAGGGATTCCGGCAGAAGCCTAAAAAGAAGACATACAACACCGGGGATTCGCACGTGGTCACCCACCGTACTACTATTCCAGCGCTTTGTAGGTTAACTAGGGGAGAGCGGACGGGATCCCGTGCTTTCTACAAGCTATGGTCGTATGTGATACCAAGGTGAAGGATAGTAGCGTCTATAACGAACACCTCATCACGGGAAGATGTAAAAAAGATACCTACAAAAAACATACAACACTGGGGATTCGCACGTGGTCACCCACCGTACTACTATTCCAGCGCTTTGTAGGTTAACTAAGGGAGAGCGGACGGGATCCCGTGCTTTCTACAAGCTATGGCCGTATGTGATGTTGTTGTTGTTGTTGCTATATTTATACTCTACTTCAACTATCTGCGCTTGAAATGCACCATGGGTCTAAACAGATCTACATGGTGATGAGTCAGATCAAGAAACAAGTCCAGACTTATCAATTCGGCCGTAAGAAGACTGCTTTTTCTGCCACCATCTATAGGCTTGTGTAGGCCGTCTATCCGTCCTCCGGTCCCGGTCATCAGTGATGCCGTACGGATCTTCTGGTCGGGTCGACTATCTGACAGCGGACAGAGTCGTATGCTCTCCATAAGCTATGGTCGTATGTGACTGTAGTAGCACCCCCTGAAAGCCTTAAGAGGAAGTGTTGATTAGCCCAGGGCCGCGTTGCCGACCTGACGGGCAAGACAAGGACAAGTACTACAAAGACGGATCCTAAAAATAAAAAGCCGTAGGGGATCCTCGAAGTCAACACACGCCTATAGCCATCGACTACCCGAGAGTGGTGTCGGATGGTGATACGATCCAAGCGGCTCCTGTCTAGAAGACACCGCCGTATTGCTCCTAAGTAGCTGCGGCTAGAAACACGAGAGAATATACGCATACTGACGGTAACGATATTGACCAGAATCACTAATGAAGAAAAGTTAACCCAACAAGAAACAAAAGTATATGAGAGGTCTACCTGTGCCCCTGCACTCTCAGCGAAAAACCATAACACCATAGCGCCACCAATGAAAAAAGAAAACGCCTTGCAAGCTGCAACATAGTACAGACAGGATCGCTGCTGACACCAACTATAATTTGCCATCACTGCCGAGTCTGCATGCGCATAGTCTCCAATATCTCCGCTCGCAGTTGCGCCGTAGCGACCTGTGTCTCAATTGTCTTCGAAATGCCCTTCTGCCACGCCTCCTCTAACATCTTCATCTCGGCCTCCACATCCTTTTGCGCTCCACTGCGCGCCAGCGTTATCAGATCTACCTCGCGATTAACACGCGCCAGCTCACGCTCTAGTGTTTTCAACTCAGCCTCTAGATGCCAGTTCCCTACAAGCCATGCGTTCTTGCCGTGAGAGTCTAGGAGACTTAGGTGCACAGCGCGGGAGCGCATGTAGCTGTGGGCCGCGTAGGCGCGCGCCAGCACCGCTGTTGACTCCTCGAGCGAGGTGTCGGCGCTAGGCTGGCTGGGTGATTCGTAGCGTGAAAGATCGATAGCCGAGAGCGGCGTGCGCGGCGAAGCAGCGCTACGGGCGATTTCGGCGCTCATGAGAGGCGATAGAGCTAGCGGAATTGGCGGTGGGAGGGACGGGTGGGTTAGTGGGGTTGGGCGGGTGGGCGAGGGCCGGTTCTCGGGTGATATTTCGGCAAGGATCAGGGCTTCGGCGGCAGCGCGTTCAGCAGCAGTAGGCTCAGCATCAATATCTGACCGTATGTTAGCAGCGATGCTTTTTAAAGGCGGTATCTTGTTCGGTTAGAGACCTACAGGGGAGAGCTTCTAGGTAAGTGTTCGCGATAGGCATTTTGGCGACGGGCGATAATATCCTTATGGTACGAGGATTAGAGAGCGGTAGCGTGTTTTTCGTTTGTTTATTTGCGCCAAATGCTGCTATAGCTTAGAATGCGAAAGAGAACGGGCTGGGGATAATGTGCGAGCAAGTGTGATGTCGTGCAACTGCAATACGCTTGGTGTCGAGAGGCTAGTGCACAAAAAGTTGGATCGCAAGGCTGAGGACTGAGATAAGGCGATAAGGAAAAGCGGGTCTGGGAGTTGATTCTCAGCCTTGGGACGGCTGGAGGATTTTTATCTCAGGGTTAGATTTTGGAGAGCTTGAAACAAAGAAAGAGAAATTATGGAGAAGTTGGAGTGAAGTGAACATTGGGCTTTGACTTGGATGCATCCAAGAGATCGGACCGGCTTATGTTTCTCAGCCGTGAGATTCTATGGCTTTGGAGCGGGTAGGACTTCCCTTTGGCTGCGTACATTTTAGCTGACGTCCTAGGCTATTGAATACACAAGAGACAAATATTGTGTAGTGACTAGTCTTTATCATAAAAGGCCTTGTGGGGGGAAGTCGTTGATAGCAGGCCGGAGGCAATTACCTCCCCCACCGTCCTTGATCTTTATCTTAGTTCTCATTAATGCTGCCGTCATTCAAGCGTTTACCCCATAATGGCTCACCGTGGCAAGGAGCTAACACGCTAATTGCGGACTACCAATTTGTGAGCTCGAACATGCTGTCTACTCATCTTCCACAATGCGTCAAGTCTATCATAATGCCCCTCTTCGAGTTAAAGCGGAGCAGAAATGTATCTAGGCCCTGGCTAAGACAACCTAGAAAGCTTATACAAGAGTAACGTGATCGCATTTACAACAGCGTCTCTATGCACACGAAGACTGACTAAGCCTATGCGGGGAGGGCCTTGTGTGATTTGCTCCGTCACCAACATGTCGGTATGCAAACGTAGCGGGTTTCATAGGCTAGTAATAACACTGCCATTGAATGACTTCTGAAGCATGATATTGCCATTCTTGATTATCCTGTACTGGACATCTTTACATAGGGATTTCTCCACCGCCCGTGGCATTGACTGCAGAGTGAAGAGCTTGTCAAAACAGCCCAGAGCCAAGGCCATTGCTACCGCCTTTACACTCGACTCAAATCACGTGGAGCGTGCTACCTTTGATGAAAGCAAAAATCGGCCGTCTTTACCCCACGCACGCAAGAGACTTTATTCCAACTCAAATTCTACAGAGCAGGTTTGGTATACTGCTGGGTAGAATCTCTTTTAGAAACAGCACTAAGCATGGCGGGAGGAGACATAGGCGCTGAAGGCCGGTTGGTATTACCAGCCATAAACACCGTAGATGGAGTTGGGGTAAAGTGCAAGAAGCTACGCTGCGCTCCAAGGGCGACTTTTCTAGCACAAGGCATCGCATGAAGGCCAGCCGCCATTTGTTAAGCGCATAAATAAGCCATGGTGGGTCCCTTCGCCAGATATCCCTTACATATTTTGCAATAAGGTGAAAATCGAATGTCATTGGAGAGGGACTGTTTCAAGAAGAGGGATCTACTTCAAAGCAACAGCAGGAAGAAACGAGCTGTGTGGGCTTAAAACGTTGGCATATAACGCCCGATTCCTGACGCTAGTCATGCAGAGAGACAGAGAGAAGGACTGGAACTCGGCGGTTCCTGGGCATGAATATTTACTCGAAAACCCCCTCCTGCCCCCCGCACTTGGCCAGCCCGCTGGGGACAAAGCGGGCTGGATACTTGCAGATCTCTGGCTGCTGCCGTGTCTACCACAATTTGACGCCACCTCGGTTTCCGCTGTTTCTGCGGTGTGCATTTGCTCAACTGCGCCGTCTCGTCTACGCATGTCTACTTCCGGGCAAACTAGCGATACCTCTCACGCTACTGCGGTTGTCAGAGCCACAAGTGACAGGTGACAGTGTGGTTGGCTGATCTGCAGCAAGAAATGAAACTGAAACTAATTAGCATGTCACGAGAGGGCTACTTGTTGCGATGCAAGGGTTGTAAGTGTACAGAGGTTCAATTGAGCCTATTCTGTCGTTGATAGTGGAGATTTACCCCAACGCTGGGTACTGGCTATCTCCAAAGGTTGGAGGCACAGAAATGAGAGATGTTACATAGGTGAGCGAAATTGTTCCTTCGTCTGGAGGAAACTAAAGCTCGACCACCGCGAATTCTACATGCCAAAAAAATAAAAACCGTACCCGCCAAGCCCGCAACAAACAGTATTTCGTAATGTGTAATAAAAGGCGTTAAATAGAAAAAAGAAGGAAAAAAAACGACGGTGCCTAATGAGAGCCTGGGCCGCTGCTTCACGCCTTCGCTTGGCTCAGCTGGGCAAAGGGACTCATTCAGGATGAAGAAAAGAGAAGGGGGGGGAGGGGGCTCGAAAGAAACGCTTGCTATTCTCTTGCGTCAAGAATGCACATCTTGGTAGTTTACAGTTCAGAAGAGGCAGTGCTGGCACTCTCCTCGGCGTCGGTAGATTTAGACAGAGGGTTGGTCTCGTCCTCGTCATCGGCCAGCGGTCCGTGTAGTTCTTCTTCAAATACGGGCTCAGGCTCGTTGACATCGAACTTGGTCTTAAACGAGCGCACCGTGTTGCTGAAACTGTTCGAGTTGGAGCGACGGCGGGTGTGAGTGAAGTTGAACTCATCATCCAACAGGTCGTCGCCTATCGCGCCCCAATTGGCTTTGCCATTGCCATTCTTCTTGGTGGTTTTGGGGTCTGTGTTGGTGTAGCCAGCCTTGCCATAGTACTTTGGCATGCGGACGGCGCCCGAGGCTTGCTCATGGTTGTCTCTGTGAGTGCGAGTCACTGCTCAGAAGGGAAAGTGGAGTTAGTTATCTGACTTATACGACAGCGACAAGAATATATGCTAGGGACGTAGGTAGACAGTAGGGACTACGGGTGGATGGTAGAACACAATATTCCCAGAAGATACGTACTCTTGAATAGCAAAATTTGGTCGAGTCGGAAGACTTTAAAAGAGAAATGCAAGCAAGCTGTACTAACAACTAGGTGGGGTGTGACGAAGGGAGATGAGGCAAACTAGCGTTCGTCAAGATCAAGGGCTTTAGTTGAGGAATTAAGTCAGCTTGGAGAGGCCTAGTGGGACAGAGAGGGAGAAGAAAGGTGGGAGAAAGAAGAAAAAAAAGAAGAGAAGGGACAGAAGGAAATTGAGAAGCGGAAGAGGTGTGAATGTGCGAGTGCAATGATGGACAAGAGAAGTTAGAGGTCAACATGAGGAGGAAAAGCGGCAGATTTATATTCCAGCAACTGATACACCCCATTCAGCCAAACTTGGCCAAGTCACTCGGCCAGGGCCATGGCAATCAGAATCGATACTGTGTACATCAGCCGACAGTACATCATAGTTGGGGTTCGCCAGGCCCTGAACTCCACTGGCATGCCAAAGCAGCAAGGTATCCTTCACACAGTGGACAGCGTATAAGGGTACATGTATGCATCCGCGCATCCCATCCAAACTAGTGAGAGTGAGCACAAATTGGCTGCGTCAGACTTGTGTTTTGCGATTTTGCTAGCAGGTTAGGCAAGGCGAGACAGACAAAACAAGCAGGTGGGGCAAGCGGCCAGCAAAAGCAAGTGCAAAAAGAGAGCAATAAAATGGACGTTAAAAGGGGGGGGGGGGGGAGAAAGAACCCACTGACCCCTCTAAAGACGTGCTATTCTTACGTTCCTGGCCTGGTTCGTTGTTGGGAATAAGCCTCCATTTTGCTCCAAGTACACTAAAGAAAAGGAACAACGCCGCTGTTCATGGGTACTTCAGTGGATACTGCCCCTGTGGCAAACGGGCAGGTATTCCGTAACATTCCACACGTCACAGGACTTCCTCGTGACCCTGTGCCCATTTCTATCTAATTCTGTTTACACCCACCGAAATCGAGGCTGGAGTTTTTGCCTTAGCTGTTACAGATAGACAGAAATAATGCAGTCTCCCGAGGCTCCTTCACCTAGAACTGAACGGCCAGCTGCATTTCGGCGTCTGGGGGCTGCTGCTACAGCTTGTGCGTCTTTATTTATCTCGTGCTATGCTAGATACTCCCCCGCAATCTAGGCTATTCTTCTAGGCGAGAACTAGGACTTGTTGTAGGCTTATCTTGGAGGAATGGCTCAGTGCCAAGATCTTGCTCAAGTTGGTCCGGGTGTGTGCCCTTCATTTCTGGGAAGGCCAGATAGACGGCAAGAGCCTACAAGACGATGACTCTACGTGTAGTAGTAGTGGAGGAGGCGGTGGTGTCATCTCAACTTGTCGGAGCCGAGCCTCCTAGGGCCTTGAGCCCGAAGGGGTATTTTATCGTGAGATCCTACGTGCCCATTCTTTAATCGGGGCTCGTCCCTGGCTGTCTGGGCTGGCTAACCCCGGCGGTCTCCTGATCCCCTTCATGTTTTGAACGCTCAATGCAAGTCTGACTCCAGCTACAACTGGCCTGTTGCTGTTGCTTGATGAGCTAATACAAGCGGCTGCCTGCTTATTTCTTTTGGAGTACCCTAGAGTATTGTGGAACCCGCTGGAACTTTCACTGCAACTATGGGGCTATTTTTTGTGCTCCAACTCTATCAAACGGACAGCATTAGCGTCAGACTCATCATTTGTTCAGGGACAAACCAACCAGTTTGCGCAGTTCCTGAGATGGGGGTTGCAGGGAAGCTTGTTAGGGAAGCTTCCCCACATCGACATTGTTTCCATGTTGTTCATGATCTGAACCTGGGCTTTCTTTTGTCGAATTAGCTCGAACCTTCGGTTGTCTCCCAGCTGCACACCAAAAATGACGTCTTCGTCCTAAAATTGGCTGGCATTTATTTGCCTGCCCCCTTTTTTTGGATTTGGGTTCTTAACCCCTCTCCCACTATGGCGGCATCGTGAACCAAGCCATCATCTCGCCTGGCTCGGGGTTTGGTGGCAAGCGAAACAGCAAGAAGTACAAGCTGGCTCAATCAATATGAAGAAACAAAGAAGGAGCTAGCTAGGGCAGGTGTCGCTGAACGGGCCACTTTAGCGCAATCCCAGCGCCTTCTGTTGCTATTTTTTGGGGGCTTCGGGAAGCCTAGCACGTTGGTCACGCGATGTCATTCGATCTTTAGCCTTGGTGTGCACCATCCCAAGGAGTCACTTATTACTTGCTTGTAGTAATTACCACGACAAAATGGGGAAAAGAAAATGTTGGGAATTCGTCTTCGTTCCGTTTTGGGACAGACGTTTGTTTTTTTTCGGTTGCTTGTTGCCAATTGCACTCCATTGATCACGACGATTAAGTCAACTGCCTAAGAAAATCAACCGGGCTGGGCCTATTTCATCGCCTATGCTGGGGCTGGCCTTCCAATGTCTCCCAATGCACAGCAATTGCCAATCCTTTTCTTTCATCTGCATGCGCAGCCTCAGGCTAAATGAATGCTGCGATGAGCAAGGCCATAAAAAAAGCAAAGGACCGGCCAACACAAGCCCTTGGCCCCATATCCGCGCATATAAGTTTAAGGCGACATCCCTGCCAAAATCCTAACTCTAGCTAGACTTGGCTTTACGTCATATACTCAATTACGTCGTCAGAAGCTATCATTAGAAAGTTGGGCTACTGTTTTATCTTTATCTTACTAGCTGCCATCTTTTCCTTGTCTGTTCGATCGTGAAAAGCTAGCCATCAGCCCTCAAAGCCCTCGTGCATCCTGTTCCTCACTCCTTCGTTTCGGCCTTTGAATTACACCGACTATACTATGGTAGAAGAAAAAGCGCACGTGATGCAGAGGCTGGTTGCGGGATCCGTATTGACTACTTGCCACCTGGCAATCTGGCATCTCCCCCCCCCCCCGGCTTCTTTTAATCTAGACCCGCGGATGGAGACTTCGCGTCATTGAGGCTGGACTTTTCGCGTATGACTCTATCAATGTTTATAGATTCTCTCTTATCTAGTACTTGTTCTGCTCCTTATCAACAAACCGGGCCTGCAGATGCAATTCTCTCAGGCTTCATACTAGCGTTCGCCCCCTCCCTTCGCTTGTGCGCTACGCATTCATCCTCGCCGTCTAAGGAATGCATCGGAACCTCTAACACTGTGAAGCTTGATGTTGGTGGCAGTCTCAGCGCCGATATCGCGATTGCTATTTGCCCTTTAAAACACGAGCCCGGATAGTCCCGAAAGCAGGTAAAGCACTACTAATAGACGCTCGCATTTTGGAGTCACCACCCGCAATTCTATGGCGTGGCTTTGAGCGATAAGGATATTGGATATATACTGGCAACAATGCGCTCCCGAGTGTCGCTATCGTGCAGACAGGCTAGTAGAGATAAAAGCAGCTAGGCCAACTAAACCTAGGGCGCTGACGCTCCATACGATCTCTCAATCAAAGATACATACGACGGCTTATTTTCATATGCTGATAAAGGACTCTCTCTCGCCTGAGCAAAAAGATGCCGGAAAATTGCGGCACATGTTCTAGGCATGATGCTGGGCTTGTGTTGGCTGCTTGTGGATGTGCATACATGATTCTATCTTGGTCTATTATACGGCAAGATAGGACATGTTTGTTTGGTATAGTGGCCAGCCACCCCCTAGGCTCATGCCCGGAGATGATATTAGGGAATTTCCTGGAATCAAAGCCGGAGTCACCGGCTCAGAGCTTTCTAGCCCCACTTGCTGTTGCTGCTGGTGGGAAACAGGGAGAGACGTAGAGGCTAAAGGAGGAGTAGACAATGGGACCTCTAGGGAAGGCGACAGGGATGCCAGAGAAGACATGCTCAGGTCACGTCGATGGGCTACAGACAATCCATATGAGGGCGAGAGTCTTGAGCCAGTTGGCGCATTAGCCGCCACAGCGTGTGATGGGAAGAAGAGCGCGTTGGGCGGCGAGCACCCACTGATCTCGGCGTACTTTTGCTGCAGGTCCATGTACACCGCCTGGAGGTTGGCATAGTTCAGTCTTTGTTCATCGAGCTCCTTTTCCAGGTCTTGGATGCGCTGCTCTTTGCGCTGGCGATAGGCCCGCTGCGATGCCCTGTTTTGAGCCCGCCGGCGCTGTTGGGGGAGAGAAGAAGACCTTGGTTAGACTTCTGGTGGGACTGGTCATTGCGGGCTTGGGCAGTTACTTACGCCGAGGACAGCAGGAGAGGCATTTTTGTACCGGCTTTCTCTCTGTTTCTTGGAGCGGGAGGCATCATTATTGCTGCACGTTATGGTCTCTGGGGAGCCTGATTGATCAGGGTCACTGTGGTCCTCTATGAAGGTAGGCGCTGGGGAAGGCGCGTTCTTGACGGAATCCGCAGAGGGACTGCCATGAACCTGGAGGGACGACGACGAGTCGATGGGGCGGGCGTTGAAGACAGAAAAGTCAAGCTGCTAAAACAAATCTAGTTAGCACAGCAGAGCAGCAGAAAAGAGTTTCGAGAAGCGCACATACAGACAGGATATCTTGGGCTTGAGCTCCGGCTGTAGCGTCTACCTCAGGGGCGGCTAGAGATACAACAGGAGCAAAGTTTTGTGGGCGGGGGCTCTGGAGACCAGGGGCCGCGGCGGTTTGGGGATAGACGTTGGCATAATCAAAAGTATTGAATATGGGGTCAACGGCAGGGTTAGGGTAGCTGACGGCAAGTAGGTCCATGGCCGGCAAGGCGACGTTGAAGGTCGATGGAGATGGGGATGGAGGGTATGTCTGAGGCATGGCAAGGAAGGGCGACGATTGGGGATAGGATAAAAGGGAAGGGGAGACAGCAATGGAGAAGTGGAGGCAGCAACGGAGAAGATGCTGGGAAGAATGAAGAGAAGCTGTGGTGATGCAGTGTCTCTGTTGGTTTCAAGATGGCAGAGAGAAGGGGTATATATGTGTAAGACTTACATCTGTCTAGACCTGGCAGAAGAAGCACAAAGGAAGGACAAAGGAAGGAAGAAAGGCAAAACAGAGCTAACACCAAGAGCTATGCAATCTACCTACAACACAGACCGCATAGAACAGGGTTGCATTTGGGTACATGGGCGTGCATGGAGACAAATCTGCCCTGAACAAAATAATAGCGACGCCGCCATGAGGGGAGGGGGGTCATGGGATAGTGGGCGACCGGGAAGAAAGAAGAGGGGGGCAAAGGGTCTCGTCTCTTGAGCAGAAATGACGAGAGAGAAAAAAAGAAAACAACCCACCCCTCTCCCTTGCCTGTCGTCGAGAAAAAGTAACCTGGCCGGGTTTCTAGGTCGCTCGTTAGTACGTGAAGGATGCGATCTGCATGATCCTTGGGACTGGCAGAATGAGATGTTAGTTAGTAGCACAAAGGTACAAACTACAGGCAACAGAGCAGACAAGATACCAAGTTTTCTGTGTAAGTCAAAGGCTAATGATGCTGGGGCCAAGGGCCGGGGTTAGCGCAGGGGAAAAAAGAGAGGAGAGGGACGGGGGGGTAGCAACAAACAAAGGCCCATCTAAGCGGCCGATGTGGGAATAGTGTCATGCTGTTGCAGGACTCACACACACAAGCTCGAGCTGCGGGCAAAAAAGCATCAGCAAGTGGCCAAACGAGGGCGAAAGAGAGGGAAGAGGAAGGGAGAGAGGGAGAGTCGGGGGGGGGGGGGGGAAAAGAAAAAAAAAACCATTAAAATCCCCCCCAATCTGGAT